>JAMJFZ010002307.1:7917500-8517500 GCA_026225945.1 Cricetomys ansorgei | reverse complement strand
ATTATGTGGGCATAGTCTGAAAATAGTGCTCATCACGACTGCCAAAAATTCATTGGTGATAATCCCATCACAGCCACACTGAAGAGAAATGAAGAGAAATTCATCTTTCAGTAGAGAAGGAGGCATGGATTGGGTAACTAGCTGGCCATTTTCCCCAGATCTAGGAAGCATAATATTCCTGGGTAGTCCAGGTATTAATTGTTGGCAGCATTTTAAATTACCTGTGTGTAAATCTTTGGCTCAGAGTAGTTTAATACCTTGAATCTTGTCAGCTGGAGGAGGATGCCTATGGTACAAAAACTTTACAAAATATTTTGTTAAGAAGAACTGGATGGCATGACGCAATTTCAAAGCGAAGACAGTGATCAAATCTTGGAAACCACCAATGCAGTTAGAGTTGAGAAATAACCACTTTAATTCAACAATCAGAGCACAATTTACAGCAACTGGGAGGTTATTTTTGGATTGAGGGGACTCTAGACATGAGGTTCACTATCTGTAAACCCTTTGCTGTTGAAGCAGAACGAGATGCATGCAGTATTGTAAGCACGGCTACAGTTAAGGCAGTCAGCTGAGCCTCCCCTTCTCAGCTGGTTTGCTCTAAAGCTGTTTTGCTGCTGTTCTGCTTAACGACTCTTTCTCTTTTGCCTTGTTTCCATTTCAGCAGTTCCCGTTTTGCCCTGTCTCTTATAACTTCACACATGGATTATTTCAACACACGGCTAGCTGTTCTCTCAATCCAGTTTCATGCCAATCCACTCTTCATAGTGCTTATAAAATTAATCTTCTGGAAATGAAGCTTCATCTAATCTCTCTCCTTTCCAGAATCATGTGTCCTCCAGTTTCTTTCTGAATTGAACTGAAATTACTCATGCATCTCCTTTTTACTCCTGCTTTCATCATCCTAATGTGTCTTTTTTGACACTAATGTAGGCAGGCAATCACATGGTTCCTACTGAACATGTTCCCTTCCAGAACTCTCTCTCCTCCTTCTTCTATCCTGTCTTTATTTTCCTTCCTTCTCACTTCCATTATTTCTGTCTTCAGAGTTCCCATCTTTAACCACATTTTACCAGTTTTTGAACACTGTCAAAATATTCATGTTTCCCAAATCTTGACTTCTGAATTTACTCGATTTACACTAAGTTTCACTAGAGGGTTGTTATTTTCAGGCTGACGTTCAGGGTCAAACATGGTAAGGATGCTATGAGCTTATGCCTGTGATACTTGTGAGTTGGTAACATGTGTGGTAATCTCTCCCTTGACCTCAAGGTTCACCACACAGCACCCCAGGTGAGGAAGAGACTTGGCCTGTGCAGTACTATTTCTACAGTAAGACTCCTTATTCCACATTCCAGAGACATAGATAGCTGACTACAATACAATACGGTGGTAGAATAGAGGAAGCCATATGTACCAGTGTCAAAAAAGAAGTTCTGACAACAATACATAATGCTGAAATCCTAAAAAAATTTGAGGAGAACTACAGTGAATTTGGTGGTGACGTTTCTAAATGTCAGCAACAGGAAATCCCTTATAGAAGCCAAGAAATTTCTCAGGAGGACTGCATCTAATTAATATTCCTTACACTGTTCCAAGGCATATTAATAAGCTTTCAGCTATTCTTAGAACAATATTTTTAGGTCATTTTTGCTCTTCAACTTCTGAACCATGAAAATGAGAAGACTATGAGAGAAGATAAAACACATACTGGAGGCTCTCTGAGCTTCTAAGCATTCACTGGAGAAACAAGCTGACCCAATAAATCTTGGTATTCAGATCAGAAGAGTTTTCCTACATTTAGTTCTGAAAAGCAACTCGATGAACTCGCTTTATAATTTTCTGAAAATAATACTCTCATATTTTGACTTACTGTTTGGCACTCATTCAGTTTTTATTCTATTACTGTATAAAACACCATGGCCAAGGTAATTTATAGAAGAAAGTGCTTATGCACCTTATGGTTCCAGAAGGATACAGTCCATGATGGCAGATTAGAGTAGCAAGCAGCAGATGTTCAGGGCAGCAGCAGGGAGCTCATACCATGAACAACCAAAGAGTCACACTGGAAACAGAGCATGGGTCTTGAACTCTCAAAGCCTGCCCCTAGTAACATACTTCTTTCACTTGAATGAGGTCAGGAGTTCAGATTTGGATATATCTGATCTGTGTGTTCATCAGATGTCACATCAAAATTTCAAGTTGATAACTAAATGTGTGTAGCAACTGGGAGAGAATTCCTAGCTGGGGTTACAAATATAAGAATGAGCAGCAAACATGTGCTTGCTACTTAGATGCAATACTCAGTGCTACTTAGAAGCAGCTAACAAGTGGAGTTCGGGTTAGGATTTGGAAATCTGAATTTGCATTAGGACTAAGGAAAGATGTGAAGGCAGGCTCTAGAGAAGATGAGGATGAAGAAACAATGTTTAGTGTACAAAACTACCTGGTCCAGTCAGGTGGCTCAGCAGAAAAGTTTCTTGCCATCATATCTGATGACTTGAGTTTGATCTCCAGAAGTTACATAATGGAGGGAGAGAAGTGATTCCTAAAATTATTCTCTGACCTCCACATGTGAGGCATGCAGTCACAATGTTCAACAGTTCACAATGATTAGGAAGAAGGAATGAAGTCAATCAACCATGGATAGAAACCTCTGAAATTATTCACCAAAAAAAATCTTTTCTCATTTTAATTTGTTCTGTCAGATATTTTGTTAGTTAGAAAAATTTGGATGTATTCAGTGAGCATTAGAAATGCAGAACTTTGGGGAAAAGAAAGGTTAGAGACTGTAACAAAATGGGGGAAGGAAGGTCGAATATTCTACAGGGCACTGAAGAGACTTAGTTCTATAACAAATTATAAACCTTATAGAATTAAAGGAAGTTCAAAGGTTTTCCAACACACTAAGAAATGATCAATGCTTACATATCCAATGGTTAATTTTTCTGTTTTCATCCTTTTATTCCAAAGCATCATAGTTTGGAGGCTCTTAAGTTTCATATCTTCATGTTGTATAAAGAATATACTGTTGGAGAGCTGGCAAGATGGCTTAGAGGCTAAAGGCACTTGCTGCCAAGTCAATAGATCTGAGTTTGACCCCCAAGACTTATATGCTGAATAGAGAAAACTGCTTTCCCAATTGTCCTCTGGACTCCACACATATGCTGAAGTGTGTGACCATACACATCTATACAACACATACACATAAACACACACTCAAATAAACGTAACTAAAAAAATCAAAAGGTATATATTGCTGAATTTACTATCGTTTCAAGGCTAGACACAAGGCATATATTTGAATTACTGTCACACACAATGAAAATCAATGTTTATAGGCAAGTGTCAAAGTAGAAATTCCTACTCCTACAGTAGACCCCAGCTCAGTAATGCAGCAGCTGACACTGTGATGTGTTATGAGGAAGTGAAATACTGACTGGACCTTTTATCACGTCCTCTAAGTTGATAGGACAATGCTGTATAATCTTCCATAGTCTCAGCAAAGTACTAAGGTTTAATAAGGGCAGTTTCATCATTAAATATAAATTGGCATGAAGTTGTTGGGCAGTCTTTGTTAACTTATTTCTGACACAAAAAAACAAAAAGACATGCACTCTGGGACTGTCCATCTGGCACCTTCAATAATAAATTAAAATTTTATCTTTGATGATTTTCAATGAATTAAAATTAACAATTATGTTTGTAAAAGGAAAAATGTAACGTTTTTTTCACACTTAGAGTTTTCTTTCTCAACTCAGAGTAAATGTTAGCCTACCATGTCTCCTCTTTGATCTGCTAGGAGAAGAAACCTAAATACGTACGTTTGGGTTTTTGTGTCTTTTTTAAATGAGTGGTTATCTAGTTAGGTTTTTATCATAAAATGCCTGGTGCCCAGTAGCTTATAAAGTCAGAAATATATATTTCAAGGTGCTGCATGCTGGTAAATCCATAATGAAGATAGTAGTATGTTTTGTGTCCTTTGATGGGGAGCTCACTACTTCACAAATGATATGTTCTCACTCTGTCTTCGCACAAAGGAAAATGGCAAGAAAGCTCTCAGGGGCAATTGTAGAGTGATGATCCTATTTATGAGGTTTCTATATTTATGATCTAATCATGTCTCAACCATCCCACATTCCACTATGATGTGCTGGTGATTATAATTCAACACAATGAATTTAGATCATATCAGTACCTCAGCATTGTGAGAAAAATTACAAGAGATCTGGAAATTGATATAAGGGTTCTTTCAGCTCCTCTGTGAGTACCCAGACTATCAGAGCAATTGGTGGTACATCAGAAAGGTAGAAGCAGCAACTCCATCAGTTGTCAACATAGCTGACCGGAACCATTTTGAACAAGGCTCTTTTAGCTGCAATTATGCTTGTAGAGAGGAACATTCTTTTGCTTTTGATAACTGATAATCAACATTCTGTTGTAATGATGTTTTGTATTTTACGTTTATTTATTTGCGCATGTATGTGTGTGTTTGTGCATATATATGTGTATGTGTCTACATTTGTGCGACCATGTATCTTTGTGTGTATACACACTCATGCCTTAAAATTCACATGGAATTCAAAGATATTGCAAGAGTTAGTTCTTTCCTTCTATGATGTAGGTTCCTGTGATATAACTCAGGTCATCTGGCTTTGTAGTAAGTCTATTTTCTCACTGAACCATGCAAATTGTCGTGGTTTTTCTTTTTCTGTCAGATGTATTCCTTTCTCCTCTCCTCTCCTCTCCTCTCCTCTCCTCTCCTCTCCTCTCCTCTCCTCTCCTCTCCTCTCCTCTCCTCTCCTCTCCTCTCCTCTCCTCTCCTCTCCTCTCCTCTCCTCTTCTTCCTCTTCTCTCCTCTTCTCTCCTCTTCTCTCCTCTCTCTCTCCTCTCCTCTCCTCTCCTCTCCTCTCCTCTCCTCTCCTCTCCTTTGTTTTTCTTTTCTCTTCTCTTCTCTTCTCTCCAATTCTTTTGTGGCCATGAATGCATTATTGCCTGAACTCACAAAGCCAAGTTATAGGAGGCCCACCCCTCTCCGTTACTGACCAGTGGGTGGCACAAATCTAATTCTCAAATTTAGTGAAAAAAAAATGTAGCTGCTTCTATAATCAAAGGGTAGCATCAGTGAGTAGTAAAACCATGGGATGTTGAGTTATTTTGCTTTTGAGTTATTTTGCATGTGAACCTAGGTAAAACAATATATTCAGAATATCGAATATGCACACTTTGCATTGTTGTTTCTTTTATGAATTTTTCAAGTTTGAAAAACAGAGACCTTTTAAATAATTACCATTTCTAGCCTTGGCTAGTTGACTGAGTTGGAGTAAAAACGTACAAAGTCTTCTTCAGGCTGTCCACTGTGAGACCCTGAGCCATGAGGATGGACCATTCACCTCAGATGAAGAGGGATATAGCAGCCTTACTGGGACAGAGTAAAAGGATGACAGAATATTCCTGACTTGTTTTCCCCATCCTGAGCCACAGTCAGTTTGCTCAAACATGAAAACAGTTTCCAAGAAGCAACTTTATTGCCTTTCCTTACAATTAGGGAGAAGGAGGCTGTGGTGTTCAAATGGTGCCTGACAGCCTGGGTAACGGCACCAACCATCTGTGCAATCGCAGTGCTGTTTGTATTTTTAATGTTTACACATACAGCAAAGATAATTAAAAATAACTATAATTAAAAATGATTACAACAAATTACTTTTCCCCCAACAGTAATATGTGACTGTAACTTATAAGTTTTTTTTTCTAAAGTAACCTTGATTAGAGACTAGAAGAAAACATTATAATCCCTGTCTTGCTCTGAAAGTTTAAAGATGGGGGAGGGAAGACATTCTAAGTACAAAGACTTGTGGCTTATTGTAACTCTCAAACATTTGATGGCATAGGTATCATTTTTGTATTATTAATAGAAGGACTTTTTTCTTGGAAGGCAAGAATAAAAGTGATGCTTTTCCTCAAAAAAAAAAAAAGAAAAAAAAGCATAACAACTGAAGGTAAAGGTTGAACAAAAAAGAAAACAAAATACCTCTTTTCATAGTGCTCTGACACTACAGTTATGAGATTTTCAAAATATTACGTGAAATGTAAAAATTATTCTCAATACTTTCCTGTTTCTCCAGGAATTTTAGAACTTTTGAATATCCTTAACATCCTTTTCAAGGGGCAGAGAGATGGCTCAGTGGTTAAAAGCCGTGACTGTTCCTCCAGAGGTCCTGAGTTCAATTCCCAGCAAGGATATGGTGGCTCCCAACCATTTACAATGGAATCTGATGCCCTCTTTGGGCATGCAGACAGGCATACATTCATGAAATAAATTTTAAACATCTTATGTGGATGTCAAATATTTTAAAAACAGGAAAGTGAAATAGAAAAAAAAAAGATTCTTTATTTTAAAAAAGATATAGATTAATATACTTCATGGGAAGAGAGGGAAGTTCATTTCATCTTTGTGGAGTGGCTGAGAGTCAGCCAGAGTAACGGTCTGGCCCTAGGGTCCAGGCTGCTTACATTACAACTCTAGACTCTATGTTTCCTAGGAAGACCTGATGTCATCGATGTCCCATTGAGGGTTATAGGAACTCACTTCTAATTGCAGTGAGGACAAAAAGTGTTGATGTTTACAACAGCACACACCCACAGAAGTGTGATAGTATTATATTAATAAGCTTACAAATTGTTATGTGTAAACAGGCTTGGGACTTTGTTAAAATTCTTTTAACCCCAGTCCTTTGTCAATCAATGTGTTCCCATTTTGACTGATAAAGAAGACTCTAGCTGTATTCTAACTCAAACTCAGACAGAAACTATCTATGTTTTTCAGTTCTTCTGCGGGATCTTCAAGGGAAAGCTGAACTACATATTAATATCTGCACAGAATATTTAATAATTTTTCAACGCAGTTCTTTTCTACTACTGGGCTGGTCACTCCTTTACCTATGGGCATTTGAATTCCTTGCTTGTAGCATTGACTCAGGACAAAGGCACTTTATTCTTTGTCAAAATCAATCCCCACTCCTAGTCCTAGAGCCCTGGAGTGTTTAAGACTTCATACAATCTTGAGCTAGAACTAGAAGGCTTCATCCTTAGCCTCCATACAATCTAGAATATTTAAAACTCCATACAATCTAATCAACCTCCAAGACTCACTGTTGACTGAGCCATTCTGACTAGCTCCTTCTGAGCTTTGACTCTTCTGGTTCAACTCACTCTTGTTTTGATTCAAACTCTTCTCTAAGCTGACTGGTTCAAACTGACCTTCTGAGCTGGCTGAATGTTTGTGACTGAACTCTTTTGACTCTGGCTTACTCTGGCTGATTGTCTGACTGCCTCAGACTGAAATGCTCTGCTAAGCTTCAAACTGACTCATTCTTCCCTTCTGATACTTCTGCTGAGCTGCTTCTGTGTTTCTATGTCTCTCCCTGTGCTATCATTGCTTTATACTGCCTTTGCTCCTTAGTCAGACCACTTAATTGTCTCTGTGTCTTATCCATCATCTAGTTGCTTCAGATTGCTCACCTCATACTGCCTGTTGTAACTAACTGCTCTGAGCTGAGAGCCTGCTTTTGTATCATGAGACTCACTGCTAACTTTTCCTCTGATTAGTCACTTTGCCTGTCCTTCAGTGACTCATCACAGACTTCACTTTTTGTTTGGTAAACTGATTCCTCAGCTCTGCTTCCTGTGTCTGCCTCCACACTCCGCTTCTGTTTTA
Organism: Cricetomys ansorgei; assembly: GCA_026225945.1. Taxonomy (NCBI): domain Eukaryota; kingdom Metazoa; phylum Chordata; class Mammalia; order Rodentia; family Nesomyidae; genus Cricetomys; species Cricetomys ansorgei. The sequence goes on along the minus strand of JAMJFZ010002307.1, from coordinate 8,509,783 downwards.
GAAATTAAACTCCTGTGCTACTACTGTCTTTTGAATATTGAGATTAAAGATGTGTACCAATATTCTTTCTATCTTAGAGCAGTCATGCTGCCAATTAAAGGATTAAACATTCCTTTTATACTCACTATTATTCATGGCATTTACCTTGGCTAAAGCCACTTCTTAGTAGTCAAAAAGTGAATTACTTCATTTGTTTTTTGCTTTCCTAATGATTTATCCTTAGAACCAAGTATTAACATAGGAGTTAAGGTAAAATATGTTAAGTAATAAAATCTCAAATTGTGGTTCTTCTGAGATTTTAAAAATTTCAGCCTCAATATAGATTTGTTTAAATTCATCAATATCTTCATCTCTATAATATATTCTAGGATAACTGCACTGCTCTTTAAGTGTGTCTCTTAAGTATACTGTCAGTGACATTAGTTATCAGTGGCATGAACACAGATCTGGTAACAGTAGGAGATAGAATCAAATTGTGTTCCACCATCTTTGCTTATCCCTATAAATCAGTTTCTTCTAGGCCATATAAGGTGCTCAGACATGCTTCTTAAATATATCACAAGTCAGTGGAGAATGTAGAACATGTAGTTAGAGGCACTGGTTTACAAAAGGATTCCAGCTGACATGTGCAGGTCATCTCTTATATTCTTCTTTCCTTGTCTTCTTCTTGTTATCTTCTACTGAAAATTTTTCTTTCCCTTGTCTCCTTCCTAATTCTAACTTTGATTTCAAGGTAAACTATTTTTATAGGAAAATGCATTATAAAACTAGTTGTGGTTTTTTTTTGAATTATGAAATTTAGTCTATTACTTGAAGCCTCATTTTTAACAAATTTTTATGTCTTCTAAAAAATTGAGTTGTACAGATGAGTATATGTTATGCTAGTATACTATAATTTATAATTAAATGAGATGTTTCAATTATAAAAGTATTTTGATCAAATTAATTTCATTTCTAATTCCTATTTTCAGATATGATTTCATATTTGATACCACTGTTGTAATAATGTGATCCAACAATGAGAATGAGTAGATTTAATGTTTGTTTGTATATGATACTATGAAGCTAATTGACTGTCATCCTGTGATACTTAACATCCGTTGTTTATTTGACAAAATCTGCTATCACCTAGGAGACAAGTCTGTAGGCATGCTTTTGAAGGACCGTCTAAATTAGGTTACCCGAAGTGGGGAGACCCATCTCAACAGTGGCTGGCAACATTCTGTGGGATACGGTCTTAAACTTTATAAGAAGGAGAAAGTAAATCGAGTTCCGTCATTCATTTCTCACCACTTCCTGACTGTAGATGCTCTTGACACTGTGCCTCCTGCAAACAGCAGCCAACCTGTGAGCCAAAATCAATCCCTTCTTCCTTAAATTGGTTTTTCAAGGTATTTTGCCCTAGTGACAAGACAAGTAAATAATGTGCACTTTAAATAATTTACATTTTAAACTGTTTTACTTTCTTCAGGGGACCGGTTGGAATAGGAGCAGTGGGACGGTTCTGTTATTGTTTATCATAGGGGGATGATTCACAGAACGGAACAAAGACAAGGGTTGTCACGGGGATGTATGAATGTTATAAATGCCTATGATGTTATGACAAAATAAAATCATCGTGGCAATTAATCATATTATATACTTACAGTACATGGCCATGGTAGTTAAGTGTTATACATTAAATACTAATATATCAATAAAAGTAATGTGTGTGATTTAAAATATTATATAATTTAACCTTTACATTAACAAAGCAGAGCTAGGAGAAACATATATATTTTTTATATTCTTACCTATTTATTTGTTTATTTCATGTGTGTGTGTATGTTTATGTGATTGTTCACATGCCATAATACAAAAGTGGCAGAGGACAATTTTCCTTGTCAATTCTCCCCTTCCATCATGTGTATTTGGAGATGATACTCAGGTTATCAGCCTTAGTGATAAGTACCTTTACACACTGAACCACCTCTTCTAGCCCATCAATGCATTTTAAAGTCAGAAAATAAAATTATAGGCACACTGTCTTCAAGTTGTGTCACAAACCCAGAACCAAAACAACATGCTTATATAATGAAAATAACCCCTTACCCCGGTCACTTCAGCCAAGGGCAACTGCCAAAGCGAGGAGATCTGAGTTTGCTATCAGAATTCTGAGGATATATCAGGGTTGGGAAATCTGAGCAGAAATTGGAAAACCCAAGCTGAAGAGGGCCAATGTCAGTACTTAAAACTGACAGCTTTCCATCGGGGTCAATAAGTCCACGTGTTTATGTAACATGAGTTGATTCGACACGAAGGCATAATAATTGAGCAGGACAAAGATATAGGATCTGAGGGTAGAGGTCCAGGTATATGGGAGGCCAAGGGAAGGGGGTTTCAAATTCGCAGCTTGCCCGAGTTATATATATATGGTCAGCTCTAAGTCAGCTTAGTCAACATAGTAAGAAGTAAGATCATCTCAAGATAAAACAGTAAAAGGAGGGGGTTCAGGAATGCAGTTCAGTGTTAGCTCAGTTGCTTGGTATTCATGAGGAACTTGGTTAAAGTTCCTGTTCTGAAAAATGAAGTTCAAAGCTCCAAAGAGGGCTGACATCACCAGACCATGCCTGAGTTTCATATTGTACTGCATTTTGAATTGATTTGGAAACTGGCTTTGAGGTTTAACATGAGGTTAGAGAACAGGTTGAATGGTTTTTTGAATACTGTTCTTAAAGTAAACTTGATGAGAGCAGGTTTTAGTGAGGATTCACCCAACAGATAATTAAGTATTAAGTTAATAGAAAGCTCTGTGGGATACACTGTAGTCCCAGCAGGGAAAAGACAGGATAGGGTCCTTTCTCACACATGGAGACTTGGATTTGTAACTTAACTGTTAAGTACAGCAGCAAAAGAGGAGTCCTGCTGGAGAAACAGCAATGTCTGTGTCCCCGGATTCAGGTAACCAGAAATCTCAGATGAAAATATTAACATGGAGCTCTTAAGGTGACATAACATTTAGATTAATAAAATGACACTACTTGGCATGTGCTAAGATCCTCTTTCTAGCACAGAGAACACAAATCAAGGGGACTAGAATAAATATGGATCCTGAGTATCCTTTACAAATTCTAAGTGTGGGGAATGGAAAGAGATCTCTCAGTTCTACTTACAAAATGGAGGCAGTTCCTTCCATTTCATTGTATAAAGATACAGAAGATAAATACATAAAGATACATTGGATAAAGAGCAGAAAACTTTTATTAATACTGTTGTTTCACGCAGTTGGGATAAGACATTTATACAGACACGAACATATACACAAAACTTCACAGACACTTCTTTTAAATAACCATAGGGAATCTTTACCTGGTAAGTGATTGAATTTCATTCAGACAATTACAAACATAATCAAGTTCTTTCTTATGGCAAACTCTAGTTTACAGAGCACAATCAAATATACTTTATATGAATGAACATATAGTTTTATTTTGAAGAAAACATTTAGTTCTTTATTTGTTTTTGTGTCAGCTTTGTGAGCCTCTGTGCACTACTTTGGCAGGAGCCTTTGGAGCCCAGAGGCAGGTGTCAAATTTCCTGGAACTGTAATTATAGGCAGTTGTAAGAGGACATGTAGGTGTTGAGAACTGAACCCAGAACCTCTGCAAGAATAGTCAATAGTCTTAACTGTTGAGCCAGTTCTCCTAGTCCCCTCTGCACACTAGACGCTTCTGAGACATTGTCATTAAGTGTTCTGTCAAGAAGGTGATTTGGCCACTTTGAGTGAGGAGGAGAAACCAGTAGAAAGTGTAATTCATTTACATTTATTTTTACATTTCTTCTGAATTTAGTTCTAGACTTATAATTGACCATTATGATGGAATGTTGACTCAAGATTAACAATAAAATGAAACTAAAACTCAAATAGAAAATATGCCAATGTTTTCCCTTCTTGACCAGATTTCAAGAGTAATGTGTTAAAGCATGTTACAAGACAATGCTAAACAAAAATTCTATTTAAAACAATTTGGATTCAGTGTGGAAAGATGACAGGATGATGGAGTGTACACTATACACTAATGGATTAATAAAGGATGAAAGAACAGAAAGAATCAGGTGGGAGGTGGTGAAATGAGCAAGATTTTAAAATGGACAAAGTTGCAGGATGAGCCAGCAGATAATGGCACTTTCTTCCAAGACTGAGGAGTTCAGTTTGATCCTCTAACCCTGAACCCTGAACCCTAATCCCACATAGTGAAAGAAGAGAAATAACTCCAAGAAGTTGTCCTTAGCCCTCCACAAGTACACACACATACACACATACATACGCACACACACACATACACACACACAATAACAACAACAACCACATGCACACAAACACACAAGAGAGAGAGAGAGAGAAAGAATAATTAAAAGCAATTTCAATATAAAATGACAGTAAGCAACGTTGTTATTTTGTTGGTAAATATTTTTTCTTAAATTTCTTGGAAGTCATGAAATTGTCTATATTTCATGTAATAGACACAGATGTGTTAATGACAGTAATCTGTGGTGTCATGTGCGACTTTGCAGGAATCCATGACTCCTTCTTTTCACTGGTGTAGTAGGGTCTTGATTCTATGATCAAATACCTGATCAGACTCAGCTTAAGGATGGATTGTCTATTTTGACTCACTGTTTGAGGGAATTGTCCATCACAGTGTGGGGAGACATGGAGGCAGGACTAACTGTGTCTGCCAGCTCTAACTGTGGCAGACGAGTGAGTTACAGTGCCTGTGCTGTCAGGAGGCAAAGGAAAATGAATCTTGCAGCTCAACCACCTTTCTCTTCTTTCCTTTCATTTAATCTTGAACTCCAAGCCATTGGACAACTGCTGCCCATATTCAACATGAGACTTTATTACTGGAGATACTTTCCTAGACCTTGGGCTCTTTATATCTAGTCCAGTTAACCATGAACCATAAAGAGTAGTCATCAAACCTTGAAAATGAAACTGAACCCGAAAATATTGTCTCTAAGCACCTTAAAAATGGTCAGTTTGTGATCTGTCATGAGAGATGTATAGAATATCAAAATAGTACGTTTTGAATTATATGAGAATAAGGGATAAAATTTGTCAGTCTTTCCAGTTATAGCTTTGCATTCAGGATAGTGAAGGTCTTGTCCTCATGTCAATAAAAAATAGTATCCAAATGCCAGCTCCAGGGATAAGTCTCCATTAGTTACTTATTCTTACATTAAACCAAAGGCAATGGCCCTGCTAATCATAATGATTTTATTAAATTATTTATTTATATATTTGTTCTGAAGATTGGAGATGAAAGTGGTTTAAGGGAAGATTATGAAAATCTGGAATTATAACAGTAGCAAATTACACCCCAGAGTTACACCCTTAAGAGAATTAATTTTTATATTTAATATAAATATGAATTCTTAGAGTCACAAAACTGACTTTTTAAAAAGCCATAATAGAATTGAATAATCAGAGTGCTATACTTCACTATTCTCCACAGGAATTATGTATTTATTCTAAATATGATGATGTATTCTGAGCCATATTTAAAATCACTCTTGAGGTTTTGTAATAAAAATCACTATTTAACAAATCATATAAGAAAAGCTACCTTGTGTTTATGCTCTAATTAAACCACACAGGAAAAAAAAATTGTGTTATGATGCTTCATCTCGCCATCCTTGTGTTCAATACTTGGCTATAAAAAGTTTCTCCTTGTTGCCAAAAACATTTAAAACACTCAAGTGATTAAAGTTTATGTCTGATGAAGATATCATTGATAAGCAAATAAATTGATAAGCTATTGAAAGAAATTGAAAGAAGACATATTCTCGTTTAGAAGCCAATAAATTCTAGTTTTCTCTTTTTGTCTGTTTCTAAGAGACTGTTTCATTATTTGTCAGTGTGTGTGTGTGTGTGTGTGTGTGTGTGTGTGTGTGTGTGTGTGTTTTGTGTGTACATGCACATGGATCAATTATATAGACCCTAGGGATCAAACTCAGGTTGCAAGATTTGGCACTCATTTTTACCTGCTTAGCCATTCTACCTAATTCTAAGAGTTTCAAACTGATAAAGCTTGTTCTTACTAGAGTCCACTTGCAGCCACTGGACTTTGCCAACTACGGTTGGATGAGAACCATTTGCAAGAATGATTCCTAATTATGTCTGTTCAAAAACTATCACACAGCTTTATAGGCACACTGTGGAAATATAAAACAACTGCACAACTGTGTTTCCAAAAAATGAGTGTAATGAGCATGTCCTTCTACCAAAAGGAAGCAGTTGTGCTCAATAGCAAGTAAATATCCTAGCGAAGAGCCCATTTGCTAGTCAATTTTATGCACACTAGAATCAGAACTGAAGAGAGCTTGGAGAACGCTTAGTCTACCCCTCTTACTGTTTCACAGGAAAGGAAAATGAGGCACTGAGAAATGGGAGACTTGGGGTCCTGTTCAAGGTTGTCCAAGTCCTGGATTAGAATTTTGATCCCTTGACCATTAATCTAAATTCTTCCTTTTATGTCATTCTGTATCCCAAAAGCATCTATTTCATATGAGCATTACATAATCCAAGACAAAATTTAAATGTTCAGTTATAGAATATGTTAATGTGTCTTTTGTGGACTTTACAAGGATAGAGCAGAGCTGTTAACGTTGTTTCCCTTGCCAGAAACATGGTAATTTTTAAAGTTGCAGGAGGGTGATTCAGGAATGTGGATGACTTCAGAGAAAGTTCCCTTTCCTCCCTGTCAGTCTCTTTGCTGTTTCATTATTACACTAACATTGAACAGCGAACACAGGACAAAGATTCATTCCCTATTTTATTTACTGTTTTTCACCCTCACACTAACACTTCCTCAATACTTGATTTAGCCACTATTTTATTCAATTTTCTTGGAGACTCACACACCCTGCCCACAAAAGAGAAGAAAATGCTTGCTTTGTATTTTCTAGTTGGTCTCTTTTCCACACAGACCTGTTTAAAATAGTGAAAGTCCTAAGTAGTGGTACAGACCATTCAGGCTGCTATAACAAAATGCCACAGACTGGGTGATTTGTAAACAACAATAATTTATTTGTCACAGCTCAGAAGGCTGAGAATTCCAAAGTGAATGTGCCAGACAAGTTAGCACTCTCTTCACAGTTGGTTACTTCTTGATCTTTTCCCACAGGGTGGATGACAGATAAATTCTTCAGGCCTCTTTTGCAAAGAAACAGACAGACCGTATTCATCAGAGCATGCCTTAGGAATTAGTAATTTACACAATGATTTTACTTTTGTACGTTATCGTATTGGAGATTGAATTTCCATATTTGATTGCTTTTTTATTTTAAATATTTATTGTTAACATTTTAAATTATATGTTTATGTGGGTCTATGTATGGGTTTGTATACATGAGTGCAGATGCTCACTGAGACCAGAGGTGCTGGATGCCCTGGAACAGGAGTTACAGGGGTTGGGATCCACCTAATGTTGGAGCTGAGAACCTAAACTCTGGTCAAGGACAGTATGTGCTGTTAACCACTATAAGTCACATCTTCAGACCACCAACACCTGGATTTCTTTCCCTCCCTTCCTTCCTTCCTTCCTTCCTTCCTTCCTTCCTTCCTTCCTTCCTTTCTTTCTTTCTTTCTTTCTTTCTTTCTTTCTTTCTTTCTTTCTTTCTTTCTTTCTTTCTTTCTTTCCCCTTTTGTAGAGTCAGAAACATTCTGATTAGAGCAAGTAAGAATAAATTCTTAATATTCTCTTGTTTTAAATGTGTTAACAAGAATACCTTTTATTGACTAAGTATATTTATAAATCATAGTCCAGCATTTTATTTCTATCCTATTGGATTTCATTTTATTTATTATAATGGTTTGGAACAATACTCTTGCTTTATAATAGTTCTGTTGTTTAAATTCCTCAAGACCATGCCTTTGTAACAGCCCATCATATCACTTCCATATTGAATACATTATCTTTTCCAAAATACTGACATTGAGAGATTGAAGGCAGAAGCTGGGCAAGTGCCTAAGTGTCATTTTGTGATGATCCAACAATAATATTTAAAATAGATCTTCACATTTAGAAAAGAATGGCTGAAGGAAGTACAAACTCCTAAAAGTATTCAACAATAATAAAACTTTCAGGAAAGTATGCTTTAGTAAAGATAAGATCTGCTGCTGGTGTTGAGGGAAGAGGCCAGATTGCAGTGGGTTGGAGAATGAGTGGGTGCAGAGAAATGGGATTATTAAGCACTGGATGTGTGAGGACATTTGTCAGGAAAGGAGGAGGAAGAGACACGTTTCTAGTTGGGGATCAACATGCTATTCAGGGAAACAGAAAATTAAGATTAGCGGGCTTAAAAAAGTAAATATGAAAGCAGAGAGAAGACTTGCTGTGAAAAGATGTCTATAGGGAACAAAAGTTAGATACAAGAATGTTCTAGGGGATGAATGTGATCAAAATGCATTATATACAAGTATGAAATGGTCAAAACCTAAATTAATAAACAATGAAGGAGAACAGAAATGTCCTGGACACACACACCCCAGGTGGGGTGGTTAGCTGATTTTACTATGTTACAGTTTGAAGCTGTTTGAAGGGCCCTTGTAGGCTCTTGTGTTTGAACACTTGGTCCCCATCTGGTGCCACTGTCTTGAAAGGTTGTGGAGCTTTCAGGAGGGACCTTCCTAGAGGAAGCACATCAGTGGGAACTTTTGTGTGGTTTTAGTCTCTATTTTTCCTGATTTCAAGAGCTAGGTGACAGCTTTTTCACAAAATACCAAATGAAAGCACTTAAAGATGTAAGGGGTCATTCTGGCTCAGGGTTAAGGGCTGAAGAAGTGTTATAGGAATTAGGTATTTTGTCATGGCACCAAGTACAGTAACTAATATATATGACTGGTGCTTTACAGGCCTCCTGTATGACTAGAGACAAACAGTCATGGGCCTTTGTCACGCTGTGGAATGAGGGCATGGGAATCCAGGCACTGGTAAATACTGAATGCAGAAAACACTTCTAAACATGATGAAAGAGAGGTCAAGTAGAAATCTACTGGTTGGCACGTGAGTGTAGAGAGTCTTTGTCATCATCAGGAATGAAAGCTGGATGCCACATTGCAACCCCGGGGTGGAGCACATGTTTTGATAGTGGTGCTGTGATTCTAAGGAAATGCAGACCTTCTCCTAAAGCTCTTGTCTTCCTGTACACAGATGCACAGAATGCTGATGGCTTCACAAGCCTCACCTTGATGGGGGGCAGAGGACGATGGTAATATCACCTGATCTTATAATACAAACTTTTCTTGGTCTTTTTCTTTTTTTTGATCATGTGGGACCTACAGGAATTTCCACATTGCTCCTCCATTTACATTTTCCTATACACAGTCTCCTTGATTGCCAATATCACAAAATGGCCTTATTACTAATATTTCCATTTGGTACGTAAAGGAAATGCAAACTGAGAGAGGTTGAGATATATTAGTGTCCACTTAGGCATTCTGACTCTGAGGCCAAGCTTTAGAATATGCACGGGAAACATGAAGAACTGTATTTGATTAAGTGGCTCTCACTGACATTTACCAGCATATAAACTACAGAAACAAATGTAGCATCTCAGCCCTGCAGAAATCATCCTGATAGCACACAAATAAGAGAATAGCTTTCCCTGAAATCCACCAAATAACAAGGTTAGATGCAATACATAAAATATATATTGTATCTTTAAAGAAATCAATCCTTTACTCACAGCTCACAATAGTTCCTTTTCTTCCTCCTGCAGTAGGGGATGCCCTGATATTATATCACACAACATTTAGTGAACACAAGTAACTGAATGCAATATATTTACTGACAAGAGTGCCAAGGCTCTTTTTTAAGGCACCGTATTGATTTACTTCTTTTAAAATCAAAGTGACAGCAAAACGGGGGAGAAATCACATGATTCGGGGAAGATATGGAAAGATTTAAAAGGGACAAACACAAATCCATTAGTTTTAAAATGGGTCAAAAGACAAATCAGAAAAGCTGTATACTAGTGAGTCGGGGATTCAACATCTATTATAGAGAAAATACAGGCTTTGCTAGGCGGGTGACTGTAGCACAGGAGACGTCGGAAAAAAGAGACAGGATAAGAAAAGCTTTCTGAATCCTCACCGGGTGATCACAGACACTGTGTCTTCCCTGCGACAATAATTTATGGCTTTTGGTGTTTTATATTCAGAAGATATACATACTTTATTTATTAGCTGTGTTAGAGTCTTTATGAAGATATTGCAATAATTTGCTTAGCATTGGAGAGTCTATGAAGCAGTGTCCTGCATAACCTTCTGTTTCTCAGTCACCCAGGATGGTTCAGAGAATGTGCTTTGCCTGAATTCATCGTTTTCTGCACAGACAGTGCAATAAACCTGGAACAACTTGCGGCTTACCGTAGGAACACTCACACAAAATTGGTTATACTTAATTCGTGGCATACTGGGATAAGTTTCTATATAGTAAAAAGCTAACGGGAAATGGGAGTAGGTATGGAGTGCTGGGACTCAAAAGTTTGAGTCAATCCTGAAGATGGCAGGATGGGACAGAGTTCAGATTTCTAGTCCACTGAGCCATACCCTCATCCACTTGCTATACCTGGGGTCTTCTGCTGGCTCCACTGCCAGCAATGTCACTGCTCCTACTCCATGAACTCCTACTCCGTCCAGGGCATTTTACAAACATGGCACACTAAAATAAAAAGAGCCCGTTGCTTTATTTACTAAACCGTATTCATTTATTTCCACCAACATCTTCCAATTCCTGGACATTAACAGAACTCTATTTCACAATTTTTGCTTTTGTCAAGCTTAAATTTTTTCCTTATGGACTTTAATTCTTGTTGGTTCTTTTACAGATTCTGTAATTAGAGTTTCATTAACTTATAGCACTCAAAAGCAGTATTTCCTGGTGTTCCAAGACTACCTGCTTCTCAAAGTACTCCCTCCCATCCCAGTACCTTCTTAGATATTCTAAATCATAGGCTCTGGAAATGCAGCCCTAAAGTCTGTATGTTTAACAAGATCCCTGGGTGACTTTTTAAAACGTTCAATGTAATATCCATAAAGACAAGTGCATCGTTCACAGCCATCCAGTGTGCTGAGTTTTCACAATCTGAATTCACTCTAGTAACCAGCTTCTTGAACAGGAGACAGAATCTGTTCATCACTCCTTCAGTAACTCTCTTAATGTCCCCACCAAGGATACTCACTAACTCCATTCCTCGAGGTATAAATATGCCCCACCTGCTTTTATAATATATAGGAATTGAATAAAAAAACCCGTTAGTTTGTGACTAACATCTTTTTCCAGATGTTGTATGTGTATGTGTGTGTGTGTGTGTGTGTGTGTGTGTGTGTGTGTGTGTATGACTGTGTGTGTGTGTGTGCGTGTGCATTGGTATTCTTGCCTAGCATTGTAGCCTATCTGTTCTCAAGGTCAATTAGTACTCTTTTGTGACTATACTATGATTTACACAAGCATGCATCCACTGATACACAATGGATTAGTTTCACATTTGAGATTACTTTGAATGGTGTTCCCATGCCTGTTATAGTCCACTGTTTTGGGGGTGTGCATAGTTTTGTTTCTGTTATGAACATTGAGCTATAACTTGCAGTAGGCAAAGTTTAGCAGTAAAGGAAGCCCAATAAAGGCTTAGCAGTGGGGTCCATAGAGCAGGTTGTAATCTAATTCCATCATGATGAGCTATGGATGGATGGAAAGTTCATTAGGTGTTGGGTGGCCAGATCTTAGATACTATTTTTGATTATTTATATTTGAGAGAGAAGAAAAATTTGGTTTTCAGAAATTGGCACCAACTGAAAGCTTCCAAATTTCAGAGACAGGAAGACAAAGCTCCCATTTTATTTTTCATCAATTATAATTTAGAAAAATGTCACCCAACTTTTTTTTTATTATTGAAAATAAATTTTCATATAATATGTTCTGATCATGGTGGTTTTCCCTCCCCTAACTCCAAGACCCTCCCCGATCTACGCAACTCTCTTTTCTGTCCTTTTAGAAAACAAATGGACAAACATTAAAATAAAATAAAGCATAAGAAAGAAAACAAAGAAAAAGTCCAAGAAACACACACAGATACGTAGAAATATACACGCGCGCGCGCACACACACACACACAGAAAAACCCACAAAGCACAAAACTGAAATCCATAACATATAAGCAAAAGACTAGAAAGACAAAATATCCAAACAAACTATATTAATCAAAAATTTAATATGAATACCACTGAGTTCATTTTGAGTTGTCAATCTACGTCTGGGCATGGGACCTGCTCTTAAATGTTATATATATATATATATATATACACATACAGGAGTGAGACTCCATTAGAGAAAACTAATTCAATTGAGGATAGCTTCTTGGTTAGGGATGGGAGCTCATGTTCACATCCCCCTCTCAATGCAAGATCCTGTATCCTGTATGGCTTGAACCTGTGCAGGCTTGTGTATGTAGCCCTTCCCTGAGTGTTAATCAGTCCTGTTGTGTCTGGAAGTCAGTGTTTGATGTCCTCCATCCCTTATAATCTTCTTGTATCCTCTTCTTCATAGTTCCCTGAAACCTGAGGGGAGAGCTTTGACTAAAACTATTCAACTTGAATTCCTAGCTATAGTAATAAGCCAACTGAAGGAGACCATAGTGGTTGCAGATGATATGATTTTATGCATAAAAGACCCTAAAAAAACCACCAGGAAACTTCTACAGCTGATAAATATTTTCAGCAAAGTAACAGGATACAAAATTAACACACAAAAATCAATAGCTTTCAGTTATACAAATGACAAGTTGACTGAGGAAAAAAAGTAGGGAAATAATACCTTTCACAATAGTCTCATTTTTTTTTTTTGATGACTCTAAGTAAGTGAAAGATTTGTATAATAAAACTTTAAGGTACTGAAAAAGAAAGGGACTGAAGACTCCCAACCCCTCCAGAATGCTGGCCTGGGTTGTGAGACTGGCAATAGACTTTTGAAAAGCCTTACATCTGCTCCATAAGGGCAGAGGAATAACTTACAGTCACAGTTGTCTCGCATGTAAATGATTTAAGAAAATGGGGTCAGCATCCAAGAGTAAGGCTAGAGTGAGAAAGAACACTCCCTCAACTTTTCTCAACTGGAGGAAATGTTTTAAACATCTTCCACAATTAAGAGGAGAAGTGGGGGCACTGGCTATGCAAATATTCAGCATTTGCTGACTGTATCATACCCCTCTCTAAAGTCATTAAGCTGATTTATGTCAATTACTCCAGGGTCATAAAGAGTTCAATGGCTCCACATCTTTAACCGAATGTGGAAAGTTGGCATTTCCTCTTGGTATCATTTTGCTTTTTTGCTCGTGTCACAGAGGCTGATGCTGGCTTTGAACGTTTGATCCTACTGCTTCTACCTCTGGACTCTTAGGATTTCAGGCATGTACCACCATAGTGGGCTTTCTTTTCATTTAACATTATTTCTTTAAATTTGTTTTTCTGTGTGTTTATATATGATGTATGTATATGTTCCTGTGCCTATGATGATATGTATGTATATGTATTTATGTGAGTGTATTTATGTAGGTGCCATGACAGACATGTAAAGGTCAAAGGGCAGGCTTGGCTGTCAGTTCTCACCTTCCACCTTGTTTGTTTGTTATTGTTGTTTGGTGCTTTGTCCACAAGCTTCCAGAAGTGCTTCAGTCTGCTTTTCATTTACCCAAATGGTCACTAGGATCACAGAGGCGCACTTCTGTATCCAACTTTACATCAGTATTAGGGAATTGAACTCAGGTCTTTAGGCAAGCACTTTGTCCACTAAACCATTTAATTTTAACCATTCTGATTGGTAGAAGAGTCAGTTATATATACCTAATTCTAATTTCCTAAGCAATGTGTAGTCATTATGGGATTTTTGTTTTTCTCTTTACTATACTAATATATGATTTATTTTAATAGACTACATAATTCTAGAACACATTTGTATATCTAAATTACTTATATCATTTTTATTTAACTATTGAATTATGTTTGGTGACATTTTATTGAATATTATTTCATCAATATCATTGTGAGATTGTTCTGTAGATTTCCTTTCAAATTTTCTTTTTATCTATTTATGTATCAAATTGAAAAATTATGTAGAAATATTCACACATTCACAAGGGATCCTTGAAGAGCAGATAAGCCTAATTGTCTCTGTATTGTTCCAATCTTAGTATTTCTACTGTTGCAATAAGCTCATGTCCATTATGTTTTAAATTTGATTTGGTAATTTCTCACTTTGCTTTTTTATTTTATTCTTTTCATTTGATGATAATGATTCTTTTTTTTTTAAGCTTCTCCAGTTTGGATAGCTCCTCTTATTCATTTTTTTGCTTTGGCTTACTTCTTTCACATCTTTTACTTCTGTATATGTAGTGTGTGTGTGTGTGTGTGTGTGTGTGTGTGTGTAGGTCAGCGGTCAGTGTTATATGCATGTCTTCCTTGATTACTCTCTGAACCTTATTTTTCAAGATAAGATATCTCACTGAAACAAAAGCTCATCCATCTGCAGCTAGGTTAGCTGACCAATGAGCTCCCTTGTCTCTACCTCTTCAACAATAGGTTTGCAAACACATCACTCTGCCCAGTTTTTATATGAGCACCTAGCAACTTGAACTCAGGCTCTCATGTTTGTGTCTCAGGTGCTACACTGACTGAGTCATTTTTCTTACCCATTGTTATATCTTCATCCCTTCACTGATTATTTACCCCTGCATATTACATACCAGCAAACCTTCCTGACTTATACTAACATCCGGAAAGTAGTCACTCAATAAAATATTGGAAGCAATACATTTCTTCCATTTTTTATGTTGTTCGATATAAAAAATCTCAAGGAAATTTCTTTTTTTAAATGTGAGAACTGTGTGTGTCTGTGTATGTGTGTTAGTTTGGCAGACATATGTAAAAGATCAATATAAACTATGAAGGGAAGAGATGATTTGTTCCATTAGAAATTTCAGGCTATCAATAATCCTGAATGCTGTTTTAATTTCCTAAAATGTATACAGGTTTCTATGTCGATGGCTTATATTCCAACAGTGCATTTGAGAATTCAGTAGGCGTGGAAATCTGTTTCTGACAGTGATCCTTTTTTGTTTTCTATTGAAGTAGGTATATAATACATTTTTCTGGTTCTGTTTTATACTTTTTCCAGGTCAGTAGTCAGAGTGTATGTCTAGTATTTTTAAATTGCAACACAGATGCTTCAAGGAGCTGTAGCATGCAGGTGACTTTGCTTGAGTTTCTGCTCTCAAGGGTAAAAGGCCACATAATCTTTCCAGGCAATGGTGTTTAGTGTTTCAGAGTGACTGAAGTACCCAGGAGCTAACAATTGAGGTACAACAACTCAGGTTTGAGCTTTATTTCTGCAGCATCTTTAATGGCTTTTAATTATATTTTTTTCATTTTTTACAAAGAATATGTTTATTAGTTTTTATGTTTCTTATTTCTGAAATTTTATTTCCAAGTGATTAGAAAGTTCTTAGAACTTTTAAAAATATCATGGAGAAATTCAATGATTTAATAAAATCAGATAGATGGGCCACATTCCCAATATAGACATCTTATAGGGCATATCTTTGAATTTGTATTTGTTCCTTAATGTAGATAAACATCTTTAGCATATCAGAGCCCTATTTCAAAGCAGCAAATAGACAAAAAAACAATAGGAGATGCAAGGCATCACTATGACCAAATGGGACCAGAAGGAACAGGGAAACACATTGAGGATTTCACAGAAGCCTAAACTTGAAGACTGAACTTCCAAGAGTGGTAAGAAGAGATAAATGTCAAGGGAGCATATCATGTACAAGAATAAATCTTTCCATTTTCATTTGAAGTATGGCGATTGTTGACCTTTATTTTGTTTGCCAACAGTAGGTTTTATGTAGTCCTTGAGTAAAAGGCAGACTGTTGTTTACAACAGTGGAGAAGCGGTGGAGGGATGAGTGTGCCCCATTGTTGAAATGTCTGCCTTGAAGGAAGAGTTACAAAGTATTTGTAGTCAGTAATTGTGGCAAGAAGAAACTTATTTTTATAATCTTTATTTTTATTATTGTTGTTCCAGATCAAGCCTTAATATGGAACCCAGGTTGCCCCAGAATCTATGATCCTTCTCCCTCAGCCTTCTTCCAGTTAAGTGAAGCTGCAGACACTTACAAAAGCCATGATTTTGTTGATGCAGGTAGAAAGGTGTCATACAGCACTATATTCTTATCCAAGTGATATCCTCCTACCTTAATAAACAAGCCATGATTTAACTAGAGTAACAATATTATTTCTTTAAGAGGTCATGTTGGCCATGATTAGCTTAATGAGGTGTGGGAATGTCTTTTGTTATTGTAGTAAAGCTTTTTTCTTTTTTCTTGTATAAGACAGGATCTCATGTAGCTGAAAATGGGCTTCATCTATGTATCCAAGAATGACCTTCAACCCTTGTTCCTCCTGATTCCACCTTAAAAGTGTTCAGATTACAGTCATGCCACCACACATCTAGTTTGCAAATATTCTCTTTTGAAGGTATTGAATTTCTTTTGAAGATGTTTAATCTCTTTTGAAGATATATAATTTAATATTTAGGTTTCCTTGCTAGTCAATGAGAGAAAAAAAAAAGAAGATTGTTTCTACACCTCCCTGATGTCTGCTTTGGATATGGTTGTTTATTCTTCATTCATAGATACATTTTTGAGACTATAATGTAAAAGAACAGAGATAAAACATTCATCAAAAATAGACACTGTGTGGTGGTCCAGAACCATGAGTGGTCCTTGGGCTGTAAGTAGCCATCAGCCACTGCTGATTCTTTTCTGCTCTCAGAGAGGATGACAACTGACTGTCATACAAAGTGGTTTGTTGTCCAAAGTAAAATCCAATTGATTTGAAACTATTACTATTTCAATTTTATTTAGGTCTGAGAACTTAACTAAGGTGTTAGGAAAAACTGTCTGAAAACACTCCAGATCTCATAGGTCATAAATTTAGAGCAAAAAACCCCCCCAAAAACAAAAAACAGCAACAACAACAACAAAAAAGAACAAACAGTCATTAGTAACTCCCATTAGGAAAGGTACTATAATTGTTTTGTTCCTCATTACGTTCATGGCTCAGGTTCAACAAATATTCATGCAATAAATCAATCAGACATAACCCATTTAGTTCTTTTTATGGTAGATATACTCTAAACACTTTCCCCTCCCTTTTCTTTTTTCTTTTTTCTTTTCAGGAAGAATTGTTCCTGATGAAATAACTTTTAACATAAATGATACATACAGCATATACTGCCTTCTGGTAAGAGCATGTATGGCTTCTACTACTTCCCTTTTTCTTTTCTTACTTACAGGAATCTGGGTGAGATCCTAGTTAGTTGACTTTAATCATGTTTACTAGAAACCTTCCAGAGGAAATGGATCCTAGATGACCTCACAGGACCCTTGGCAGCTATTCCCACTGATAGTTTTTAACCTATGTTTTCCAGTGTTCATCCACATGTAATCCTCACATACCATCACTTGAAAGATATATGAGAATGTGTGGGGAAAAACTGAAAAGGGAAGCATACATGCCTGGGCTAAACTACCTCGGCTAAAATAATTCAAAATGGTGGTCATGTGCATTTACTTCTTAACTGGAATAAGATCTCATGCTAGAATTCAAAGATAAATTGCATGTCTGAATTGCCTATGGGCTCTAAATGAAATCATCATTCAGTAGATAACAATGTTTTACAAGGTTCTTCCACTACTGTGATATTTTTAACAATTTTAAGAAGTACTAAGTAATTACATTATTTCTCCCCTTCCTTATTCTCTTCCAAATCCCCCTACAACACCACTTTTCCTCTATCTCTCAAATTCATGACCTCTTGTTCTTTATTGTTTTACACACACACACACACACACACACACACACACACACACACACACACCCCCCATAAAGCCTCCTCTCTGAGGGATAGCTTTCATGGTACCAGGTATAAGGTATCATGAAAACTTCCAGTAGAGCAAAAAATAACAATCATATCTATAAAACCTATGAGACACAACTAGGACCAGCATGGCACAATAGCCCTAAGGGCACAATATTGTCAAACATGTCTTGATGCCATCCAATAGCTCTTTAAATGGACTTAAGACCCATGCAACAAGAGGAAAAAACATGTCTCATACTAGAAACCTAGTCAACTGTACAAGGCTAGTGGTGAAGTATAAATCCTGGAGGAAAGCATGCAATCATCACTTTGCTAAAACATAATTATGCATAATTCCTAACTGCAATCTAAATATTTATCCTAATAACACAGATAAGTAAAGCTATCACCCCTCATCAAAGGATCTTCTCTTTGCAGCAGATGAAGAGCATTATAGAAAACCACAAGAATTGAGAATGCAAAGAACAAGAGATTCTGTGGTGCCAAGCCCAACTGACACATCTATAGAACAACTCCTGTACCTCAGTCTCAAGAATCATTGTGGAAGAACAGACATAAAGATTGTGAGAGCCAAAGGAACAGAAAGTTTCCTGTGAGATTGTGTCTCTTAGAACTATCAGAAGCTATACTCATAAAGTCTGATCAACATCTAATGTCTAAACATGACGTGAATAATAATGACAACACTAAATATGCTAATGACAAAGGGGAAAGCTTTCCAGGTCTCAACCATAGACAAAGAGCTACTGGCAAATAGGGAGTGCTGAGAGCAGGGAAATAGTCTTCCCCAGGGAAGATCCATCCCTTCTTTTTTATTGAATACCCAGTGGCCAGTCCGGAGATCATACGCAAGTAACATTATATGAACTGATCGGCAGGATGTATAGATTTAATTTAGGAGTGTGTATGTGTGTGTGTGTCTACTACTGTGCTTTAAAAGTAGTTGTAGATGAGAAGTAGACAAGACCTCCCCTGCATAGGTAGTCATAGGGACAAAGAAAACAGAATACAAATAGATAATGAACATTCATTTTAGAAAAATACTCATCATCAAGATGTCAAAGTTTAGGAGACACAAACAAGATGAAATCAGTTCAATCTAAGAGAATAATGGGAACCATCTTCTCAACTCAATTACTTCAAGTACTTGTAGCCACACTGACATTGGTGGAGAAAATCAGAGTTGTAGGCTTCATTCTTTTACTGAGTGTCAGTTAGTGGAAGGAAGTTCAATTGAAGACTCCCTTGAAGCAATAGGAGATAAATATTTTTCACTGTGAGCTTGAAATTCACATCCCTCTTAATTGCTTTGTGTGAATAATAATAATTGTTTTAATACAATATCTAAGTATTGTGTCAAATACAAATTTTCTCAGAAGTGAGATTAAGCACATTCCTATAAACAAACTGTGAAGGTGCCTATTTTTGTAGTCTATTGGCAGCCACTACACATAGAGGTTCCTCTGAAGGGAGATCTTGACATACACCAGAGTCAGCAATGTTCAAACAGCACAACAAGGACATTCTTCCTTGCTTTTCTGTACTTGGAGCTTTGATTGAAATTTTCTTGGGTACCTCCCAAGATACACTGCTTCAATGTCACATGCTCCATTTAAACCAATGATACTCATTCTCATTCCTTTGCTCCAGTCTCTTTGCTATTGTTTGGCCCCTATAAAGGACCTTGAGGTGATTGTTTTCATTTGATCTGCCTTGTTTGTTTTAACCAGGGGATGGGTAAAGGAGGGGAAGGCTTATGAATATTGAGATAAATATGTTAATAAGGGAAATAAAATGCACAGATTGTGACAATCCACTTGTGGGGGGAAAGATGCAAACTAATTTCTTTCTATTTCTTCTAAGCCATCTGAGAGCCTTTCCACATTTACCCATGCAGACTAAATCCCACTGATTGAGTTTATGGAAAGACAGTGGCCCATATGCAAATGCAAGCACAGACAGATATTTATGAAAAACTGGGTTTATGTAAAAAAAGGAAAGTTGGTGGTTATTTTGAGGTATATTAGTTATTGCTTAAAACTGGAAACTTATGCCACATATTCAAATGTGCCACTATTCCTTAGAAAGAGAGTGAGCTTGTCATGGTAGGCCTTTGTTAAATGATGGCTTTGGCTGGTCAAGCATTTTTATATTCCCAGATGCATGAGTCACCTCTGCAATATGTCCCTTTTGTTTGTATGCTAGCATTCAGTGACTGTTCTTGGGGACTGGGGGAAATGTGTAGAGAAACCTGTTATTTTGTTACCCTATGACCAGATTGTTTCAAATCTGTGTGTGCATATTTTATTCCAATGTCTTTCCTTAAATCTTGGCATTCTCTCTTTCTTGCATATATTTCTGCCCATCTTAAAAGAATAAACCCAGTTTGGTACCAAAAATAAATTATGTGTTATTAATAAATAAAAATTTGTAAATTCCTTCTGTTTACTCTTAAAATTATCCGTGTAAAAGAGAAAATATCCTGACTCTACATGTTTCACTTCTGAGCAAATCTAATCCTCTCCCTAAAAAAAAAAATGTCATTTCCTAAATGCACTCGTATTTGTAAATGTGAGATCCTATCTCCATTTTAGGGGTATGCAATCTGTATCTATATTTACACACAGACAGTTTATTTTAATTATAGTATGTATATGCATGGTGTATATACATTCACCAAGAGGAATATGCTCCACACATTTCTGTGAGCATTAGTTTTGCAAATTCTTATATGGCTGGCACCCACCTCACGACTTTAGACACAGAAACTGAAATCTGCAAAAGTTAAAGGAAATTCATCCCGTCATCACTGTGGATCTGCATAATGAATGCCTGAGATGCTGAGGACACAGAGAAGTGGACACAAAGATCAGTCCTGTGTTGAATTGAACTTTGAGTCTGTATTTGAAATCAAGATGCCAACTCATCCCAAGTCTATGTAGTGCTTTTCACTTGGCTCAAATTGAAAACAAATGATAGAAAACTTTTTAAGGGGGCCAAGCTCATAATAGAAACAATATAATTTGTTGCTGTGGGGTTTACTTTGTAGCTGTGTTGTTCATCCTGCTTTGACAATGGAGGTGCTAGGCTATCTCTGGTATGATTATTCTGTTACAGATATTGTAATTTCAATGTTCACATGTGTTCACTCTAGAGATTTGGAAATTATGTAAGTTATCAATCAATATTGAAATGTACGAAAGCACCGACACGTAGATATTGTATTTCTGAAAGTGTTTGTGATATTTTTATGAGTGTGTGTCAATGCAATTTTCTCATTTAAAACCTGTGTATAATATTATAGCTTGGGACCTGTGAAATGGATCAGAGGGTAAAGCTACTTGTCATTAAACCTAAGGAACTGAGTTCTATACTGAGTCTTATATGGTGGAAGGGGAGAACTGATTCATGCAAGTAGTCCTCTGACTTCCCTACTAGCTCTGCGACACACACATGCACGCAATCATACACACACAATAAATAAATAGAATATTATCTAATCTAAATCTAATCTTTGGTTTGGTTATAGTTAATAATGAAACATTTTACTCTTGAACATTTCTAAGATAATAACCATTGCGTTTTCACCATGAAATTGATAAGGGTGTGAAGGAAAGGTATGTTAAATTGTTTTTTTGAGACATTCCACAATCTGAACATGTATTAAGAAATCATGTTTATACAAAAAATATACAAAGATTTTTCTATGTCATTGTCCTTAGTGTTTATTTCACCAAATACTCTTTGTTAAGTCCAGCCTGCTTCTTGAAGCCCATTTTGTATTTTGGAGTTTTATGTAGAGTATCATTTCCCCATTTCACAGCTTCTTCCTGTAGGTTGTAGTTCTATGTAAAGTATCATTTTCCCATTTCTCAACCACTTCCCTGAATATTCTCCACTCTTTTCAACAGTAGCCTCTGCAAGCTCCTCTTCCCCATTTACACTGGATGCTGGGTGTTATCCTTATGAAGTGCTTTGTGAGGAGAGAGGCAAAATATCTCAACTTAGTCTTTAGGGTACTTAATTACTGTGATGGCTTATTTTTATTAACCTCCTGAATGGATTGGAGATTGTTTAGGACACACACCTCTGCCCTTGTCTGTGAGGGATGCTAGAGGGCAGTTTAACTGCTGAGGAAGGCCCTCTATGAGAACGGACAGCACAGCCCCATGGCTTTGAATACTGAACTGAAAGAGAAGGAACGAAGAAGAAAATGATCTGAGTGCCAGCACTGTCCACCTTTTTTTCCTAGCAACAGTCCTCCGCCCCTCTGGACTGTATCATGAAAATTATGAGCCCACATAAACCCTTCCTCCCACAAACTGCTTATTCAAGTATTTTGTCACAGTAACAAAACAATGGGTAATACAATTTTGCTTATAGATGTTAAAAGTGTTTGACTTTTTCTTTCTTGGTTTGTTGAAACACTTTTCATCTTCTGTTCTACCAGTGAGTTTAATGGGATGTTTGGAAGAAGGTTTTGCTGTTTTGGTTTCTTTAAAAACACAAAATGACATTCCCATCCCTGGTGTGATGGATGATTATGGGTTTGATTTAGAATGTTTGATGCCTGTGGCTATAATTTGGTTAGGTGCAGTTGTTTTGGCATGTGTAGCTTGTTCTTAGAATTGAGTGTTATTTGGGTTTATGGGAACTTTTGCTTAGCGTATAAATCCCCCACATAAATCCAAAACATATAGACAATATAAAACACCAAGACCTAGCAGCCCATCACCAACATAGCAGAAATAGTTATTTTATATATAACTAAAAATAAATTTCCACAACAAGTGAGTCCACACACAGAGCTTATGTAGCATTTTGGCAGTGGGGGACATGCTTCCGGACCACACAAGACTTTCCACCACTCAAGTCTGAGAGTCAGGAGAAATAAAAACAATTCTAATTACAGAATTTTTCAATGTTCTTTCTTACTTATAGACAGATATTTATAGTTTGATAGTCAGAGTATAAACATAGACAACATTTAAAAAAAGACTATAAAGGCATGCATGGCATGAAGTAGCTTTCCCACTTTCTTTCAAATTTTATCTCCAAAGGGAATCAATGTTCAGCTCTTTCTGCTACATCTTAAAACAGATAGTCTATATATTTCCAGGTGCCTCTTTTGCAAATATTTGTGTGAAAACAGGATTAAAAAAAACTTGAATATATTCAGTCATGAGTCCTCATCTTAAAACTTTTCCATAAGAAACTGTTTTTTGATGGACTTGGTGTTGAAGGCCAGTAATGCCAGCTAAGGGGGCAGCCAAGGTTGAATGGTCATAAATTCAAGGTCAGCATGGTCTACATGAGAATTAAGCCAGCCAAGGCAATTTAGCCTGACTGTCTGGAAAAGAGGATTTAACCACAGCATAGTGGTCCAGTACTCAGCTAGCAAGCTCAAGGCCTAAGGCTCACTTCCAAGTACCATTAACAAGACAGAAAAAGCTAGTCCTAATCTTAGTGTTTTCATACATGTCTGTCTCACTACTTTCAATGGTCATACATATTCAATATTTATTTCACTATATAGGTGCAAATTAATGTGTATGATTACACAATTTGTAGGTGAAACAACACCTACAAGTCTTTTGCGTTTTTGCTTGGGTTTGTCTTGAATCATGTGGATCACATATCAGGTTATACTTGCTGCTATCCTTTAGCTTCTTTAGGTGTATTGTGTATTCTTAGCTTCATTTACTATGGGAATTTATGCAGTTTGTAGGCTAGTTAGTGAACTTATGCATTATGGTGTCTGTTAACTTAATATTTAATTTTTAATATTCACTTGCTTACTACCAAAGAGAAATAGAACAAATATATTTACTGTTAATGCCTCTTACCCACAGTTCAATTTTCTGCCTACAAATATCTTTCTATTTTTACTTTACTCAGTGGAATGTGCATTGTTATGTTGTTGTTGTTTATAAATAATGTACTTTGATTCTGAACAATAAAAATAAATATATATTTCTTCCTAATTATTGCTTATTACACTATTAACCTCAATTTTGAACTATATAATTTTTCTCTAGATTTTAATTTGTGTTTACCTTCTTAATAATTGTTAATAAGTAGAAATTGTAAATGTTTTATTAAAAATATGGTTTTGCACTTCAACTTGTGTAAAGATTGTGAAAAGGCAAAATACAACTATTTATCTTTCCTTCACATACTTACAGATCTTATGGTGAAACAGCTTAATAGTGATTGCCTTTGAATTGTTCAAGCTGTGGCTTGAAGAGATGGCTCAGTGTATGAGAGCACTTGTTCCTCCTGCAGAGAACTCTGGTTTAAATCCCAGAACCCACATGATGTCTGTTAATCATTTTTAACTCCAGTTTCAGGGCATCCAACACACATTTCTGTTTTCAAGGACACCAGGTGTGGTGAGCAAACATACCTGAAGGAAAGACACTTGAGATCTTGACTTGCAACTCACACATTTCTTGGTCTCTGAGATGTCATCACCCTCCTCTGACTCATCCCTTCTCAACTCATTCACATTCCACATTTGTAGAGACCACTGGTAACTTTCTTCCTGTGCTTACTTATTTCCCCTAAATAAGGTCCTCTAGGGTCACTCATGGTGTTTTAAACATCAGGACTCTTCTTTTTTGAAGTATATACATGCCACATTTTCTTCATCCATTTATCCATTGATAGGCATTTAGCTAACTCTACAGCTTAGCCGTCCTGCATACTGCTGTAATGGATATGAGATTTCACATAGATCCTCAGCATACCATTTCAAGTCTCTTTGTGAATAAACAGTAGTATAACTGTTAGGGCATGGCTGTTCTGCTGTTAACTTTTAGAGAAGATTTTCATTTTTTTGATGACATCTTTCAGACCAAGATCCTTTTTCATGAGAATAGATGATCATTTCCCTCTCCAATACCCTCTCCAGAACAGGTTCTTTTTATTTGGGGTAGTAGTCGTTCCAACCAGCATTACACAGCATTGCCCTTATTTATATGCATCCAATGACATTCTCTGATAATCTTTCCAGTTGTATAGTTAGACTATTGAGGCACAATTCTGCAATCCTAGTCTCTTCTGCACATCTTTAGAAATCTATTGATATTGAAAGATAGGAACTAGTGCTATGGTATGGGCTAAATATATTCCTTCAATTTTACATCTTCTTGATGAATTTATTCTTTTATCACAATAGTGTCAATTCTTGCCTCATTTACAGATTTTAAGAAATGTGTGTTTTATTAGATGAATTTAATCCACCTTTGTTCTTATCCTGCTTGGTTTCCATTTGTGGTACCTTTTTTCATATATATATATATATATATATATATATATATATATATATATATATATATCTCCATAATACAGATTATCAAAGTTGAAGTGGGTTTCTTTTCATACGGATTTATTGTTATTTATATATGCGCATATATGTCTGTGGAGAAAAATGCCACTTGTGTGCAGGTGTCCACAGAAACCAGAAGAGGGCGTGCGGTCCCTGGGCCGGGGTTAAAGGTTGTCTTGAGCCACCCAATGGGGTGCTGGGTTCTGATCTCATGTCCTCTGGAAGAGTAACAAGATCTGTAAAATCACTGAGCAGTCTTCAGAATACTAAAGTGGGTTTCTTTTCTGCAGTATGTAATTTGATAATTTTTCTATTTTTAAAATATTTTCTGTCACCCTATTAACTTTAGTTGGTTAATTTAATAAATTTATATTCAAGATAATTAATGATGGGACAGTGTTCATTACTTCACTTTATAGATAACTTTTTTACTTTCTTCAACTTTTCATTCTTCCTTAATTTTTTAAACAGTTTGTCTTGCGGTGTTCACTGATTACTCTTTTCTTTGTGTACTACAAGTGTTTTATTGTGATTTCATTGTGACTTATATAAAATGTTAGTGACAGTTTATTTCAATATGATAACTTTTATTACACAAGTAATGTAAGCTTTTATTTTCATGTTCTTATATTTATAAGTTCACAATTTATATACTTTTCATTATGATTTCCTTAATATATTATATTGCTATAATTACTTTAACAGTTTCTTTTTAACCTTCGTGGTAGAGATACAATGTATTTATACACCACAATTTGAGTATTATTGGATTCAGATCTATACTGACACTTTTGTTAGCAGGTCTAGTGCTATCATGTTTTTATGTCCCAAATTAGCATTCTGTAGCAGGTTGCTACTGTGCTTTTTTACCTCCTAGCTCAGGAAAGATAAAAGAAAGATAGGAAGAAAGAAAGAAATCTTTACTGCCCTTGTTGGTAGCCTGGAAAGATACAAAGAAAGAAAGGAAGAAATATTTACTGCCATTATTGGTTGTCTGAAACTTGGAGAGCAGGAGCTGATACTGAGCTGTACTAAAATCTCAGTGCAATATTCCTGAACCCAATACTTGCAACCAAAGTCCCGCTAACCAACAATCAACCAACCAACCAACCAACCAACCAACCAACCAACCAACCGTGACTCTCTGGATCTCGACCAATATATACTCTGAGCAACATTCCCAGATGTCTAGGCTACACACAACCATGAAGACAAGCTGCATGTGGCAAAATTATGTTTTTCATACTGGAATGTAACCAAATCATAGTCACCAATCACCAGTAACAAATAATCTAAATCAAACTCACTATCATCCACTACAGCTGGGATGGGGATAAAAAGGTAGTCTCAGAGCCATTCCGTGTTTTTAGAGGAATCAAGATTGCAGAACTCCTTCTAAGCATCTTGATACAACATTCTTTCTGTTTGACTGAAAACTACTATTTTCAGCAGTGCTTACATCATTAGTCTGGGGGTTATGGGCTTCCTCAGACTGATATTTTAGTTTTTGTAAACTTTGTTTTAAAAATTGTCTAAGAAAGACTTTTGGTTTCCTTACTTTTTAAAATAATTTTGTGGTTATGGTGAATTGCATTGGCCTTGTTAATTGGTGTTCAACAGAGAAACAGAGAGAACTACTTTAATTTAATACATTGTTATCTGAGTCTATGTGCATAGGAAAGATTATTTTATTATTTTAAGACTTTGATTATATGTATTCATTTATTTTACTTCTACTTATACGTTTAAATTTAAGTACATTTGAATAGCATCATATAGTTATCATTTTAGTCTTGAATATGATGCTCTGTATTATGTAATTTATATGTCATCTCCATTTAATTTATTGTTAATGTGGTTGAACATTTTTACTTTGTCCTTTAATGTTTTCTTATTGATTTTTCCCATGATCCTGTATTTTTTAGAGTAAATATTCTTTATGATTCCATTGGGTTTTTAGTATTGATTTATTTTATGCCACATTTATTTATTTATTTTTATTAGATTCATTTTTTTCTCCTCTCATATAATACATTCTGACCCCATCCTCTCTCCCTCCACTCCTTCCAGCTCTCCCCAGCTCCACTCCCTACCCTCCACCACATTCCTTCTTCCCCTCAGAACTGAGCAAGCCTCTCAGGGTTACCACTGGAACAGCATACCACAATTATTTTTAAGTGATTGCTTTGGGATTTAAAGAACACATACCAGAGTCGTAATAGTCTAGTTTCAAATGTAATCATACTATTTGCCATTTGAACTGTATTTATTCTATGTAGAGTATCCTAGGTTGAATTTTCTTCTTCTTCAATAATTCAGATTTCTGATTTATGTGATTCCTATCAACATACCTAAAAAAATAAATATGAGAA
Organism: Cricetomys ansorgei; assembly: GCA_026225945.1. Taxonomy (NCBI): domain Eukaryota; kingdom Metazoa; phylum Chordata; class Mammalia; order Rodentia; family Nesomyidae; genus Cricetomys; species Cricetomys ansorgei. The sequence goes on along the minus strand of JAMJFZ010002307.1, from coordinate 8,482,097 downwards.
AAGGAAAAGGCAAAAAAAGGAAATAAGGGAGAATAAAGGTCAGCAGGAGAATGGGAGAGGAAAGTAGAGGTCCTGCACACAGGCAGGCACATGTAGTCTCAGAAGTCATGTGGTTGCTGGATGAGAACCATGAACTCAAGGCCAGTCTGGGATAAACAGGAAGACTAAAGCCAGTCTTTGCTACACAGGAAGACCTGTCTCAAAGCAAAAATTTGTGTTATTCTAACATCTTCCTCCTGCAGGCATTATTTCTTTTTAATTGGGAAATCCTTAGGATTATTTTTTCTTTGTCATGGTTTCTGGGATTTTGATTAAGATACACCTTGTTGTGTCTTACTTTAATCTATTTCCCTGCTTTAACCCTCCAGACTTTTAAAACAATGGATTCCTACACCTTTTCCATTTATAATAAATGATTAGATCTTCACATATGCTAGCCGCTCTCTATTGCTATCGTTTTATATGGTAATGTCCACTTATCTTCAAATTCATGATTGCATTCTTCGCTATGTCTTCTTTGAACTACCCTGTTTAAAAATTCTTTTCATTTAATACTAAGTTTATGTGTTTGAGATATTTAGAATTTATACTTGATTTTGTATTTTAGATTCTTATTAAACTGAAGCATCCATCTTTGTGCATAGTTTCCGTCTAGCTTACTTAATTACATAGCTTGATTTATTTAAATTAAGTCAAAATCTGGGATTTAGATACTTAATTTTTCTCATATTATGATTCTGTTGACTTGTTTCTCTCTTGACATCATTTTATTTGCTTTTGTTCACATTATATCCTTTGCTTTCTCTCTCTCTCTGTCTCTCTCTTTCTCTCTGTCTCTCTCTCTCTTCTCTCTCTATCTGTATGTGTGAGTGTGTGTTGTGGTTTTGTGAGTGTGTCTGTGTTCAAGACACTGTTTTACTAAATAGCACTTACTTACTTACTAAATAGACTTAAAATGTGTTTACTACAAACATTAGTCTCCCAAGTACTGATGATTTTAGCTTCAGCCACCATATCTAGACATTATCATTGGTCACCAATTTAGAATGATATATTAAATAACAGTAGTTGATATAGTATATATAGCTTCCACCTCATTGGTTTCATAATTACAGTTCAAATTCTATTTCTTTTGTCAGTTTTTATTCTGGGATGCTGAGGCAACACATTTGGTTAAATTCGGTTTTGTGTTCTTTCTTCTTGAGTGTATGTAAACATGAAATACTCCCTATGCTGCGCTCATGTTAGTATGTGCTTAGTATGCATAAGAATCTAAGAGATTGCATCTCAACCACACTTAAGAAGCAGAGACAGTGAACTTGCAATTAAGGGAGTTTATAAGCTCTCAAGGCCCCACCCTGTGACATACTTCCTCCTGTAAGACACCACATCTTAAAAGTTCCATCACCTCCCCAAACCGTCTTCAACTGGGCACCAAATGTTTACATACAGAAGCCTATGGAGGATTTTATTTTATTTCAACCACAGTATTGTTTTTCTTCCACTATAAGCTCCAGGAGAGGTTTTGTGAGGTTCTTTTTAATCTCCTTATCCCTCCAGAGAAGTCTCTTCTTTCTTGGTATTTGTTTAGAGCTTTAAGAGATTTTTAATTCCAGAACACCTATTTATACTTATATATGCATTTTAGTACTTCTATAGTTTTCTGCATTGATCAGGAAGCTCTCAGCCAAACAGACCTCTCCCTTGGAAAATTTCTCAGTCAGTTAATTTAACCTACATAGCATGCAAACCATAAGAAATTAACAAAGAATAGATCATTCAACTCTGAAGTTTGCACATGTGTTATTTTAAATATCTGGAGCCAGTATAATATGTAGTTTTAATCTCCCTTCCCTAATAATTCATGGAAAAATGACAAGGTCCCGTGAAAGTTCAAATTTGAATGCTGCATGATCACTTTATAGAAACCAAATTCCAGCTGCAATAATCAATGCAACCACGATTGACATCACAGTCAGAAGTACTCAGGGGCCTCGCTTCTGTCCTGATAACTCCAGACAACCTTCCCTGGCTTTGGAAAACTCCACTAAGGCAAGATAGGATGCTGAACTCCAGATGACATGGGTCAGCAGGTGCTTATTCTTACTCAGGATTGGAAAGAGAGAAAGTCTCCAGTGACTCTGCCAAAAAGTCTGTGGTCAGTGTGATGTGAAGGTTGTGTTTATGGAACGAGATGCTGTGCACACCCAGGATTTCTCTCTAAGCACAGTATGCCACATCCTTTTTCTAGTTCTGTAGGCAGGATGTTTCTTAGTCTTTGGGGGTTAACCAAAAGGTTTCTTCTGAGTTCTTCCCACTGACACTGCAATAAGATATCTCTTCAATAGTATTTTTATATCTAGTTCTGTCTTTAATATTTTTGAGATTTATTTATCTTTTTTTAATGTGTATGAGGTATTTTGCCTGCACATCTGTGCACTGTGTGTGCAGTGCCCTCAGGGGTCAGTAGATGGCACTATATCCACTGAAATTGGAGTTAATAGACAAGGTGCCATGTGGGTGCTGGAAATTGAACCAGGGACCTTTTCAAGAGCAACAAGAGCTCAGCTCACAAACACTGAACTGTCTCTCCATCCCCATGTTTCTTATCTTTTCTGTGTCTGGAAAGGATGAATTATTTGTTGAAGGAGAAAAAGAATTCCTGGTGCCTTCAACTCTAGACCCTCCCAAATAGCAATAAGGCAGCTGAAGCACTCTAGAGTGTGGTCGGGAGTATAAAGCATAGATAGATATCTGACTGAGGAAGACAAGAGATTATGAAGATCTTAAAGCAAAACCTGCAAGCTCCTATCACTGGAGGGTTATTGAGGGTTACCAAGTGTTAAGAACTGAGGATCGCAACAATTAAAGTGTATGATGTGGAGCCACGAATGCTCAGTGCTGGTCTGGTAACATACAGAGCAAAGAGCAATAAGCATTTGACTTGGAGACCTAGAATTGTAATCACTGGCTTTAATATATTGGAAAAAATAAGGCTCCCATTCTCAGGGCCTAGAATTGTGAGCTTCATGGTTTGTGAGACATTCCTGCATACCTCTAAGGCTAAATAAAATACTCTTACAAATGCTAGGGTTGCCCTCTTCTTTACCTGTTTGTGATTTCCATTCTAAAAGGGCAAAAGGATTCTCAGTCAATCACTTGTGGCAGTTACATGGTAGTCTGTCATGTTCTCAACTTATCTGTCTCCAGAAAAGGTTTTTTATATTCAACAGGAAGAAGGGATCTTGAAATGGGGTATTTTATAATTCTACCTGTAGCACAAATCTTTTCATTTCTCCTTTGTATTTTTTGTAACAATTGTGAGCAGAGAAGACAGTGCTATTTTAATCAAGAAATAAGAACTATCTCTTAAACTTGAAGCTTATAAAAGATGGATATCTAAATAGATGATTCACACGGAGAAAAGGAGAATGGAGGCAGTTACCTTTCCTTTAACTTTTTAAAAATCTAAGCACAAACTCAGTCTAGCAGATGGTGGCCACTCACACATGATCTTCCTGATTCAAGGAACAGTTTCTCCTGGAAATACCCTCAAAGACATAATAAAAAAATACTTTATCATTTGTCTGATTATCCATCAATCTAGTTAGAACGATTCCTGATCATAGATTTTTGTTAAGTCATGTATTAGAATTTTGAATTGAATCTGACGGTGAAGATAATGTGATCAAAGACACGAGGAACTGAAGACAGGGAAATATTTTTGCTGTTATCCAAAAAATAGTTTCATTTAAAAAGACAAGAGTAGAAATTTATAGAAGACTCCTGTAATTCAAAAGAGAGATGAAAAATGATTTGATTATAGGTAAGATAGAAATTGAGAAACATGAACAAATTTAAGGTATACTTTCAGAATTTAAGATTTTTTAAAATTTGTCTCTACCTTTCATTTTGATTATGCATTATTAATTCTGTTGATTTACAGGTCCTCTCTTTCTATATATTATAATGTAATTGTGCCACCATCTGTGTAACCTGTAACTTACAACATGTCAAAGTACATAAAGAGCAATAACAAAATTACACAATATTTTGTACAATATATTTCATACTTAAGTTTAATATATATGAACACATACACATGTTATAATAGTAGTCTGTCATTTCTATGATGCCAATACTAAAATGATAGCATTTTTACATTTTTATTTGTGTGTATGTGTGTATGTCCATAAGTGTGTATTTGCTCATGGCAGCCTCAAGAGGGTATCAAAATTCCTTGGAGCTAGAGTTTTAGTGGCCTGTGAACTTGCTGGGTGTGTTAAGGGAATCGAACCCTGGTCTTTTGCAAGAATATCAAGAGCTCTTAACACTGAGCAATCTCTTCCGCCTTAGAAATGCCAATGTTTCCTTCCTTCCTTCCTTCCTTCCTTCCTTCCTTCCTTCCTTCCTTCCTTCCTTCCTTCCTTCCTCTCTCTCTCTCTCTTAACAAATTATCTTTCTATCATTTACATTGACTGATGCATTCTCACTTAAATACTTTGAATCGCTAAATTTTATTTTTTAGTAAGAACAATAAACTGTCATGAGGGGGCTTTAATCTTAGTGAACTATGTGAATAGACCTATCCAATCCCTTTGGCTTTAGTACAAGCTTGTGTTTGAAAATGTGAACTTTATTAACACCAGATAACAAAATAAAGAAAAATACCAGTTTATATTGCATGGGTGTTTCTGGTACCTGGAGACTCACAAATTAAAGGTTACTGTGATCCTCGGCATTGGTGACCTTTAGAAAGAACTGAAAAGACTCATCTTTTCATTTAGAGCTTCACTTTGCAAATCCATAAAGAATGGTGTAAGGTCAGATTCGCATTTTCATCCCAGAAAGGAGACAAATATATTTCCAAGATTAGTATGGTACTCTCTAAGAATAACACAATGAGTTGAGGCCCTGTGAGTGTGTTAAGTGAGCCTGGTGTTTTGTCTTGAAGAAATGGAGTGCTAGCATCAGTGGACATTGTATGTAAAGCACTGATCTCACCATGGCTCTTTGGACGTGTTGCCAGAGAGACCACAGTTCTCTTTGGAGCTGGGTGTCAGTTGAGGTAACTTTTCTGGCATTTCTATTGCCTTCCATTTCACTCTCCTTTCTGGGGAAGTAACAACTAATCTATTAGTAGAAAGATTTCCATCATTGTGACATTCACAACACTGCATTAAGTAGGGACAGTTCAGAGACCATTTCATACTATCTGTGTTCATAAAAAGAAAAAGGAATAGCTTTAACCCATATGCCTTTGTTGAAATAATTCCAGGAGAGATGTTTCTATAATATTCAGTGGAAGGAATTCTTGATGATTTTCATCTCATCCTTCCATGCTAATTTTTAACCTTCCCAGGTCCTCAACATGACCTCAAATCTACACTCTGTAAATCATTTACTTTATATTGAATGTTTCCTTCTTCCTTCCATGTACATGCCAGAGGGCATGTGGAATATGTTCTCTGTTGCATCCATTAACTCTGTCTCTGCAAGTTTGTACCCCTGCCTTTGGCTTGAAGATGATAATTCTTCTCAGTGCTCTCTCTTCATCTCTCTGACCCTGTTCTTTTTTTTGCCACCTTCGGTTCAGAGTAGTTAACAGTAGGTGATGGTAAACTCTGAGATATTTCTTTTATCTTCAAAATGTTCTCTGAATGACGCATTTGATTTACTATCCCCTTTAACGTAGCTTTCCTAACTTGCTGTGTTTTGGGCATGACGCCTGATCAAAAAAAAAAAAAATATGTGACTGTCATTTATATCATCTTCCTTGAAGAAAGAGGATGGTTTTATTCTTAAATCTTGCTTCTGACAAACTTGAAGATTCTCTTTCTCTAGTCTTCATCTAAGATCCAGATTTTGTGTAATGGTAGAGACCACCTATACGTAAATATAGCTTAAGAACAATCTCAGTGAGGCCTCCTTGTTTTATGGTTTAAGTCTCCTTCCAACTTTTGTTTCTACTAAAAATCTTGCTTATCAAATTCAGAAACAGGAAACAAATTAAAAGTCAGAACAAGCAAAATACAACCAGGGTACACGTACCAAGAAGACATGCTATCTTTTTACAAAACACAACTTGTCCCATTTATAATGAAAGAGAATATCCTCACGGATGGTAAACAATAGACTTCATTTTATTAATTAGATTCCTCTTATGATTAGCTTTGCACCCTAATGCTCTGGGCCTGTGAGAAAGTGTGGCTCTGTCTCTGTCTTAGTGTTTGGATCCATGCTGGAATTCACAATATTCATAGGAAACAAAGGGTAGAGGACTCTCAGGTTCTTAGGTAACACAAAAGAAGGGGATAAAAACAAGAGATGTGGACAAGGAAATGTGATCAAACTTCAATCAGAATTTTCTTCTAAAGCAGATTTCTTAAACAGTTTTATCAACATGTTTATATATGGAACACACCTTATTTCCTGAGTGTTGGAATGACTCTCAGGCATATCTAAATATTTTAAATCCTATATCTTGCTAGGCTGTCTCATAAAGGCTTTGATATTTCTTGTCTCTAGTTTAAGGTCTTCCTCATGCTTAATATAGAGTTTAAAAAATAACAAATCTTTAAAACTTAAGTACTAGTATATTTCATAAACTATATTCCAACTCTTTTTTTTTTCTTGAACTCTCCAATCATGACCAATACATTTTCCAGGCTGGACAGTTTTATTATAAAAGTTGCCCTCATGGCTAGCTGATTTACTTTAAAATGCCCTTTTTCAGCCCTCAGCCCCCCAGATCAGAAACTTGCCCAGTGATGCTGTAAGTAAATGCTCAGCTTCACTTATTCTCAGGAAAAGGAAGACAGTTTTCATTCATTACTCTTTGGGTCCGTAAGGGTTCTAGGATGACTCTTCTCCTTAAATGATATCACATATTAAGGGACAGTGTTTCATGACAAAGACAAATAGCTTTCCATTTGGTAAAAAGGAATTACAGATGACATGCTTGAAAAAGGTGGATACACTCCATGAAGTCCTGCTAGCCAGAAACAGCAAAATTATGTTTGGCAGAAGAATAAATAAATATTTATCAAAGACTAAAATGCAGGAGACTGCTAGTGTGCCAGCGCTGACCCTCGCATGTCACTTCCTACTATCTTTGGTTTCTTCATCCATTGTTGCCTACTACTCCTGCTGTGAATCCTGGAGAAAATTCCTCATCATTTTCTGTGGTCATACTGGAGTGGACTTTATAGAACCAACAGCTTTTCTAAATCAGTACTTGATGAGTATGTTTGAAAGTTCATGGGTAATTTTAGGACCAGGACAAGTGCATAATCTTTAAGCCATAGTTCTTTGGTGGCTGGCTTGCTTTATTTTTTCTTTTCTTTCTTTTCTTTCCTTTCCTTTCCTTCCCTTCCCTTTTCTTCCTTTCCCTTTTCCCTTTTCCCTTTTCCCTTTTCCCTTTTCCCTTTTCCCCCTTTTCCCTTTTCCCTTTTCCCTTTTCCCTTTTCCCTTCCCTTCCCTTCCCTTCCCTTCCCTTCCCTTCCCTTCCCTTCCCTTCCCTTCCCTTCCCTTCCGTTCCCTTCTCTTCCCTTCCCTTCCCTTCCCTTCCCTTCCCTTCCCTTCCCTTCCCTTTTCTTTTTTCCTCTCTGCCTTTCTTTGTTTTTATACTATAATAGTTCCTGAATAGTGTCCTTAGCTGAAGATTAGTTTAGATCCAGTAATTTCTACATGCCATTAATTATACCAAAGTTTTAGAACCAATTCTATAATGAGTACTAAACACCAAGTTCTCTTCTAGGTCATCCTCATTTTGGTGATTATAATATTGAAAATAAACAGAAAACAAGAACAAGTCAAGGAACTTCCTTCATTCCCTTGTATTAATAGAATAGTTTCTGTTTTACAAAGATATGGAGAAAGTTTTGTGCATTAATAACTACACTGAAAAATTGTTGTTTTTCCACCTTGCCTGCTAATAGTTTCTGGATTATCTGAGGCCAAGAGCAAATAAAATACCCAGGCAAGAATTCCAGTCTATTCCATTTGTGATTGAGTTTGGTCAAATATTGGGTGGGCCCCTATCTTTCTTTTAATATTTTCATAAATACTTCAAGAAATAATCACCATCCCCCAACTTCTTGCTTTTCCTATCTAAGTCCCAGTTTATAATCTCTTTGAGGAATACAATATCCTTTTAAAGGTATTGCCTGGGACATTAGGATATTTGGCCACAACATAACAAAGATCTATTCTCATCTAGAATACCTATCTACACTTTGCCACAGTGCCAATGCTCCATTCTTTGTGATGACAGCATCACATTATTATTGAATTCATGCGTATTTATTGTAAAAAGTAAGTCATGACACTCCATGTAGAATATTTTAGGTGTATTTTGAGGATAACTTCTCCTCATTGCCATTTTCTGTGCCTAATCTTCCTCCTATTAGTTCTCTTCATCTCATTTCCCATCCTAAGCCCATCCTCCTCTTTCCATGCCATGTGCATACCTGATTTTTGTTCTTTATGGTTGAATAAAACTCCATTGTGTAAATATAATACATAGCCTTCATTCATTCATTTTACTGTTGTTACATAAGCTAAACCTACATATCAAAAGGTGTCAGTCTATTGTAACTTCAGTATTTCCAAAATAATCTAGGATGTTGGCATGGGGTCCAGTTCAGTTCGTCTTCCAGGAGTGTGCTTTTCTCACATCCTTAGTGTGTACATGAGTTGTCTCCCTGCATTTACTTACTATAAAAAATAAAAATAAATTTAAATATGAATAAAATTGAAATAAACTGATAGTAAAACTTTTAAAAACAAATGAACATATATGCCTATATATCGCAAATGTTGTAATGAAACAAGTTATAATCATATCAGCTTTCTTGGTTAAACTATAGCATTGAAAATCTGCTGACTTATCATTTGGATAAAATATCTTCTTCCACACAATTTCTATGAAAAATGACAAAGGAGATGTCTTGGCTTTACTTATTTGTCATTATCTAACAAAAAATAATAATAGTGATTCTCAAAAATCGAGGTATGTGCTAACTTTATTAGGGAATTTTAAAGCTATTAAGTCTGTTAAACTGACTCCTATGTTGTCCTAAATATAAGAAGTACCTGCAGTGTACATAATCATAAAAAATTCCATAGTGCATTATGTAACCAGGCTATCACATGAAATATGTTTTTGACATACAAAAAATGTTTCAGAAATCCAGGAAATTATTTAAATTTATTATCAGGATATAAAAATTTATAAATCATCTATATTCTATTAGCTTTAAATTTGAATAACAGTAAGACTTAGAAATGGAAAGAGTGACTATTTAGGTTCTGAGAGGCAAGACCGCGTTTAAGGATCAACAAAAATCCCACACAATAATCTCTCAGTTGAGTCTGAAAAGGAATAAAATTGGAGGCAAGAATTAAGATTTTAAGAAATGATTGGAAATAAGAATCATGGAAGGTTAAGAAATACCATTTTGATAATTTTAGGTATCAGTTTGAAGCTAATAATGAAATTGATATTAATGCTGCAGAAAATGGAGAGATACGACTTCTTGAGAATAGATCCAGTGAAAATAAATTAAGGGTAAACACATGCCGTGGTTTCAAGCCGCAATAATGGAGAAGGCGATAAATTGCCACAGAAAAAGGAGAGAAAGCTGATGTGAGGAGGAGGACACTTTCTTGGGTTTGGGTATCTCGTAGATTGCCATTTCAGAGAAGCCCAGTAGCCTTTTTCTAAACACTGCCCATGGACCTCTGAAGGCTGATTTCATTATGGCTGTTTTGTTTGTTTGTTGTTTGTTTGAAAAATAAAGCCATGACATCAAAGGAGTTCTCATGACTCAACTGCAGACTTCACCAACATTCAACATATTTTACTATTTGCAGCAAGTTAGTGGGGCCAGAAGTGAGGAAAAAGAGGCGAGAGAAGTAGATATAATTCATGTCCTACATTACATGATCATAGCTAGGTACTCAGAGAAGTACACAAATATTGATACTGATACAATGCAATACAATCTAAATGATAGACCAAATGTATTTCTGGGTCTGAAGTAACGCTAAGCATGATTTGACCTCAGATAAAGGGGTTTCCTTGAGGAAACATACTCTGCTAGAGTTAGTCAGACGAGGAGTTAAATCAAAGCATAGCTCCCAATGGAAGGTTTTACCCTTACTTATTTTTTCTTTAAATATTTATTTTCTTATCCATCGAATGAAGATGAAATTGATATTAATGCTGTAGAAAATGGAGAGATATTACTTATTCAGAATAGATATAGTGAAAATAAATTAAGGGTAAATACATGCCATTCAGATGGTGTCATTCAGGTATCAATATGTTCAGATTTCACTAAATTGTTAAAGCATCCATAATTGTGCCTTTCTTCCTGAGGAGCTGGGAACACAAGACCTTGTGCAAAAACCTTAACATGAAAATCCAAGGAAAAGTATCTTCCTTTTATGCCTACAGGTAAATCTTTTATACATTCAGGTAAATTCTTGGGATCCTGGAAGGCAGTGCACATATGTGTAACTGTGTGCATGCTCAGGAATAAATTGGAGCCTTCTGATGTCATTTCTAGTTAACCTTGCACTTTTGAATAAAAAGCGTAAAAGCTCAGATATATCAGAAAGTCTAGCAAAGTGCCAAGTGTGTGCCACACCCAGAGATCATCTTAGCAAAGGCTGGGGAAAGGAAACCTCTGTCCAATTGCTAGCTGGCTTTAAACCTAAGCACACATTTGCATAATGACACATAGCAAAGAATACAGATGTAAACAAATTATTTATGGAAAAACATCTAAAAAATACCCAAGTTTTGTGTTTTTGCTTTGATAGTTATTTTTCTGTATAGTACCTCAAATGTATCTCTCCTATTTTTTCATCCTTTTTTTTTTTTTTTGTTCTTGTTGCTTTTTGGTTTTTGTGTTGTTGTTTTTTCATACTTAAGGCTTCCCTCAGGTGCTTTGTGACCTGTGGTTGTTTAAGAATAGTTTTTGATGAAGACACTGAACAGCTGGCTGCATGTTCTCTGCATGGAGGGCTACTACATAGCATCCAGAGAGATTATAGGGCCAGAGCCTAAAGGCTCATTCCAAGACCAGGATATAAGAATGTTCCCCAGGGAAGACAGTCTGGAATGGAAGATGTGTCAGTAATTGAAGCAAGGAAATAACTGAGAAGAGGCCACAGCATGTCACAGACAAGGATCTGGATGAGAAAGGAGCTCTAGGCCTGGTGTGATGTGAGTACTCTTGTTGGGAATTCCAGCACTTGAGAATCTAGGACAGGAGGATCAGGAGTTTAAGATCATAATGCATTCCAAATTCAAGGCCGGCTTGAACACATGAAATACTAGAGAAGAAAAGAAAGAGGGAGGGAGGAGTTGGAGAGAGAAATAGAGACAGTTTGGAGTATTTGATTTAGATTGTCTTTGTTAAAATCAAACAAATAAATCCAATAGAGCAAGATGCTAGTCAGTTTTAATTTTTCACTTATCACAACTCCAAGAGACACACAAAATGGATTTAGAGATTTTAATTTAATCTATGCTCTTTTTTCCTGGCCTTTCGATTGATGTGCTGATGTGTGAAGTTATCTAGAGACAGATGGTAAGGATGAGGGTGGGGGGGATCCAAATGCTTAAGCAACGTGTAGTTTACAACAATGGCCCTTAAACAAGATGGTAGCCATGGATGAAGGCGTTCAAAAGTGACCATGGCTGTTTTAGGATTGAAAGATGCATAAAATGAAATCATAAAATTTTGGGCTGATATTTCTGTAAACTCACATCTTTCTGTCCTCATCACTTGCTCTAATAATATAACAAATGGCTTCAAAGGAATAAATGTGCTGAATTGAATGTTACATCCTTCATCTACCATCAGGTACCTAAATCTATACCTGTGTGGTATATGTTGGTGTGCCCACAATATAACAATTGAAAAAGACAGATTAGAAAGGTTTTTATGATTATTACTTTATTTTAAAGTTTGCATCTAAGTAATGATTGGCAGAATAATAGCAGAAAAGCAAAAGTAGACATATAGAAAAAGTATTTTACTGAATGTCTGATACCATAAAAGCATCAATCACTCAACTACTGAAGTAGGACTTGTTATTTCAGACTGGAATGCCGATTTGAGACCTGGAATGAGAATTAAATGGATAATTGTGAACACTTATCTGAGGAAATGCATTCTTTCGGGTGAATAGCGAGATGATGTGTTGATTTGGGCTTTGTTTTTTAAGAGCTACTAGAATAGGGTGGACCATGTTAACTGGAACACTGATGTTTCTTTTAGGGGTATCTCTGGTTTATGTTTTGTTATCAGAGTGATCCAGCTTATGACATCATTAACTATTTACTGTCAAATCAACATATTTGTAGAAGATTTATTATTCTTTCAAAAGGGAACTGGAAGTAGTAACCTCTTAGCAAGTAGAACTTTTAAGCTCATTTTGCTGTTTTCTTTCAGATTATCTGGTTCAGTATCAGAAATGTACTTAATGCTGAATGAATGAACAAATGAGTGGATGAATGACTGCAGTAAGTTAAAACATTGTCAAATAATGTATTAAAGATAAAATATTAACAACTCAATAAACCTTTAAAATCTTAGCATAATACTCATGATCAACCACATCATTTCTTAGGATCACTTTTAGCAACTCATTCTTTAATTCATGGAAGAATATGACTTAACTTCACTAAAATGTCTTATATTGAGCAAGGAAACAACCATCTCACCAAGTGGGAACACTCAGAAGTCTCAAAAAAGATCATATATGTGCAGCAGCTGTTTCTCATACAATCCAATGTAACAATAGCACATTACATTATCTAAAGTGTTCATCCACGTATCTAGACCACCATCTTGATCATTTATAAATCAGAGGTGTTTTACAGCATCCTAGCTCCAATATTGATGACTGAATTAGATGGCACAGAAGGCAGTGTTACAGATTCTCTACTTAGGTGTTATTATTCACTTTATTACAAGCCCTTCTCAAGATAAACTGGACATATTGTTTCCCTCTCATGGAGGTTCTATGACCTGTGTCTAAAGCTTTTAATAAATGTCTTTAGTGACATCAATTTGGGAAAGATATTTCACATTTTTTTCTTGTGTAGTAAATCTTAAATTGAAGATATTGTCAGCAGTGGTGGCACTAATATATCTATATTTTTTTTTGAGACAGAATTTCTTTGTTGTAACTCTGGCTGTCCTTGACTCACTCTGTACACCAGGCTGGCCTCGAACTCACAGAGATCTGCCTGCCTCTGCCTCCCAAGTGCTAGGATTAAAGGCTTGCACCACCACTGCCTGGCTGGCATTGATATTTTTATAGGGACCATTGTTATGTTGCAAGACAACCTAATATCCCACTCCTTTCCCCCAAACGGAACCAGTTTTCTGAGTCTGGAAGCCACTCAATGGAAGTTTTATTTGTGGGTAAGTTTAACAATAAAATGTGAACACAATAAAATCTACACAGACTGCTGAGGTCTGTGTAGATTGTATAAGTTTAGCTGAACTGTTTTAAACAGTAGTTGAAGGATAATGGTTGTGTTTCAAATTCTCTATTCAATCTTCTGTACTGCACGAATGCCTTAGGAGAGAAGGACTTTAAAAACCATAACAAAATTTTCAACATATTGAAAGTTATTGCTAATATAACTTTATTTCTTTCTTACACTATCAGTATACAGCAGGGTGTTGAAAACCGAGGCTCTGTATTGGTTTCACCGGAGAAATATTCATAGAATTGATACGAATAAATGCTTTAATAATATTCAAATCCAGAGAGTATGTGAGGAGACATTCACGTAACATTTTAGAACACTTGAGTGATTCTCAGAAAATGTTGGGAAACATTCACTGTGGCCCCAAATTGTCTGATATCAAATAAAAAAGACATCCATCTCAGAAATAATGGCTGTTTCCTTTATTTTATAAGCCTATTTTGCCTTACATAATAATTTTTATTTATCCGGCATACATGCTGGAGTATTTCCATGCCATGGGCTTTCTGTCTATCAGTAGTTTCCACTTTATTGCTCCCTCAGCAAGGATGAGTCACTGTGTATTTCTTGTCTTTTCCTCCTTTATCTGTGTCTGTGGGCTGAGAGTGCCTGAGTTGACTTTTCCCTTTCTCCTAGGGGGGAGACATCACAGTCAATAACTTTAATGAGAACATTTGATGCATAATTATTACAAATCTGGGATCTCACGATGAGGTGGTAGAAGAAGAAATAAATATTGCAAGAGAAGCAAGAGGGGCCCTAATGGAGCTGCAGGAGATGTAGTCTAGTTAGAAGAACAGATGACACAGGAGGTTTGGTCTTTTCTGATAGGAATGGAGGCTTTTCAAGGACACAGATTGTGTTCTATGGCACATAAAATCGGGAGAATGACGTTCCTTTTAGGAGAAATCCTCTTCGTTTGAGTGTTCGCATATTTCTTGCAAAGATATAACTAGGCTGAAAGAATTAAAAATTGAAAAGCTAAAAATCTATTAAAATTTAAAATAATTATTAAATAGAAATCAACACAAGCCTTTTACATGTATCTTGGCAGGCTTTTGAACCAATGTGTCGACATAAAAAGAAGCACAGCACCAAGCTGTGCTGGAATGAGTTACATCCATATTTCTTCTTTAGTGAAGTACAAAACACAGGAGCTGAAGTGGGCAGACGCTCTTGGACGTAAGCCCTCCTCTCCTACTTCATGTGTAATGTTTTTGCACCTGTTTTGAGCTGTAATTTTACCAACAAGGGGTCTAGGGAAGCACTACTCACACTTGGCCTACGGCCAAACCAATAAACACAAATGTCATTAATCACTGTCACTTGTCAATTCTCCATTTAAGAAATTGTCTCTTTTCATTGTTGCTACTAAAAACACGAGGGAATTTGATAAATTTTGTTTTGGAGACTTGAGGCTGAGTTTTCAAAGGTGAAAAACGTTTTCTTTGCTCTCTCTCTCTCTCTCTCTTTTTTTTTTAAAGGAGAATGTATTATTTAAAGATAGATTGCAGTTGCTACTAAATATATCTGAAGAAGCAAAGACATTCATGACCTTGAGGCTAGTCATTCAAGAGAGATATTGCTAGAAGAATTTTCATGTAAAGGAAATGTTATTTTAACAAGTCATTTCTTCTAGGCAGTGGTTGCCAGCTCAGTTATACCTTAGGAGAGCCATGCATGTGTCCTCTACTGTTGTTCAACATGCATACTCAATGCCACAAATGGAACTAATCAAGAGAAGAACATTCACAAGATCTTCTCCGTCCATACAGCCCTCCAAGGTTAGGTCAGCAGAGCATCCCTCTCCAAAAGCCAAGTGGTTGAATTTGTCTATATGCAAATCTCTCATTTCCATTTAACAAACAGGGAATACTTTCTCCACACTATCATCCTATCTCCGTGACTTCAGGAGACCATTACAGCAGATGTTAAAGTCTACCCTTCATTTCAGTGCATGAGATTAAAATAGCATCATAAAGCCTGCAAGCTCTGATCCAACAATGAAAGTGAAATACATTTCTATTGGAGTATATTTTGGAGATGGAAATAGACAGATTCTATGGAGGGTGTGGGCTTTTAAACCAAAGTCGACCTTGGACAGAGACACTAGGACCCAAAAGCCGCCGAGAAAGATTTATCCAAACTTGAGACAATTTTGTACTTCCCCTCCCTATGACCTTTCTGATACAGATTGGGAGGACTTAGATGAAGAGGCGGCTCGGTATCATAATCCTAATTGGCCTCTCCTTAAAAGCCGACCTCCGCCTTATTCGGAGCCCTTGGAGCCAGACGCTTTTCCCGTGATTGATCCGAAAAAGGAGATTCAGGACAAAATTTCCCGACTTAAGGAACAGATTAAATTAGAAGAGAAACATCAAGAGTTAATTTTGCATCTTGAAAAATTAAGGTCAGGCAAAACTACTACTCCCACTCCGATTGTTCAGAGTCCGCCTCTCTCTCCTGGACAAGGGGTTGCTGTCAAAGCCTCCCCACCATGGACAGCGCTAATCGACATTGATAAGCTTACTTCCTTCCCTGTCACTGAGACCATAGATGCCCAGAGTCAAGTCTGGCATAATCACAGGGGTTTTGAGTTCAAGGTCATCAAAGAACTTAAGACGGCTGTGGCCCAATACGGGGGGCACACCCTAGCCTGTGCTTCTTTGTCCGGGGGAGACTATCTTTTGTGGAAATCAGAATATGCAGAAACTTTTAAGGATATTGCTTGCCGTAATGCACCAGCCAATAATAATTGGAATTATGATATGCTTGTTGGCAAGGGAAACTATGCTAACAATCAGGTACAGAGCCAATATCCCCCAGGTCAATTTGCTCAAATACAAAATGCGGGAACCAAAGCCTGGAGAAAACTCCCGGTCAAGGGTGATTTGAGTTCCTCCCTAACGAGTATAAAACAAGGGCCAGACGAGACTTTTTCAGAATTTGTTCATCGCTTAATAACGCTGCAGGGAGGATTTTTGGAAATGCTGATGCCGGGACGTATTTTGTTAAGCAGATGGCCTATGAAAACGCAAATTCGGCTTGTCAGGTCACCATCCGACCCTATAAAAAAAAAGTGGACCTGTCCGGTTACATCAGGCTGTGCTCAGATGTAGGTTCCAGTTATCAACAGGGCCGTGGCCTTACAAGGTTGCACTGTGTCAGAATTCTTAGCTCAGAAAAGAGACATCAAGTGTTTTAACTGTGCCAAACCTGGCCATTTCGCCAAAGACTGTAAGGGATACGGTGGCCCAAACAAAAGTCAGGCTCCCCGAATGTGTTCTGGGCACTTTGGACAATCACTATCCTCCTGGCAGGCTAATTCAATTTTTAAAGATACATCAAGTAATTTTCCCTAAAGTTACTTCCTCAAAACCTATTTCTAATGCCTTTAATATATTTACTGATGGTTCTTCAAACAGCATGGCTGCTTTTACTTCTCCCACTAAAACGGTCTGCTTCCTCACTCGCTCAACTTCCGCCCAATTAGTTTAACGGTTAACGCTGCCTTCGCGTCCTTTCCACAACAGACTTTTAATCTATTTACTGACAGTGCCTATATTGCCAACTCGGTGCCCCTATTAGAAACTACTGCTTACATAAAGCCCACTTCGGGAGCTACCTCCTTGTTTAAACAATTACAGTTTTTAATCTGGAAAAGAATCTCCCCATTTTATTTAGAACATCTTCAGGCGCACTGCGGCTTGCCTGGCTCCCTTGCTGAGGGGAACCAAAGGGCTGATCTTCTAACACGCACAATCGCCATTGCTTTGCTTCCTGATGATGTCCAGAGAGCACAGCAGGCACATGCCCTTTGTCATTTAAATGCTCATACTCTCAGGCTAATGTTCCGATTAACTAGAGAACAAGCTAGGTCTATTGTCAAGCAATGCCAGACCTGAGTTACCTACCTGCCAGTCCCTCACTTGGGCGTTAATCCCAGGGGGCTGACGCCAAACATGAGTTGGCAAATGGATATTACTCACACATCTGAATTTGGTAATTCTAAATTTGTACATGTTAATATTGACACTTTTAGTGGATTCCTGTTTGCTTCGCCTCAGTCAAACATGTCATTGTACATTTGCTCTTGGCTTCTTCGTTATGGGCATACCTAAGACTATAAAAACGGATAATGGGCCTGGGTATATAATTTCTAAATTACAGCGTTTTTGTCAACAATTGGGTATTAAACATATCACAGGAATCCCTTACAATCCACAAGGACAGGGCATCATTGAGCGTGCCCATCTTTCTCTAAAAAATACATTAAATAAAATAAAAAGGGGGGATGGTACCCTACCAAGGGTACCCCTCGGAATCTTCTATCTCATTCCCTCTTAATTTTAAATATTTTAACTTTGGATGCAGATGGCAAATCTGTGGCAGACAGATTTCGGCATCCAGCCACTCAAACTAAGTATGCCATGGTCAAATGGAAAGACCCACTAAAAGGGCACTGACATGGGCCTGACCCCATTCTAATACGGGGTTGTGGATCTGTCTGCATCTATTCTTAATCAAATGATGCCGCCAGATGGCTACCTGAACGATTAGTTAAACAAATGGATGATAAAAACACCTCCAGGGAAGACAAGTCTCCCTGAGAAGATATCTCTTCTCTTGTTTTTCAGAAAACCCCTAATACTGAAGATGTGGTGGCCTCTAGTAATGACCATTATGACTCACTGGAGCCAGATCATTGGACAACATCATTCTTCCACACCTTTCAATTTGACCTGGATCATTCTTAATAGTGATAATAAGATTATTAATCAGACCTCTAGAGTAGCACCCCTCAACACATGGTTCCCGGATCTAGAATTTGATACCCATCCATTCCTCTTTAATTGCTTACAATGGCATGGGTCTTATGATGGCACATTCTATATCTGTCCACAAGAAAACAGCGCCTCACGAGGGTGTGGGGATCCCAAGTCAACCTCTTGCTATAATTGGGGATGCGAAACGATGGGGTATTTCTCGTGGAATTCGCCCTATAAGGGTAAAGATTTAATTAGTATGAGTGTTATTAATCCCAGATCTAGCTATTATTATCACTGTAATGCTGGAAACTCCAGGACACCATGTCTTTTAATAAAATTCACAGATCAGGGAAAACAGTCTTCTAGACAGCTTGGTTGGGAACAAGGAAAGACCTGGAGCATTAGGATTTATAAACCAGGCCCCAAACCAGACCCAGGTAATACTTTTACTGTCAAACTTATTAAAAAATATATTACCACCTCTAAGGCTGTAGGGCCAAATAAGATCCTTAATCCAGAGCAAGTTATAGTAAGACCCACAGATAGCTCTGTCAGCCCCATGCCCCATAAGGCACCCCATATGGAAAGATCTACAGAAGACTCTTTTGGAGCTTCTTAATCATACTTTTTACACCCTGAATGCCTCTAGGCCTGACCTCACAGAGTCTTGTTGGATGTGTTACCATGCTAAGCCCCTTTATTATGAGGGTTTAGCGGTCAATGCCAACTTTTCGCTTACAACTGATCATTCTTCTTGCCGCTGGTATCAGAATCCCTCCTCTAAATTGACCCTACAATCAGTTTCTGGCAAAGGACTTTGCTTGGGTATGGTCCCCGCTTCCCACTCCCAACTCTGCAATACCACTGTTGCTTCCCTAAGTAACTTGACTGAAGATGCATGTGTTGTTTCCCTTAATGACACCTGGTGGGCCTGCAGTGATGGACTTACACCTTGCCTTCATGGCAAGCTGTTTAATATTTCCAAATCTTACTGTGTGCTGGTCCAACTTATACCCAGACTAGCATATTATACTGCTGAACAATTCTCTGCTCTATGGGAACCTAAGGGCTCCAATGTTTTACTTAGGCAGAAATAGGAGCCCGTTTCTGCCATTATGCTTGCAGACCTTTTGGGATTGGGAGCTACAGGGGTAGGCACAGGTATTTCTTCCCTTGTTTTACAGGATCATTACTACAACCAGCTGTGCACCTCGATTGATGCTGATCTGAAACGACTAGAGCTTGCTATTACCCATCTTGAAAAATTCCTGACCTCCCTAGCTGAAGTGACCCTACAAAATAGGAGAGGCTTAGACTTGTTACTTTTACAACAAGGAGACCTCTGTGCCACCCTCAAAGAAGAGTGTTACTTCTATATGGACCACTCTGGCATAATTAAGGATTCTATGGCTAAAGTTAGGGAAGGATTAGAACATAGAAAGAGGGAATGAGAGAGGGAGGAGGGATGGTTTAAGACATGGTTCATCACTTCTCCTTGGCTCACTACCCTTTTGCCCAGTCTATTGGGGCCACTATTTGGTCTTCTTCTTCTCCTCTCTTTTTGGGCCCTGTGATTTTCAACAAACTCATGGCTTTCATTAAACAGCAAATTGAGGCGATCCAGGCTAAACCAATACAGGTCCATTAGCATAGGCTTGAGATGGCCGATTTGGATGCCGATAGCATGACTTCTATGGGGCCCTAGTACGGTGAGCTGAGCCGGATAGCCAGTGATGAGTAAGGGCACTTAGGACCCCAAAACTGTAATTACTGTCCTTCTAGCCTAAGACAGTAACACCACCAACTTCTGTTGTCTCCAGCGACAGGCATAGAGGACATAGTCTGCGTTCCAACCTAAGGCAGGCACGGCTCCTGCGTATTGCCAAGCCATCTTTAAATAAAATAAAATGGGAGACCTGTGGGGGGCCCAATCCCCCCAGCCTTGTCTTCATCAATGCCATGATGTTGAACTGCTTAGGCAGTCAGTAATTTTCCACCACTGGCCACAAGAGTTGTTTTTCTCTCTTAGTTTTTGCTTATCCTTTGGTAGTTACAAAATATAGAGTTCGACTTCCTCCAGGTGTAAAACATCCTGTTTTTGCAGATTTGTCCTTGGCTAGTTCCTTCCTCTCTTCAACCCCTCCTTAGCCTATATATGCAGTGTGAAAACATTCAATAAACGGACTTGATCAGATAATCCTGTCTTGTCCCATTCTCTCGCACCCCTTGTCCCCTTGCCCCTCACTCTCTCCTCCAGGAACCCTAGTTGACTGACCTGCAGGCCGGGTCAGGTTTTTTTTATTTTAAAGAGTTATAAGGCATCTTTATCATGTCTAGAAGTTGTTAGTGACTTTGAGATTCAAATTACTACATGCTAATTAAACTCGACTATGAATCATGCTGTCTTAGTGACATTTAATTGGATCTCAGTGCTTGTGTGACACCAAACACATAGTTCATCAAATTGGACATCCCTACTTATTTTCTGAAAGTACTAGGGAAAGCATGGCAATGTAGGAGCCAAGGTCAAGTTTCTTCATTTACTGTAAGGAAAATGCAGCCAAGAAAGTTTAGATAGCTTGTTCAAGTTGAGATGTCTTTTACACTTCACAGGGCATTGGGAAGCATGTTCATCATAGGTTTGAGATTATTTAAGTATTGCCATGAGTGGATGTCATGTGGATGACAACTCAAACTCCATTGAGCAACTTAAGCACTGTTAGGAGAGAAAGTCTAGGAGGCTTTGGTGGGGAGAGGCTGACTAAGCACAGACAGTTTACTATTCAATAGCCACCCCAGAATCCTAAAATCATTCAAATGATGTAATATAACAAGTTTATGAATGGAGAAATATTCGTATAAAAAGACATGCTAATTTAAAAATACCCAAGACTTTGTTGTGTGTCCCTCATTGTGCCTAATACATCTTTATGAAATACATTATTTGGGGCAAAGTTCATTTACCTTCAAAAATGGAAGTTAGGAATGCTACTGGCATTTGGATTCGTAGTATATGTTTTCTAATCATGATCATTAAGCAACTCTTAATAGCTCTTTGCCTGTTTTGATTTTGTTGTGATTAATTTTTGCCCTTTCTTTTTAAAACATTTAACTTACCAGCTAAGCTAAGCTGCAACTGGAGTTGGGGAAGGAAAACACTTTCTCAGAGTACTAATATATCTTTTTAACATATTAAACACATTTTTACCTCTTGTGTACACGTTTCCGTTTATGATCAAGAAGGTACAATCTACTATTTTGTCATAGTATTTTTCTTAAGGTAAGATACTTAGCTTAAACTTATTTCAAACTCTTTTCTATATTTCTCTTTTAGTGTCAGAATATTGATGTCTATTATGAAGTAGGAGAAATCACCTATATAAATATGTCAGTGATATTCCCAAATGCAGAACTCTGATATTTTTATTTTTTCAAATATAAGGATGACAATCAGTTATTGGGAGAAGCCAGCTATTAGCTACCTGCTGAGTTTATTTGCACATGGCCTTCTCTGTTTGATGCAGGCATCTAAAAATTAATTTGTTACTAGATTACTTTTTGGTACATAATATTGTATTGAATAATATGAGATTTTGAGAAAAAAGAGGGCAATTCAAAAGCATTATTTTAGGTCATTCAGTCTCTAATCTTTTCTAGGGCTCTTTTGCATGTAAAGTGCCTTTTATTAAGTTATGGAAATTGGAACCCATCTCCTGGTTTTTGAAAACAATGGTTATTTTTGGTCTGTGTACTAGAGGTGTTTATGCCTTTTCTCTTTTCTATTACACTGCCTTTTCTTCTCATTACTTCAAATGTTCTGGCTGGGATGTCTGTTTTTCAGTTCTAGCTTTTATTTTCTTATTCTTCGTTTTCTTAAGTATGTATGCTTTATCAAGGCTCTTTCCATTTGTGTTGCTTCAATAAAAAAACTATTCCCTTCATCCCTCTCTGAGATTGGTTCTCTCACTACAGATAACATGCAGCATATTAATGTGTATGTATTTAGACTTCTATATAAACTTTTCAAATGTACATTTTATAATTTTATATTATAAAAATTTAAGAAAATGCTGAATATTGGTAAATGCATTGAACGATAAAATAAGTTTTCCGTATGCCGAGGTTTGTATTTGGATAGACTAAAAGGAGAGTCTCTTGTGTTTGACATCTAAGATTATGAACTAAATAGGGCTTTCCGTGTGGTGTGATAATTGTGAATCTTGTAGAACCAGGAGGGATTGTGGTTGTAATAGGGACCCTTGATGCTGGCATTTTTTTTTTGATATTTCCTTGAAATCATCATTCCTTCCTTTACTTAATTATTGAAGGAAATGCTCAATAATTAGTCTTTGTTTTATTTGTTTCGGATTCAGGTCATTCTTTTGCCCTATATTAAAGTAACTACTTGAAACTCCTCTTTATGTGAGCTATTCTTTGTGTTGTCTTCACTGACTGCTGTGCTTGGAGAAAAATATATTCAAAGTGCATGTCACTGAGTTTACTAAAAAAAGACCTAGCCCATTGTGACATTTATTCTCCTGACACAATAGTGTAGAAAACATTTGCTCAGCAGATTATCTTATGAATTTGTTCAAGGTTTTTGGTTTTTTTCCTTGTTGTTTTGTTTTGTTTTGATTTTTTTTAAAAGTCTCTTGTCTTTTTAGAGCCTAGTTTGAGAAACTCGGAGTACCCATCTCGTAGGATTATTGAACATGAAATAAGTTAATAAATGGAAGGTTAATAGCAGATAGTATGGAAAAGGTCTCAATATAGGTAGATACTAAAATATTCATTACTTATTAAGCTCAATATTGTTTCCCAATACATGCTTCACATTTCTATTCTTTGTCTCATTCAAATGAAGATATTCCAATAGATACAGCCCACCTAGGACATTTCAGAAACTAGGCTGATATGATTATTCAGTGACTAAAGGCCAAGCATGCCTTCCTGAGTTGCAAGTCCTGGAAACCACATGGTGGAAAGAGAGAACAGACTGTACAAGTTGTCTTTGGATCTCCAACCACATGCTGTGGCACAAGCATGCCTACACACATTTACACATGAATATGATAAAGAAGTAAATGCAAAGAGTAGAATTGCAAAAGTAGCCAAGGAAATCTACAATATTCCTTTTATATAAGCCTAACTACCTTCACCCTACCACCTTCATTTCTCTAAGTAATTTGAGATTAGAGAGAAATGAGTAAAATATGACTGAATTTTTACTTTAGCGTTGTATTAATATTTGTATACCTTAAGAAAAAGTGAGAATGGTAATAATAATAATAATAATCAAATAGAAAATAGCAGTCCTTTGTGAGTGAGGTGGAAAAGCTCAGGTATCAAACTGAGAATTGAGAGGATACAATTATGCCTGCATTAAATTTTGTATCCTACAATGAATTTTCAAACTATGATAGAGTGGTTAAATTTTTGCTATAAAGAAGGAACCACAGAACTGAAGACATCACTTGGGATGGGTAGTTTTATGTCCAAATAAAAACAGACCTTGGAAATCATTATTCATATATTCACACTAAGGAAAACTGTGAACAAGCTAATATACAGTGACTTCTCTTAAACCAGATAACTGAGATCATGGTAGAACTCACCATCTTATGAACTGGAGAGAGTATGTCATATTATAGTTAAACACTAGGCTAAGTAGCTTTACAAAGAAATTGAGTTTATTTTGCTCACTATTATGAAGGTTGTGAAGGCTGGAGGGACATGCACTTGTGCTGAGGACCTGAGGGTAGATACTATCCAACATCATGGCCAGCTGTGTAGAGGGAGTAGAGAGATCTCATGACTATGGAGGAAACCAGAGGAATACAAGGATTCCACAATGGTATACAAAGCGTCTCCACTGGTGACTAAAGAATCACCCTTAGGCCTTCATCTCTACAGGATCCATGTAATTTCTCAATACTGCTAACCTAAGCATCCAATATTTGAAACTCTGGACCATACATTCAAACACTGAACTGTGGTGCAACCCAAATCAGCTTATTGATAGAAGTCCTTAGAACTAGAACACATAGGAAACATCTAATTTTCCATATTGAATGATGCATCAGGCCATTAACAAAACTTACAGGCCATGTCAAAATATGGTGTAAAGAGACAAATCAGACTCAGCTGTGACAAAGATTGAAGATTGTCAAACAGGAAATGAAAAATAACTGAAAATATACCAAGGATCTAATGGAAAATAGACAATTTGTGAGAATAGATGGGTCATATGAGCATAAAATGGAATCAAAAGGAAATAAGTGTAGAAGAAACATGTAACGAAGTGGAAAGTTGTTTGATGGACTCATCAGTAGGCTAGAAGTCCTTAACACGTAAAGAGGATTAGCTATAAAAAGTAGAAAGATTTTGGAGGTGATTTCACAATAACATGACTATACTTCACATCACTCAATTATGCAATTGGTAATACTCAAACTGAGCAATTTTATTTCAAGGTTTTTTCCTCATTTTTTACCATGGCTGCTTGGGACAACATTGTTCAGTATCTCAGGCATGGTCATAAATACAGGAAGCTACAATTAAACAACTACACACCTATAAATAAGTATAGGTGTATAGTTATAAATAAGTAAAATATACAAATAAGTACATGCTCAGTCCAAGAAGGCCAAGTGATTGTGGCCATGTCAGTGTGTTGGTTGTGGTACCTGTTCATCACCAAGGTTACTTATAATTTCAAAATCTGAATTACGGGTTCCTATGTATTATCAGGACTCCGTGTAAGTATATGATTATCTTGACAAAAATTAAATTAAAATTAGACATATATTTGATTTCAATTTATATTGATAAATTGTATTATTTCCATCTATATTGTACTTTACTATGTGTTTTTATATGCCTTCTCCCAAACCCCTCTACCTTTGAACTCATGTGACAAATGTCGTATTCTGAATTTATCCATGAGAAAAGGGAGCCTAAATTCTCCACCCCAAAATGCTGACATCATTGTTGTGATGTCAGTTTCATTCGTTAATAGAATAGGTTTTGCTTTTCTTAATCTTTGGAAAGGTATAACAGTTTTGATGACCTCCTTAATTTAGAACTCTTAATAGTTATCTAAATGCCCAGTCAATTCTTCAGATTTATTCCTCCTCCTTCTTCTTCTCCTTCTCCTTCCCTTCTCCTCCTCCTCCTCCTCCTCCTCCTCCTTCTTATCTTTTGAGACAGTGTTTCTCTGTGGTAACTCTGGCTGACCTACAACTCAGAGATCTCCCTGCTTCTGCCTCCCGAGCGCTGGGATTAAAGTCTTAAAGGTGTATGCCACCACTGCCCAGAGGAAACTTCAGAATTTCTGATAAAAGTTTCAATAAAAGGACTTTTTAGGGAAGAATAGTAATGACTTTGGGGACATTAAAAAAAAAAAAAGCACTATAGTGTTCTCATCAGGTTAAAGAATCTTCATATTTATAGTTTAAAATACTTTTTAAAATTTTAAATAAGGTTTAGTTTTGCCAAATGTTTTACCTGAATCTATCGGTATATAGTAGTTAATTTCAACTTTTCTATTAACACAGTAGACGATAAAAATATTCAAATACTACCTTGAATTTCTCGAATAAGCCTCATTTTTGTTTTGATATAATATGTTAAGACATTTTGCATTTGCTTTGAGACATATTTATTGACAATATTTTTACTCGCAAGTCTTTCTAAATTTTCAAAGCCAAGTTTTACTAATTTCTTTATAAAATAATTATTCTTGTTTTGTACATGTTGGAAGAATTTGCAAACAAATATGTCACCTCTTCTCTAAGCAGAAATTTTATGGTATAGCTTTCTTTGTAATAAGGAATTAAAGTTCCTCCATGGGTGGTAGACTCTGCTCTCTCAATCAGTGTAAGTAGTAATTGCTGCAATCTGTATATGGAATCAGCGATGCTGAGTTTGATATGCACAGACTCCTGTTTCTAGTCCTCAAATGCCAATGAATAGAGACACAAATTGAATCTTCAGTTTGTATTTTATTCATTTATGCTTCCTATTTTTTCCCATCATTTTACTTGTAGCTTTTCCAGGTTCTTCGATTTATTCAGAGAGCTGGTGAGTTGAGAAAGCAGCAGATTAACGTTAAAAAAAAAATAGCTGCCTTATGTCATCTGAAGTTAGCAGGCTTGAGTGAGAGTGGGATGTGTTGAAGCATCTCACCCTTCTGATCAGGTACTCAGCCACGTTACTAAAACTTGTGACGCTCTTGTCTCCCATGTTATTATCCAGGCACTCTCCCTTGTTCTTTGCACATCTGTTCTTAAATACTTTGCAAGTGATGAGTAGTGATTATATACTGGTGCCAAACTTGCTCTCCCCAGGGCCACCAGGTCTGGGGCAGGCCTTAACTAAGAACAAATAGAACTTTAAAATTGTGTGTATGTTGAACAGTTGATTGGCATATACACACTCCATATTTCAATAGGAAACCCAAGCATGTCTTCATGACACATATTTTAAAAAAGCCTGTCTCTGTCTCTCCCACCTGTCCCCTGTTAGCTGCATCACAACTAGAAACTTTATTTAATACAACATCACATCACCATTTTTCATATTTCTAGTATCTGTAGTTATTGTCTTTGTGTTTTAATTCCTCAGAACTATAGTTGTGTTTTTTTCCTGATCCGTAATCCCGGAACTATGTCATTTTAAAAATATTTAAAGACAATAAAAGACATTTTAATCATGTAAGATTTTAGGTAATCTACATTTTTTTTGCTGTTTTACCTGTCCTTCCTGCTCCCTGCTCCTCTCTTTTCTTTCTTTCAGCTCTTTTTCCTTTCTTTTCTCCTTTTGAGGTTTCAGGGACAGACCTTAGGAATCCCTACACACTGTGTAAGTGCTCTTCTTTCTAAAAACTTATGTCCATAGTCCTTTACAGCTTATTCCTGGTTTTATTGTTTTATATTAGCTTCTATTTTTAGATCCTTTTAATAATGTCCTTTAAAGGGAAGCTTAAAGTTTGATTTAGGCTTATTCTTATTGTTAATCTATTTTTAAATACACAAATATCCCTTAAGTAGTTTTACTAATATTCTACAAATTTCAATCTCTCTTGGATTCATTTTCTTTCATTTCAAAATGCTACTAAGTTTCTATTTTGATTTGTTGTGTGGAATGTCGATTATTCTAAAACACATTGTTTAACATCCTACTGTCCAGTTTATTTAATTAATTTTTTCTACTAATTTCTAATGTATGCCAAGTTTCAGTAATGCGGGGTTGTTTTTTTTAACCAATATATGGTTTAAGCACTCTTGACATAATGCAAATTCTGCTGCTGGAATTTTCTAAATATCTCAAATAGTTTAAATTTGTTCACTATTGCTATATATATTATATCTCATATCTTAGAGCTATGAAAAAGTCTTTCAGGTTGCTTAATATTTGTCTACTTCTCTTATTCATTTTATTAGTCCCAATTTTAGTTTAGAAATTATGTTAACCTGCATTTAAATGGATAATTATTACTTTTTCCAGTGTTCTGAACTCTTGTATGATTATGTTCATACATATTCATATATTGAATAGTTCAAAGACATTATTTCAAAATAATACTAGTTGCTGACCTTTTTTAGGATTTATTTTTCCTTGTTTTTTTTTTTATAACAATGTCCAGATAATTGCAATTTATCTCTATTAACGAGCATATATATTTTATGTTCTGTTGTACTTTTTACATCTGCTTGAATAATATTTTAAAAAATTAATATACCTAAATAATTTAAATTGGTGTATATTTATTGCAAGTAGTGAAGGATTTATAAATACATTGTCCTTCAAGGACATCATGCACTTTGCCCACACCCACCCTTAACACCATTGACACTCTCCGTTTCTCCCTCTGCCTCCTGTTAATCCTCTTTCTCTTCCCAGGATATATATATATATATGGTATAATTAAATTTCTTTAATTTTTCATTTTTAAAACTTAAGTACTTATATTACCCATTATTTACCCTTTGTCATTATATCATTTCTTCTTCCCAACTGTACTTTAATATTCTCATTGTTATTCTACAATCTATGGCTTACATTCTAATGAAATAATTTTCTAATATATATATTTTAAATATTTAATATTTTCTCAATACTGAAAAATATCTGTATTTACCCTTAACAGCCTACTAGTTTATTACTATTAAATAATTCTACTTCTCTTCAAAGATAAGTAAAACTCAGGAATACATTTCAGTTACAGAATTGTTAATAATTAATTTAATCATTACCATTATTGTTTTAATTTTACCATTTCAGATATTAATTATTTCTCTTTGTGTTTTTCTATCAGCTGTAAGACAATATTTCTGTCAATAATATCTATCTATCAATTTTGTATCTATTTCTATCTAATTTCTATCTATCATCAATTTAATTGTCTGTCCTTTGTTCTATTTATTACCCATCTAAATATCTATCTATCTGTGATAGTGTAAATACTCAAATTGACAGAGTGTAGAATCAGTGGAAAATGAGCTTCTGAGAATGCCTGTGGGAATTATCTTGATTTTGCTGTTTGAAGTGGGAAGACCCATCATGTGTAGCTGTGTTTCCAGGCCTAATAGCCATTTTGAAGTATAAAGAGGGTTGTTGTGGAAGTTTGGAGGTAGCCAGGTAAACTCAAAATATCATTTTTTCTTTCAAGGAGATCCCTAGATTATACTTAAAACCTTGCACAAGACAAGCCTATATAGTGAGTCATAGGTCATCACAGCTGAGGTGAGACCTTCTTTCATAAAAACCAAAACAAAGCATAGCAAACCAGCAAGTAAACAAACACTACATTGAGAACACCAGCTAACATTTCATAGCGTAAGTAACTGCCCATATCCTCTTAGCTTATGTTTTAGGATAATCTGTTTGGTTACCAATTGGGCTTGATTTATCAGTCCACTTCTCTTTCCCTAATGTTCATCTCTGTCTTCTTTCAATGCCTCTCCAAGACTAGCCATATCATAAAGAAATTTTCTACTAGAATGAAAAGTACAAAAATAATAGAAGTGACTTAAATTGTTTTTGTTTAATCATGGACCCCGATAAAATAGTCAACAAAAGTGATGCATAAAAGTAAGCATGAGCCTCAGTTTATAAATTCAACTCATTGTAGCATGGTGCATTTCACTTTTCTTGCACATTCTATTTACTCTGATGTTTTCCCCTTTGGCTTTCTTTATTACAGTGGAACTTGTTTGTTAGTTTATGAACTTAACAAAATTCCAAAGGTAGACATATCTTTGGAGGAAAAAAAGAGAGCAGGCTTGGGGAGAGACATGTTGGATAGAGAGGCATCTTTCCTATTCTTTAAAATTTTAGTGAATGACATTACTACAGGGCACGGAGGATATTTCCTCATGGCACTGCATATATATTATTTAATCTGGTAATAAATGTAAAATATAGTCTTACATAAACATACATATGTGCTAACAGTTGAAGGTGGCAAATGAATTATAGAATAGAAAGCTAGTCCCTGGTAGCCTGGCAGTCCTGTGCATGAAATTGCAGACTATGTGAACAGAGTTTCTTTAAAAGACCTTCCCTGAATAATATTTCTAACAGTGTAAGGAACTAGGACCTTGAAGTAAACCTTTTCATTTTTGAAAGTGCATTTACTACTTTAAGATTCTGCCTGGAATCCTCTGTGCATTTAGATGTTGGCTCCTACTTCTTGCCCTGTGTACCTGAATCCTGACACAGAGGAACATGAGAAGCCAGCTTATCCTCCAAAGCTCATTTCTGACTACTGATAGGGTACAGGTCAGTGCTAGTAGAGACTGAGGAATCTTATTACTTCATTATTTGTGTGCTGTGCATTGAAACCCAAGTGAAATGAAACAGTTTTGGATAAACCAATCAGCCCATGTTGATTAAGCTCTCATAATGAGCTAGACAGAGTTGAAACTGAAGTCATATCTGGAGAGAGCCATGTCTTCTCGAACATTAAAATTTAGTTAGCTTACAAGAAAAAAAAAACAATAAAAAATTATATTCACATAATACTATAAATCACTATGGAAGATAAGCTAAAATTAGCATCTAAATAATTTCATATCAGTAAGTAAAAATAATGCACCTTAATATACAAACAATGAAAGTATTTTTTAACTTAAAGATAATAGTTTGTGTACACTAAGTTAGAAAAGCACCACTACAATAGTTTTGTTGCTACCAGTTTTGGCAAAAGTGGCACATCTCATGTGGTAGAATTATATACACATTATATATGCTGAATAATTTGAAATAAGGCCAATAGGATGTCCTAATGTGAAGAAGAAGAGAAAGCAGAGTGAAAGATAACTTTAGGATTTAAACCTGAGAAACAGAAAGTGGAGGTTGAAACTCAGGAAGTTAGAGAAAATGAAAATGGGATCACATTTGTAAAAGAAAATTAGAAATGTAGATCTTAAATGTTAAGCTCTGCAAAATCTCAGTGGTAATGACAAGAAAAGTTGGGAAAGTAAATCTGGAGCTGATGGAATTGGTACAAGATGGAGATAGAAGTTAGGTGTCATCAAGATTTAGATTATGGTAAAGGTGTGAGATCTGATGAGTTCACAAAAAGATAGCTGTGAAGATAGAAGATCAAGAGCTCCAAGATGATGAGGACCCAGGAGATGATGTAGACAAAAAGCAATTTGTAGACAGGATGAGAATCAAGAGCAGTGTTTACCAGAATCCCAGTGAATGCACTGAACCGTGAAGTAGGTGATGACCACTCATGCTAATGCACTGGGTAAAGTAAGATGAATTCTCCTAATGAAGCACTGCTGTGGCAAAAGGGTTTCGTGCAGCCTTGGAAAACGGTGTGTTTATAGAAAGATGAAGAAACAAAGCATGAATGCTGTGAGTTCAAGAGGGAAGAGAGAACCTAAAGCATGTAGTTCATGGAAACATTTCTAGATGATTTAAGAGTAAAGAAAAAGAGAGCATAGCTGAACAATAAAGTAGGCGTAGTTAAATCATCTTTTCATTCTGCAGGAGTAAATTTGGTTAGACAATTATTGAAGAAGATATAAAATTGTTTTTAGTAGGAGTAGGTGAATGGATAGACAACAGATTATTGAAATGCACTAGGCATATCAAGGGCCACCTTGACTTAATGGTCTGTAGTAGAAAATATATTCCTGCTTTTCCAGTTGTTTGGTCTCCAGTTGCATTCATTTGCAAGAGAAATTTGTAATCATCTAGTTTACTGTATTTTCCACAACCATCCAGTGCAGCATTTTAACTTCTATGTCTTTGAACTATAATGAATGAAGTCATAAAGTGCACTTCAGGATGCTCTAGAACTCACTCTGTAGACCAGGCTAGCATCAAACTCAGAGATCTTCTTGACCTGTGTCCTGGCTTAAAGATATATGCCAGAACATGTTCTTAATGTCTCATATAACATTGTAAAAACATGCCATTACTTATGAGCCTTTTCACTTATTGAAATTTGGTTTATTTTCAATATTAACTATTCTAAACAATGGCATGATGAATATTCTGGGAAATGATACATTATTGAACAGATGTATGTAAACATGTACGTTTGTATGTATGCATAGAAGATAGACATAAGACTCATGAAATTTTCATGTGTTAATCTTTATGATATTATTTCACAATATAAAGTTGTACCATTTTGAATTTTCATCATACAGAATTTTTTTAATGTTGGCTATTAATTCAAATAAATATTTCTAGGGTCTTGAGGAAATAATTTAATGATGGAGTTTTAGTACAGTTACTCAACTGGAAAAATTACTGGCCTATCACATGAATGCTTCCAGAACTTTATTTCAATTTTTGTATTTGTATGACATTGGACTTTCAGGTACTAGATACCACAGGGTTTGGGTATGTTCCTTCATGTGGCATCCCTGTCTCTTTTTGTATGACACAGGAACCACAGGCTATCAGAGGTTCTGTATACTAAATATGTGCTTTTTATATTCCAATTTCATTTCTCTGTTTTTCTACAATAAAAAATGTGTATTTTAATTTGTTTTGAAATAAAATTTGATTGAAATGGAAAGACTTTTCAAGACACTTGTTTCATTCAAAGATTTATGCTATAAAAGCCACAGGAGAATCTGCTTGAGAGATTGCTGAATGCTCTGCATAAATGGGATTATCTCATGTGCATTGCATTCTTACTAAAGTGTTCATTGTTGTTTATCAAGTCTTGAACTGCAGAATCTTCATGAATGTCCTATCTTGGCATTTATATTTCAATAACAAATACTGTACAGTGTCAGTATGTTAAAGGGTCAAATCTGCCAGTTCCTCAAATATAGTCTAAGCAGAATCATAAAACTTCTGAGAAAACCACTTCCTTCATGAAATTGTCAATCCTTCCATCATAATTAGTTTAAGCACTAAAAAAAATAATGTGGAAGTTCTTTGTAAATATTACAACTAGATTCTAAGTATATAGTGCTGTTAAATTCTTGCTAGTATGAGTTTGGAGCCCTGGGTTTAATATACAGCAGCAGTCAATAAACAAATATGCAGCCGTCAAATGATGCTCTTTTGATGGGCAGAAATATCAGTGGTCTATATTTGGGTACCTCTGGCCTAATTTCCTCGGGGCCCAGGTATAGCCTTGGACTCTTCCAACTTTCTTGATTCCCTAGAGTTTTTAATTCTGAAACTGTTAACTTTAAAAATGTGCTATTTTGTGATTGAGCATAGCTGCAGGTTCCCTGTGCTTTAAAATCTACACTGTTATAAACACTATAGTCTGCCATAAATCATCAAAGAATGAAAACTGTATTATGAAGCTACTGTGCTACTGTGGTGCCAGGACAGATTTATTCATTTAAGCAACACTCGAGTCTGTCTGCATTTCATTGACCTCTTTCTAAATATAAAGTGCTGCATAAATTCTTAATGATAACAATAGTGACCTGAGTTACTGTTGTCTAATGGCTTTCAGCTCTAAATGTTGATGGTGCAAGATCAGTTCATGAGAGTAGTGAGTGCCTACACCATGGAAACCTTTATCACAATCAGCAAGGATCTGAAGACTTAATAGAAAGGCCAAAGTTTGACTAAAGAGGCTAAATTTCCTTCTTCCTTCTGTGACTACTCCTCCTAGCTTGGTATTGCCAGCGTATTTTTAATATAGTTACTTTTCACAAAACCATAGTTAAGCATGAGATAAGGCTAGGTGGGTCCAATTTACATGGAGAGGAGAGTGTTACGTGTAGGATAGAGTTCCTTTTTGGGTCATGGGATCTAGTATAGAGCAGAATGCGTGGTGCTCTTAAGATTTCTTACTAGAAAAAGCACCTAAACTTTGTGATCCTGTGAGTTCATCCTTAAAATAAGAATAATAACAGGTATTACACAAGTCTGTAAAATCTCACAGGAAATGAATATGGAACAAGGTGATTTACTGCTAGCAACACATAAGTTATTCTGTTTGAAGATTTCTTGTCATATGATTTCCCAAACCAATTTCCTAGCCATAGCCTAAAATACAGCTATTAAATTTATCAGCAAATACTATCAATTTCAAGTAATATTATAGCTAAAATCCATCAATTTTCTTCATCTTCTTTCTTGCCTCAATTCTTTCTCATAAGCTCCCTGGTTTTTTTTTTTTTTTTTTTTTTTCTTAAAGTTTTGGAAAAACAATAAGATCCCTGCTTATGCAAATCCTACTTTATAATTTCTTATATTAAGAGAAAGTGAAAAATCCATTTAAGCATGGTGTAAAGCCTGCCTCTTCCCATTATTAGGTCACACTCAGGTCACGCTCAGGTTGGTCATGCTGAGGTCATGCTTAGTTTCAAACTTCAAGGGTCTCTTTCCAAACTTTGATTTGGTCAGACTTTGCATTGTTGATAAAATTATGAGTAACACTGGAAAATCACAAGACTTGCTATAGAAGACGATGTTCTCCTCTACTGTGCTCTTCTCCTCATCCTAGGACCTGGAAGCTCTCTCTTACTGATGGACACTTACATTGTTATTCACAATTCCACTTATAGAGACTTCAGGATTTCCTAAGCCCTAGCAATCCAAAGTACACCAAATACACAAACGAAAGAACATGTAATCTGATATAATTTGAATAATTGTATCTTAATTCTTAGTAAAAGGTGGATTGTTTAAAGATTTTGCTGTTTTGTTCCTCATTTTTGGCATTTGCATTGAAAACATTCCAGACTTATAGATCATTCTTCAATCCTTAGGACAAATTAAAGGAATACATTAAAAATTTTTTTAGCTGGGTTGTGGCACACACCTTTTATCCTAGCACTTGGGAGGCAGAAGCAGGTGGATCTCTGTGAGTTCGAGGCCAGTCTGTTCTACAGAGTGAGTTCCAGGAGCAGCCAGAGTTACAACAGAGACACCCTGTCTCAAACAAAAAAAATCTTTCTAACTCAATTTTTGCCACATTTCCAAGAAAAATATATACATAAACATGACATTTGTCTGGTAAAGGGTATTTATATATTTAAGTGATTCACCTCTTATCTTCTGACTGTGCCTTCTATTTTGAGACGTAAATGGTAACACTGAAGTTCTTTTCTCTCTCCTATGGAAGTGACATGTTTTCTACAAGATGCATCTCAATTCTTCATGACTTTTGTTCTGGAGTCTCTATTCTTTTTGCTCAGCTTTTCATCTCTTTGATCACACCTGACATGATCCTTTGCTTTCATTTTCTACTATTCAGTCTTTAGTTTTAACCTCACTGAAGCCTCTTACACAGTGTATATGCACAGCAAGCTTTAGTTGTGTGAGTTGCAGAGAGTAGCTGGAATTACAGCCAGGACTTGACTGCTAGTTACCTTCTCAGTCTCCTCCCTGACCCCACTCTTGAAATAGTTTTTCCTTCAAACACTCCATCACTGAAAGATGCCCAAATAATAAATATCTAGTTCTCCTGTCATTTTACACACATTCTCGTTTCAAAGTATTTTAAGTGAAGTAATTCAGTAGAGAAATGTAATCTGTGCTAACTAATAAAAGGAAGAGATGTAATACCAATGAAAGTTCCCCACGAGTGACCATACAGATCAGATTTCCCCTGGGCAGCTCAAATCACATCTGGTGGTAAGAGCAGTACAAGTCTTGTCAATATTTGAGTCATGCCCCACTTCTCCCATAAGCGGGGCCAGTAACTCAAAAAGTGCATTGATTAAGATATAAAGGGGAAACTTGTTTGGGAAAAGAGGAGATGTTCACCTGGGTGACAGAATAGAAATCTTACTCTATCTGCCTGAACTGCTTATCGGAAAACCAGCCTGCTTTTACATAAGCATTTGGCCCTAATACATAATAAGGGAAATTAAGTCAATTTCTTCAAAAACCATTTCCAAGTTGTTGTCGTGTCAGAACCAAGTCAAAGTTCATCTTGAGACAAAAGAATGTTGGATTATTTGAGTAATGATTTTGGGTGATATCAATAACTGTATATCAGGAAAATTGTTCTGAAAGTTGAACACCTACACAATTCAGGTGATAGCCTTTTCAGAGAACAGAAGCGACTTTATTCTTCCACATCTCCGATGTAAGACTCACCCCTTTTTGCCTAGGGCAATGCATCACACTGCTGTTGTTTTCACCACTCTTGAGAGAACAGCAAAGTGGAACCTGAGAGTCTGAATTCCATGGAGCATGCATCTCCATCAACAGGAAACTCCCTGGAATTTTCTGACAATGGACTGTAGCCATTGATTCAGGGCAAGTGGCAGTTTATTGTTTTCTCATTCAATCACCGGTCCTACTCCTAGAGCTCTGGAGCATTTCAGTCTCCTTACAATCTGATCTTAAGCCTGGGACTGGAAAGCTTCAGCTCAGCCTCCTTACAATCAAGAACATTTAACCCCCTCCGAGACTTACTGCTGACTGAGACACTTTGACAAGCTCCTTCTGAACTCAGAGCTGTATTGATCAACTCACTCACTGTTCTGGCTCAAACTCTTCTCCAAGCTGCTGCTTCAAACTGAACTTCTGAGCTAGCTAAATGTTTCTGACCGAACTCTTCTGATTCTGGCAGACTCTGGCTGACTCCAGCAGCTTCTCCGACTGAACTGCT
Organism: Cricetomys ansorgei; assembly: GCA_026225945.1. NCBI lineage: Eukaryota > Metazoa > Chordata > Mammalia > Rodentia > Nesomyidae > Cricetomys > Cricetomys ansorgei. The sequence continues at coordinate 8,445,742 of JAMJFZ010002307.1, read as the reverse complement.
CTGCTAGGCATCAAACCGACTTTCTCTCCCTGCCTGATACTGAATTTTTTTGTGTTTCTGCTTTAGACTCATCAGACTGCTTCTGTGACTTATTTTCATACTGCCTCTGTGACTCATCCTCTCTGTCTAATTCTGAAAAATAGATTCTAATTCTAAAAAATAGACTATTTTTTGGAGATTGGCTTTAAGGTCATTTATATGTAACCAGTATATACACTATACATACCTCATGTGTATATAGTTTAATATCTATCTATCTATATATATATGCATACATTTACATACATATACACACAAATGATATACATTTTGTAGGTGGATGGATAGAAAATGATTCGATAGTGTAAGTCCTGTAGTCAACTTTTTATTTGACTAATGGGAATTTAAAAGGGTTTTTCCACCTTCATCATCATAATAAGAAATTATCTTTAGGTTTAAAACAGGTGAAAGCTGTCTAGATGAACAAGCAAAGAAGCCAAGAAAGTAATGCCAGCAAATCTCTCCTGTTAATGCCCCTTTGCCCACACAATCTTATTTCTGACTGATCCACTGTTGTGTAAGATACTGAGTACAGCTGTGGATCAATGAAGCCATTTACAAATTCACCTCATGGTTAAGATAAATGATGGATTAATCTAAGTTCTCAGGGTCCTTATATTTGGAGCATATCCTAATATGAAGTTGCAGAATTCTATTACTGGCATTTCCTAAAACTATTACCTTTCTTTTCCATCATCGTCCTTAATTTATATTTTCATCCTTATTATTACTATCCTATCTTCATTACCAAGTTTGCCCACTTCTGTAAGAGCTGGCAATATTGGCCAACCTTAAGTTGTTTCTGTCACAGAGATAAATATAACAGACTATTGTCATGTAGGTGACAAATGCTAAAATAATCTCACTATGATTAATCTGCACTTTTAGAACTGTGGTCTGCGCAATTCAATTCCAACACTTGATATGAAGACAGAAGGAGAAATAAATAGAGGACAAAAATTTTGTGAGAAAATTAATACCACATTTTCCATGGAATCAAAATCTAGGGTGGCCATGATAAAGGCACAATAAAAATGATGATGAGTTTGTCCTGGATGAATGAATTCAGTTGCTTTCAATTCTGATGTTAAAGGCAAACCTTTGTTTCAGTGGTGGTGGTTTTAGACTAGATTGCATTTGACTGACATATATTATTTTATTCAATCTCATGATAATTATAGGATACCAATATGAAGAAATTGATCCTTTTATAGATAAAAGGATCTCCCCCTCCCCTATAAGAAAAGGAAGTATTCGTTGGGCTGAGGAGATGACTCAGCAGGTAAGAGCACTGGCTTCTTTTGCAGAAGAATTAAGTTCCCAGCACCCACATGATTGCTCATAATCACTCATAACTCAAGTTTTGAATGAGTCAACACCCTATTCTGACCAATGGAGTCAGTGCATACATTTGGTGCACATACTGCATGCAACAAAACAAAACAAAACTAAACAACTTATATAAATGATATAAATAAATCTTAAAAAGAAAAGTTTTTTAAAGTTATATAAACAGAAAGTAATTGAATTCAAAATGGATTAAAAATGTGAGATTGAAGTTTGAAAAGCTATACTTAAAACTAAGTAAGACATTTATATCACCACCTCTAAGGCTAGGATAACATTATGGAAGAGACAGAAAGAATGTGGACCTAAAAGGATAGTGGAGAAGTTCTGCAGAACGTCTTCTGGGAAAAGCAGAACCTTTACAAAAAAGAACTCACAGAAGCTGTGGTTATTGACATTGAACATGCATGAGGCAGGCCTGGGCAACAGTCAATCACGGATAGGGTAAGGAGCATATGGAGCCTCATTTCTTACTGCTGAATGATTGATTACTGACAGTTATAAGAATAGGAATAATCATTATCTCATTGTGTACCTATAATTTTGCTCACCAGGTTCCAAAGAGCAGGTCTAAACCCTAGGTCACATAGATGGACCCAGTTAAATTCAGAGGGTTACGAAACAAAACAAAAATACAGGAATGCAGGAAAGAGGTTTGTGAGGAAAAAGCAGGAATGGGGGTGGTAGTTACAGAGGTGCTAGTCATTTTAAAGAATATGTAGCAGAGTATAATCACAATACAATACATGCATATATGAAATTATCAAAGAACAAGTCTGTTTTTGAAATATTTACAACATAAGCATTGGACAAGTAAGATGGATCAGAAGATAAAGGCTTTTGATGGGCAAGCCTGGTGACCTGAGTCACATTCCTGGGATCCATATAGAGGCAGAAGGGTAGAAGTTGTAGCAGTTCACTATAGTCTTTTGCCCTCAAATTATGAAAAGAGAAAGGAAGGATAGAAAAAAAGAAATCTTCACTGCTCTTGCAGGTGGCCTTGACAGAGAGAAGTAGAGAAGGGAAGAAATCTTTATAACCCTTTTAGGCTGTGTGAAGCTTGGAGAGCAGGAGCTGACAGTGAACCAGACTTGAGTCACAAATCCACTTTCTCCAACCTATGTTATTCTAAGCAGTAAGCAAATAAATCAAAGAAACCAAAAAAACAAGGAATGAAACAAACAACCAACCAAGCAAACAACGATATATACCAGCTCTTGAGGATTCAACCCTTACATACTCTAAGTAAAAATTCCCAGAAATCCTAGCAGCACTCAATCCTAAAGACAAGCTGCAGGTGGCAAAACAGCTGCACTTAAGCTAAATTATAGCCACTGGCAAGGAACAATCCAAATCAAGTTAATAATGATCCACCACACCTGGGATAGAAACAGAAACATAGTCCCAAGGCCATTCTGTGTTTTTACAGAAATCAAAATAACAAAACTTCTTCCAAGAAGTGACTCCAAAAACTTGCCCTCCGAACTCCACAAATCAGCATGGCATAGGTGTTCTCCTCTCTTTCTCTGTCTCTGTCTCTCTCTCTGTCTTTCTCTTTCTCTTCTCTCCCTTTTTCTCTCTCTCTTTCCCTCTCTCTCCCCCCTCTCTCTCTCACACACATATACACAACTCAACAAAAATGAAAAATTAAAAAAACACAAACACCATTTATATCCAATACATGCTTGTTATCAATGCCATTCTCTAATTTTATATATATATAAAAGAACAGAAGAAGTTGCTAATTAAGAATAGGCCATTTTGTTTTAGGAGTTGGCTCTTTAATTTCAAATGAAATTATTTTGTTGAAAAAATGTTACATTTATTTACCTAACTACTGCGTTTGCATGTGTGTGTTTAGGGGAGGCAGGTGTGTATATGCCACAGTGTGTGTGTGTGTGTGTGTGTGTGTGTGTGTGTGTGTGTGTGTGTGTGTAAGTGCACCTGCCCCAGCATGCCTGTAGAAGTCAGAGGAGAATTTGTCAGCATCAGTTCTCAACTGTTACGATAAGGTTCTGGCCCAAATTATCTCTTTATGTATCTTTCTTTGAATATTTTAGTTAAGCAAAATGCAGTCTTATTTTATTTATTTTTAAATGCATTTTTTATATTACTTGTATGTGTTTCCAGTAATAAGAACTGAATCTTTAGAATGATAACATATATACCATAGGGGAATGCTGTCAAGACTAACATATCATCTAAAGTGAATGGGAAAACTCAATCTTGGCATTTTGGAATAAACTGTATTACCAATGATAGGTTTGTCCAAATGGTGACTAGCCACCAAACTTCTGAAAACATTTTTTAAATCTAATTCTTACATATTAAGAACAAAATTTTGTGTCTCACCTTTTAATTTAGAGTTTACCTTAACCTCTTCACACTTAATTAATTAACATAATTAATTACAGTGTAATTTTAGAGTATACCAACCAAGGTTACTATTCTATTTTTTCTGAGGAACAACACAAGTGCTTGCCTTGCAGACCTGTTTAAATTACTTCTGGTGTCATGACCTTCACTTATGTTCCAAAAATTCCATTTCTTTTTTGATAGTCAGCTTTTAGCTATGGTACTAGGAAATATCCAGATAAAAATATTCCTTGTTTAGGCACTATTCTGTCAATTGAGTTTTGTAGCTGAAAATCACAATTGATTTCTATCTAGTTTAGGAATATCTTAGCAATTTGGAAATAATGATTTTCAATTGGCATTTGAAAGGGAAACAGAAAGATTATTTGGAAATAAGTGGACATGCAGTAAGTAAGAAAATCTAGGAGACCATAAGAGCAGCAACCCAAACAGATATTGTTAGTGTATTTACACTACCAGTGACCACGTGTAAGTATATAGTATTCTCACAGGAATAATGTTAGTTTATGATCGTTATCTTTGTATGTGTTCATGAGTTTATGTGTGGGGCACATGTGTATGGATATACTTGTGAATGAGTGCATATGAATATGTATGTGGTGGGGGAAGAGATAGACTTCAGTATTTTCTTTTATCAGTCTCAACTTTATTAATATATTTTCTGTTTTTGAGATAGAGCCACTTACTGAACATGGAGCTCACCAGTTCAACTAGACTGTATGACCAATAAGCTCTGTGGATACTCCTTTATCCACATCCTCAGTACTGGCATAACAATAACAGGCCTGTGCTGTCATGCCCCATTCCCATTTAATTTTTACATAAGAGTGTGGAGTATTGCCCTCTGACCCTCATGTTAACGCAGCAAGGACTTCAGTAATTGAGCCATCTCCCTGACTCTTTACATTTTATCCTTACCAAATATTAGTAACCTGTGATCTGAATAGGGCAGAAAGAATAAAAGAAAAAAAGAATAAAAGAAAATAGATCAACAACTGTTGTGGGAAATTTTATAGTTATGAATAATATTCCAGTAAACTGTCCTTGTAGCACTGTAAAGGACTCGCTTCCTACCAGTAAATGAAGGAGTGGCTATCTAGTTCTCCACATGAATAGGACATTCCTTAGCCTTAAGGGAGATGAAGGTTAGGTTCCATTCATTTGTATATTGAAGGGCTGAGTGGAGACAGAGAGGATTTGGAATAAAAAAGAACTAGGGCAAGGGCAGAGAGAGAGAGAGAGAGAGAGAGAGAGAGAGAGAGAGAGAGAGAGAGAGAGAGAGAGGGAGAGAGGAGAGAGGAGCCAGAGAAGCCAGGGAAGTGAGAAAAAAAGCGGGAGGAGAACCAAGAGGAGAGCATGGGGTGAGGAAGCCTTGGAGTGAGCTCTCTTCCTAGCTGCCTGGTTATAGAATTCCCTAAGATTTGACATGGTTTGTGATTAATAAAGAACATTGGAAAATTCAACCATAGACTCTTATTAAGCAATCGAAAGCTACTTTAACAAACAACCAATCGAAAAGGAAAAAAAAAAAAAAACCCTATGTATTTATATAAAAGGAGAAGACTGACAAGGAGTTAGATCGCATGAAAGTGAACCAAATTGGAATGCCTTCATGAAGCCTGAATCCAGATTGGAGGCTGTAACTTGCAAATATAGCCATGAGGAAAGGCAATGCAATTTCTAAAAAAACAAAACAAAACAAAAAAAATAACCACATTGCTTTCACTTAACCTATAACATCTTCTCTCCAGGTTGCCAAAGTGTGGTAGCAAGAGAAATATCTTTGCTCCACAAGATATAGAAGTCTATACACTTTTGGACAAAGAATAAAAGATTGTTTAATCTTAAGGAGCTACAAAATAACAGATCAATGACCAATTGGCATTAGGAAAAACTATGCATTAATAAAAATATCAGATAAAAAGTGAAATAGAGACTATTTAAATGGACCAAACAAAAATTTTAGAGCTGAAGTTTACAGTGACTGAACTTAATATTTGACTAGGGATAGACAGAGAATACATGACCAAACAAAAGGGCACAAATCAACATACTTTATGACAAGTCATTAAAAATATTCATGCAGAGAAGGAAAAAGAGCTAGGTAGGTATCTAAGTAGTCCAGCAATTATCTAGCAAGCACCAACCCTTGAGTATAAGTTCTACTAATACAGAAATAAGCCAAAAAGAGGAGAAAAATATATAATCAATATGGTGGGAAAGCATATGAAACTTAAAATGCATCATCAAATAAACCAAAATATACTCATGGGAGCTCCAGAGAGAGGATAAATAATTGACAAACTACCTAAGTTCAGAGAGAGAAATGAATGCTCAGCCACAAATCCCACATGAAACCAAGTAAGTTTATTCTATAGAAGTCTACATATAAATATATTTTAACCAAATGTTTAAAAGTCAAAGACAAAGAATCTTGAAAGAAGCATTAGAAAGAAACACATTATATGTAAGGAAGTCTACCTATGATTGTAATTGAACTTGTTCCTAGCAGCCCTGAGGAGAGGAAAGACTGGAATGTCATATTTGATGAGCTGAAAAAATTAACCTGAATCATAACTACTACAGAAAAAAAAGAAACAAAAACCTTTCTTTTAAAAACAGAGACATAACGTAATGACCTTCACAGAAAAACAGAAGTGGAAATATTTTCTCATGAGCTCACCTATTTTGCCAAAACTGCTCAGAGGAGTTCTTTTTAGTTGAAGTAATTAGATCCTAAGTATCAATGAACAACATGTGTGAGGATATACATTTCATTGGTAAAGTTAAATGTGTGGATAGATACAGAATATTTCAATACTGTAATGCTGTGTTCATCATCATCTTGACCATATTGTGAAAGTCAAAAGACACTGCAGAGCTTTCATAGTTCTGTAATGTGCTATTCATGCTACCAGAGGAGAAAAAGAAATTATCAGTCTTACCCATCTTGAGCCCTGGTAGCTACAGTAATGACCAGCCTGGCAAGACATGCCTACTGTTGCAATAGTGTCACAAATTTCATGCTAGTAACCAACCACTTTCTGATTGAATTTAAACCTCACTCGACATGATGTAACCCGCATCAGGGCCAAGAACCTGTGGCTATAAAGGCCCTAGGAAAGAATACACTTTCCTGATTCTGCTAAGTGGTCACAGTTGTAAAACAATTCCTAATTACTTATTGTTACACCCATGTGCCAATGCTTTTCCCAGCCCTCATCCAAAGTGCTTTCCTACTAGCTGATGGAGATTAACATGGTTCAGAGAATAGGAGACTGCAATGTGCTCCGCCCTAAATATGACATCGATATCACACTCTTAATCCTACGAGATCAATGTGAGAAAGGGGGCCAGAAAGATTGTATGATCCAGAAACTGTGGGTGGCTTCAGAGAAATACTGTTTCCTGGACACAGCAGGGGAGATGTACTTATGAATTCACAGCAATTTTGACAGTGTGCTTAAGACCTGTGCAAGCTCAGGCCTGACAAAATCCCACCATGGAGAGGAGAAGTGGACAAGAAGTCCCACTTGGAGCTGAGGAGTGATAGGTAATTGATAGCTGCTGGGAAGGAGTCAGTTTTCTTTAATGGTGCCACCCATGGTAGGTTAACCACAGTCCTGGAGACAGCTCCATACAGGAGAGCATATGGGGAGCACAGAGCAGCCCAATGGCTTAGGGGAAAAAGAGGACAAGAATTAAGAAGCTGGATAAGTAGGGAAGTAAGGGATGGATATGAAAGGAGTTGGAGAATGGAGATGGGATATGATCAAAATATACTACATGAAATACTCAATTAATGCAAATAGTATTTAAAGGTCAAGTGTATTAATAGCAACAGTACAAAAAAATTAATGGATACAGTTTTAAAATGAAGTGAATTATGACATCACAACAGAGAATATAAGGAAAGCAATAATATAAATATTGTCTTTATGTTGATTACGTTGTCATTGCAAACTGTTTTCATAATATTATAATAGATAATGTTATCTATTATCAGTATGAGTAATTTTATGTGACCTCATAGAAACTGTAAAAAAATGTAAAAAATTAGTACATATCACTATAGTAAAAGACTCAAAAGAGCAAATAAAATATCTACAGAAACCAACGAACACAGTGACCATGTAAGTTTTCACTTAATGATAACCTTTGGAAATATAAATAGAATAATTAATGTCTCTAAATTTCTAGAGCAGCTAATGGATTAAAGTGATAATAATCAGCATTATACTTCTTGCTAGAGACTCATTTGAGTTTTAAGGACACACATCTGACTTATCAGACACTGTAGCTTATTAGTTTAGCATATGTTGAATACTTTCAGAACACTTAGATTGTTTGGACAAAATTATTTAACATAAAGTCAAGTTTATAATTAAATGATGAATATTTCCTGTAATTAATGTATGCAGCATGTGTCTTAGTTAATTTTTCATTGCTGTAATAAAATAGCCATGACCAAGGCAGCACATTAAAGAAAGCTTTTCATTTTTCTTAAAGTTTCAGAGAGTTTTAGTTCATGATGAAGGCATGAAGAAATAACTGAGAGTTCACGTCTTGATTTATAACCATAACCACAAGTCAGAGAGAAAGAGAAAGAGAGACAGAAAGACAGAAGGACAGAGACGACAGAGTGAACTAAGAATGGTATGAGTTTTGGAAACACAAAGCCCCAGTGACAGACCTCTTCCAAAATATACACACCTCCCAACACTTCTCAAAGAGTTCCACCTACTAGTAACCAAGTGTTCAAATATATGAGCCCAAGGAGGGCATTCTCTTTCAAACTCCATAGTATGATAATGACAACAGTGGTTGTGCAATTATGTTAAACCAGGAAATGCTCAAAAACTCAAATCCTAACAAACCTGTATGCACCCTTTGTAGCAATGTGAAACCAAACCAAACCACATAAGATGAATATTTTTAGAAAAGCACAATTTCAATACCATAATCAGAACTGATGGTCCTTTTGTTTCTTTTAATCTTACTGAAGAAGAAAGAAAAGAGGAAAGTTTGTCTTGTGTGCCAACAGGAACAAATGTGCAAAGATTATATTAAATAAAATAAACCATATCCTATACAGACAAGTGTTGTCTCATCCCACCTAACTCAGTAACGGGGAGTATAAGCTGCCATTGAAATGGGAGAAGAGTGATGAATTCCAGGAAATAAAAGAAACAAAAAAAAGTCTGCAATTTTCAAAGGGAACAAAGGGTGTGATATTGGATGATCAATTTTCAGAGACCTATTGGACACCATACTGAAAGCCGAGTTTCATTGAGCTTATTGTACTATATTGTTAAATGCTTATTGACTTCAGAGCCTGAATGCTACCATATAGAAAATGATGAAGAAAAATGAACTTTAAAGGTGACAATATACTTATGGAATTGGAATTATGGCTGTGGTAACAGGTTTGTATGTGTGAGTGTGTGTGTGTGTGTGTGTGTGTGTGTGTGTGTGTGTGTGTGAACGAAGGACTCTGGCAATGCTGATCTATAATCTACAGGACTAGGAGAAGTCACGCCTTATGCAGTGAACAGTACAATTGCCAACACAGATGGTCTCTTCATCTACTTTATATAGATCAGACCTCAAATGTAACACTTACAGTCCATTTATCTGTTACATCTGTTACTAATGTTGTGTTTTTACTTAAGAAGACATCGGTATAGGTTGTGAATGAGTGTTAGCTGATGTTCTAATCATCAATCACAGACAGCAGCACATCACATGGTAGCATTGTAACTTTCAGATTTTGTGAAGTTGATCTGGAATTAGTCCTTAAAAAATCTGTATTTCTGAGAAGGAAATTTCAGTCCTTCTGACTCCGATAGATACCCTGAGTAGCAAGATAGTATGCACATTCAACACAACTCTGTGTTCATGCTTCCAGAGAACAACTTCTTCTATGGTGAATGGGCAGATAATGAGTCTGTGCTGGTAGATTTGATGCAAATAAAATCATATATACAATTTATCCTGGTTTGGGGTTCTGAGTTGTTCAATTCCATAAAATGGTATCTTTTCATTAACCAACAAATTCATCTGTGAAACAGTATCTCCCCTAGCTGGGGTATGTTAGGGTGCAATTCCCAGCCATGACAAAGTACACATATACTTGTACCTATTCATCTTTTATACAGTCACTTATAACTTACTAAATGCACAAAAAAGTGTTCTGGCCAACAACTATGGCATGGTGCCCAAGACATGATCTCTACGTTCAAGATTCTCGTACCTAAATGATAGTGATGTACATGGTAAAAAAAAATGATAGTGCTCTGGTAAATAGTATTATCTAGTAATGGAATATTTTAGAATATTTCGATGGCTGGACATTAAGAATAGCATGCCATGGGGAGGTAGTAGCATTTAGAAAAGTGAAGAGTGCTAAGCTCCATAATGTTGTCAAGGAATGGAAGGTAGTTCAGAAAGGTGTGAGGGGGTGGGGGTCTTTCTGTTAGCACAAGGCTCTCCTCCTGTCTTCGCTTTCAGCTCAAAGCTGCTGCGAATTGAATGAAGAAGCTTCAGTAAACCCAATCTCAAAACCACTGGTTTCCTTTGGTTGCTTGGTAGTAAAAGAGCAGCAGCAGGGGTGGTTAGCATCATTATCAGTTTAAATTGGAAGCATCTTCTGATGTCTGTAGTTGGAAATTGATTTAAAGACTGACCATTTTAGTAATCAGACAAATATAGGTCTGACGATTTACGTATTGTGCTGGTATTTCACTTTATAAATCTGTACCTGGTTTTACTATAAGGGTGGTTGGAGGCAGTACATTTCTTGCTATATTTAGTGAATGAGGACATGTGTGGCTTGACCTCAGCTGATATGACCAGGTGGGATGGAAGTCCTTAGCGGTTTTCCTCCTTGATTTTTCTGGAATTCCAGGAGGAAGCTGGCTCTTTTTATTTCATTTTACTTACTTACTATTTTATTTTTTTGGATGCATTGCTCTGGATATTGAACTCATGGCCATATGCTTGCTACACAAGCACTCTACCATTGAGCTACACCAACACCCTCTGAGTCAACTCTTTAGATCATAAATAATTCATTTATATGTATGCACTACGGTGTGCGATATGATACCCATACAATAGTCTCCTGATAAAAGTGTGACTATCACAGTAATTGCATTTAAAATTTAAAGGAAGAAAAGGAAAATAGCTGCACATACGGGTGAAACAAAGCACAAGACTTCAAGCTGCTAGGGAGCTGAGTGCTCATCGGCCATCATCACACAATTCAGAGTCATTATAGCTTGTGGTTATTGTTATTTACATACACAGCAGACTAATGGCTAGCTGAGATCTCCTTTTGTTTTACTTCTTTGTTCTATGTCATGATAAACTTAAAGATTAAACAAGGAACTTACTGAACTGTAACATCTCATACTTATTAGCAAATTGCTAGGTGATCATATGTATTTAATATGTTTATGTATTTATACATAGCCTACCTAAATCTGCAACCAGAGCCACTGGTAACTTCCTATAACTCTTGCACCATTAATTTCTTCCGAGTGACATTCTGATGTGAGCTGAACAGATGGAATTGCAGGATTGTTCTAGCAAATTTATCATAAAAAATGCATCCGACACCTGTGTAATTTGCCTAATCATTTTCCTAATAAGCTCCCACCATTAATTATGCACGATTTCCACAATGCAATCAAGATAAAAGTAAATCTGATGACTTAATACCCTTCAAAATAATTGGTTCACCCAACACAAGGCCGCCTCTGCTTTCCGTAGCCATTTTAGTTAATTAGGAAAAGGGTGCACCCTGTTGGAGTCAGCAGAAAGGAGGCTGAGCACTTGGTGGGTGGTAGACCTGCTGGGTTTTTGGGCAGGAGTCAAGGATATTAAACGTGGAAGAATAGACGAGAATGTTGCCCCGTCCTCTGATTTTCTTCCCTTCAATCCCGGTTCCAAGTTCGCTTCCTCCCCCCACCCCACCCAGCAGCAAACAGATGCGATTAGTGTTCCTCAGCCATCAGAAAACTGACTGCGGGACTCTGCGGGTCTAATGAGAATCAACTTTTGCTACACTGCTGTCTTGCGGTGCGGTCCACCTGTCACATCATTAGGTGCGGCGTGTGCCTTGAATTCACTTTGCTAAATGAGATTTAGAGGCCCCACTGAAACCCATCCCTAAGCATTGCTGCTTCAATTAGCCAAAGATTAATTGTCTGCGAAAGGGAATGAAAGTTTTACTTCAACTGACCTGAAAAAAAAAAGTGGGCACTGAGGAAAAAGGAAAAAGGTATGCTCCAGTATTCCACACAGGCCTAAGGCTCCGTGGAAAAACGTGATAATTTAAAGGTGCTTCAAATTTCCCCCGCCTCGCCTGGATGAATGAAACTAACTAGCACTAAAAGCTGTCAAATTAAAGGTTGACTTCCAGATATTAGCACCTTAAATGTCACAGAATATTCTCTGTCTTCATCTTATTTTTTTTCTCTTTCTTTTTCTTCTTCTTTCTTTTTTTTATTTTTTTTTCCTTTTTGGCAAACATTCCTGTCAGCACACCTGCACATCCACACAAACATTTTCTTACTGCTGTTCCTGCTAACTGCTCGTTCGTGCACAGCCGGGAGTTCCTCGCTATAAATCCTTGATGTAACCATGGCTACAATACAACTGGCAATTACAAAATTTCTTCCATGTTAATGCTCCACTAATTATGTTTGAATGTGTTTTAATGGGGGAGAGGAATTGGAGGTGAGAACTGCTCCAGAAATGAGGCGAATATGCAGGCTGGCTGCTTCCACCTGCCATGGCTCCTGGGCTCTGCAGACACTCAGAGGCCTCAAGTGGAGCTTGTGTGCTGGTAGCTAGGATTTTGTAATTTTTGCATCTTGATGCTAATTTGGGAACACAAATGTTTTAACATTGTGGGAAAATGGACAGAGAAATAATTGTTGATATTTAGCATTATAGGGCATGCAATTATTTGTTGAGATTTGGATAGGAACGAAGAAAAATTTGTTACCAAATAAATTGTGTGGTGTGGGTCTGGGTGGGCATATGTTTGTGGGGTGTGTGTGTGTGTGTGTGTGTGTGTGTGTGTGTGTGTGTGTTGAAGCTCAGAAGACAACTTGAGAAATGTTTTCTCTCCTTCTACCTCAGAAGACAATTTGAATGATTTCTCTCCTTCCATGTAGGTTTCAGGAACTGCCTGAGGGTGGCAGGCTGAGCAGCAAGTTCCTTTATTTGTTGAGACCTCTCACTGACCTAGTGCCAATGTTTATATCATTAACTTCATAAAATAAACACTAACCCAAATAAAATCTTTATGAAGATTTCCTGAATTTCACTAATATTAAAGATGCAATCATTTGCTGGAATTAAGAACATGGTAAAATTGACAGGCATTTGCTATCAGGATTAGGTAGGTCCCTGTCACCTACAAAATCAAGAGCAAAAATAATTACCTATTTTTAAGCAGTGTTTTTAATAAACTTTTAGAAATCATGTAGTCTGTTTGAAACATAGATTTGAATCCATCATGATTTACAACAGAACTCATTGTGAACACATATTTTCCTAATACTTGTTAACAACCTACGCTATGAAGAATAAGGACTGAAAAGTCATCAAAAACTTTATTTATTTAAAAATTGAGTTGATATATAGATACACATTATATAGTTATAAATTATATGTTAGCTATAAAGTGCATTTATATCAAACATATGTGATTCATTACTTGTCAGGAAAAAGTCTCATTTTGTTGTCCAGACTGACATCAAACTCTTCATCCTCCTGCCTCAACCTCCTGAGTCCCTGGGGTTATAAGAGTAGACCACAACAGCTGTAATAACTTAATTTTATTTTTTTATATACATGCACAAGAGCTTCAAAGAATACTGTTCTAAAATTTTGCTTCTTATCTAGACAAATGCTACAAAAGATGTGGACACTTTGAGTTGTAGTCTTATCAGGGACATACCTTTCTACTTATAGAGCCTTGATAGTCAAAGGGCCCCTGGGTCCTAAACTAAACAGTCAACGTATAATCAAATAGGAGATGACAGACAATGAGTATGAGTCAGTGCCTGAATATTCTTCTTGTTCCCTTGTCCTACTGATATAAAATATTTGCTGAATTCTTCAAGTTGCTTTGTTCAAAAAGATCCTCACTTTGAATACACACTTTAAAATCAGTAATCTGCAGATTAACTGCTTGGTTTATAATTTTGATTTAAATAAAGCTATCATATTTTCTTACCCTCTACTCTTCTCCTAAACACTTATGCCTGTGTAGTGTATGTCATGCCTGTGTCAAACAACAAATGTATTCCAAGTTTTTAAAAGTAATTATCAAATCATTTCATTCTTACCAGGATCCTGTACATGAAGTTTTCTTATTTTGCCTATGTTGCCAAACACTATTACTTATTCTTATTTATTTATCAATGTTGCTTGTATGTGGTAGGGGTGTGTATTTGCCTCTGTGCACATATGGAAGTCAGAAGACAACTCTGTGAAGGTGGCTTTCCTTCCATCTTTACATTAGTCCTAGAGATCAAATTCAGTTCATTGGGTTTATGTGGCAAGTGACTTTGGCCCCTCGAGTGATCTCACTGTGCATTATTATTTTAAATCAATAGCTTTCTAATTCCCATGAAGATTTGAAACATAGAGAAGATAAAATAATTTTTGCCTTACATATTTGTATAAATTGCTGAATAGGGGAAAAGCCAGGAGGCCAATGTGTTTAGAGATGGGTTTTCACATCAGTGAACTGTATTGTGGCTGAATGCTGAGTGCAGTGACTACCATGGGTATAGCACACACAGTTATGAGACAGAGTGAGATCTGAAGGAGGAACCATGTATTTGATACATGGTTTCCAGTTAGTGGTGCTGCTTGGGAAGATCATGGAACGTAGAGGACATGGAGCCTTTCTGGAAGAAGTTCATCACTAAGAACAAACTTTCAGGGTTTATAGCCTGCCCCCTCCACTACTTCCTGTGTGGAGTCTGATCCCTGTTCCTTTTGCTCTGCCTTCCTCAGGAAGCAATAGAGAAACCAACTATTATGGATGTAGAAATCTTCAACAAAGTAGTGGCCAACAAAATCCAAAGCATCTCAAAGTACTTTGAATTTCAGAAATTCAAATGTGGCTTTATATGTACAATGAGTAACTATAATCTATCACAAAGGGGGTTTAGTACTCAACCTGCACTATATACCAATAGATGCAGAAAATAGCATACTTTTAAATACAAGTTCATTATTTTAAGAAGTTTCAATCAGTTACATGGAAGGAACAGATCAGCAAAATCACTGATGTGTGTGAAACACTAAAAAATAACTACTAATTGAAGTGTTGCCTTGACAATCTGGACAAGACAAAGATGCTCTCTTTGATCAAAAGAGTGCTCTGAGTCATAGGAAAAGCATTTAAACTTAAGGAGAAACAATATCAAACTGGAAGGAACAAAGTCAAGAAGCTGTATGATCAGGAAAGTGACATAACTTTACACAGAAAAAACATCTGAATATTCCACTGGAAAAATATTAAAACTACTAAAATGTGAAACTTTAGAATTCAAATAAATTTATAAAAATCAGTTGCCTCTCTACACATTATGCAGAGTATTGGTAAAGAAACAAGTGACAAAGGCATTTGCAATAATTTCAAAATGCTTAAAATAAACTTGAGAAGGTGAACTATCATGAAAAGCATATGATATAGAAATCAAAGTAAAACTTGCAAAATTCATGGGAATTTTAAGACCTTACCTGGCCAAAACAAACCTGAGGGAAAATTTATAAAAATCTGGATGTACAATAATACATTGTGTCAAAAGACACCACAATGATAGAATAACTACAGCATCATGGTACTGTACAAGAATACACACGAGCCAGTGGAACTCAATAGAAAACCTAGAAATGCATATACATGCTTTTAGCTGATTCTACGTGTTGCTGGGAAAACAGATTCTCCAAGTCTAGAGGAATGATACTTAATTTATATTGCTCAACATACACAAGAGTCAACTCAAGATTTTTCAGAGACTTACACGTAAGGACACAGTCTATGCAACTGTGAGGAGAAAAGCTTGGGAGTATATTGGATATAGGATGGTTGGATATTACTTTCCCTATAGAAAAGATTTTAGGCTTGAAATAATGTGAAAATGGTGTAGGAACTAAAACAAAGGCTCAATCTGCAACCATCAGAAATGTAACAGACAAAACTAAAACACAGTAAGCCAGGTACGAAATGGTTATAATCTCTATGTTGGGTAAAATTTGTTTACAAGTCCCACTAGGCAAAAGTGTTGCTATGAATTGAAAACTGTAGGGAAAGGACAGAAACATGTAAGTGACAAAAGAAAAATTAGAAACTTAAATGAAAGGTGTGAAGTTCCATGTTTGGTCATAATAGTTAAAATAGATGTTGTTTTACGTTTTTTTAAAAACTAGAATGTGAAGAAAATGTAAATGTAAATACAACAAAGCTCCTGAGAACATCTAAACTAGGTGTAAAATCATGGTTCTGGGGGAAACAATTATACATTTGAAAAACAGATGCCAACAAAGATCAAGGTTCTAAAAGTGTTATCTATTTGCCAAGCTGAACTGTGTTGCTTCAGTAACTTACCCTGATCCACTAATGAGTAACCGGCTGCAATAGAAATAATGGCAAACACTCTAAGCATCAGGAAAAGAAAAGAGATAATCATTAAATACTATTCATTAACCTTATGGTAAAAATGTAATAATATATACTACAATACAGGAATATTTATGCTTAGTATTACAAAAGCCATGTAGGAAGCCACACGACATCAAAAATCAATTGCATAGAGCTCCCCATTGCATAAAATAGAAACATTTTAACTGTATAGCATAGAGTTCAAGGCTAATTGTCTGCAATGCAGGCTTCAAATCTACTTGAACTCTTTATCATGTGACTTTCGAGTTCTCTAGTCCTGTTTGAATTTCAGCTATTTGATTGAAAATAATATTGACTACCTCTACTTACCATTTTTCAGGGTTCAGCATTGGTTAACCACTGAGTGGGCTTGGCACAGGACCCCAAAATATAACAATGAATATTGCTATTATTGTTCCCAGATGGAGGTGCAATGTTATGAGTATTTCCCTCATTTCTAAGCTCATTATAATTTAATGGAATTTAATAATCTTAGATTTTTTTAGCTTTATTTGAGGAAAATATGTGTCTATTTTTCAAAAGTTGGTATATCAGTGTACTACAGAAGTGACATGCATAGATAAAATTCTGGTATTAATGTGCTTTGATATCAATTGTAATTTTATTATATATATATATATATATATATATATATATATATATACACACACACATATATATAATTACCTTGTTTTTTCATTCATTTGCTCTACAAATAATTATTTAAATATCAAAAAAGCCTAGGTGTGAGGGATATCATTGAAAAAACTTGGTCCTTTTATTATTCTGTTTATAGCTTTTATTGAGACAAAGTTAGAAAAATAATGCACATTTTAAACCAATAGGTGTCAAAGAGAGATCAGGAATGAGGAATACATGCGAAATAAATTATTTTCTTTGCAAAAGTCAAGGAAAATATACCTAAAAAGATGTCTTTTAAAGAAGAACTTGGATTGAATAGTATAGTGAGACATCAAACTTATCAAATCAAGAATCTTGGTAATATTCTCTTATCAAAAGTTTCACTGGAATCAATAAAGCTATACATATATATATATATATATATGTATATATATAGCTTTATTTATATATATATATATATATAAATATATATACACACACACACATATATAATGTATAATCAAAACATACTGTGATTAAAAGACAGCATTATTATAGCAAATTTCTGATACACAATGAAAATATTTTAATTGTTTTACATGTATTTTGTTTCAGCTCTGAGGGGCAGAGTGAGATAGGAGGCTGGGACTTCCTAACAATTGCTTCTATGTGATATCCTATATTTATCTCCCTCATACAAAGATACCTTCAATATAGCTCAAAAGTGAGGTCACAATACCCTACAATGTCAAAGACATAAAAGTCAAATTGGTGGTGGAAACAAGGTAATTTTACAATACCCAAGATTCCCCTCCTTCATTGACAGCCAACAGAAAGTGCAGAGAATCACGAACTATTCAACAGAAGCAGAAAGAAACAAGTAAACAAGTAAACAGAACAAACAGTAAAATCCAACACTAGACAGAAAGATAGTCATGAATCCGGATCTCTGAGCGATACCCAGAGTTACACCATATCGACTCACCAAAGGATCAAACAGACAGTTCCAGGTCTTGTCAGACAAACCTGAGTTCTAGCTTACATGATCAACATCCTTGGCCTTGGGTCATGGAAAAACTACAGAGGCAGATAGGGACAGTCCCTAAAGATCTTATCTTTTAAGTGACTCACAATGTTGCTACAGTTTGGACACTTGTGGTATAAATGAAAATGGCTCCCATTAGCTTATAGGGAGTGGCACTATTGGGAGGTGTAGCCTTGTAGGAAGAAGTGTACTTCTGGGGATGGGGTGGGGTGGGGGTGTCAGAAGCTCAAGGCAGGCAGTAGCTCACACTCTTGCTGCTGACTCTAGATCCAGCTGTAGGACTCTCAGCTCCTTCTCCAGCACCATGTCTGCCTTCATAATTACTGCAGTTGTGACAATGGACTAAACCTCTGAACTGTAAGCCAGCTCCATTTAAATATTTGTCTTTGTAAGACTTGCCATGGTTATTGTCTCTTCACAGCAATAAAACTCTAACTAAGACAGGATTCATGGGATTTGAGTTTGAGGTTGTGTGTCCTAAGCCTCAAAGCTTGGCAGCTCCAGCTACAATAATCATGACTTTCTAGGGGTTGGGGAAACCCATAGTGCTGCAACAACTGTAGTGTTCTACATCAAGTGTTTTCAGAAAATCTTTTCATAGACTTGGTCTCAGCAAAGCCAGGTAGCAAAGACTGGGCTAGGTTAGTTCTTCAGTAAGCTAATACAGAAGTATAACTTCCAGGACCAACACAGTATTTTACCAAATGGATGGTATACATTGACAAATGATGACCATGAAAAGATGGAGATAAACAATTTGTGTTACAATGAATTAAAAATAGATGTTTCTGAGGAAGCTCAGTAAAGGTTGCAATCATATAGAATAGATACACACAGATACAAACAAATTAATGACTAGAGAAATAATTTTAAAGAATCATCTCAGAGAGGTTCAAATAATAAAATAATTTCATAATAACTGTTGCTGAACATTTCAATTGTTAAAAAAAATGGCAAGAGAAACAACCCATGGCTGCATTAATCTTGCAAAATAAATATCTATGAACTAAATTATTACATGAAAATACAGAATAGGATAAGAAAAGAAATGAAAAGATATGAAGGGAGGATATAACATTTATGGGATTGCATTAACTGAACAAATTATGTGTTACTCTCAGGTAAGAATGGTGCTCATAACAAATTCATTATGTACCAGAACAATAAAGGGGTAGAAAACACATTTAAAGAAACAATAGCAGAAAATTTTCTAAGCCTAGAGTAAGGCATAAATATCCAGGTACAGAAAAGTGAATGTCTCTTGTTAGATTCAGTTCAGATAAGAACACATGACACATTATATTCAAATTACCAAATACCAAAGACACAGAGAAGATTGTGAAAGCATCAAAAGAAAGCATACAGGTAACATTCAAGGATGCTCTGAAATGCTGACCAGCAGAACTGTAGATACTTCATAGGGTAGTATATTTAAAATGTTGAAAAACAATTATCAAGAAAGAATAATGTCCCTAATAAAATTGTTCCCAAAGTAAAGAAATGGTAAGCAAAATATAATCCTTTCAAAGTTTAAAATTAATTCTTAAAGGTGAGTTCATAATTGAACTTAGAATATTCTCTAATCATATCATATGACATCTCAATCACATGTCTTTAGTATTAGGGTTAACACATAAAAAACAAAATACTGTTTATAAGTACAATAGTTTGATAAGAAAAATTCTAGTTTAAGAAGATGTTTTTTCAGAAATATAAGTGGTCAAACTACTGTGGGAGAAGGTTAATCATCCAGAAATATGATATTATAGAAGAAAGAAAGAATCTGCAAGATAAATATAAAATGACTGAAAAAGAGCATTTAAATCCTTCTGAAAGTAACCCTAGATGTCAATGAGACCAATTCTCCAATTAACAAATGAAATGGATAAGTGGTTTAAAACAAGTCCAGTTATACCTTTGTTGATACGACGCTCATTTGACATGAAATAAAACATGGGCTGAACGCAATGGCAATGGATACTACATACAGATGGGAAACAAAGGAACAGAAACAATGATAGTTAGAAGAAATGGAGTTTGAGTTAAAGTATAAAAATATTTATAATCATTATATAAGAAAGAGGTTAATTCAATAAGAAAATATGGTCATATATTCAACATTAAGTACATACAATATATCATTTAACATAACGAGGAAGATATTACTGTGATATATAATATATTATACTAATAATACATAATATTTGAGGTTTTATTTGCCATTTTAACCAGTACACGGGCCATTTAACTAGTAAATCAATAAAGGCAGATCCAAATTAAATTGATTCTAATTAAATTTAGAAAATACTTCATTCAGTAGAGTATCAATACATTTTGACTGAATGTAGATTATTCACCAGGAAGTGTTACATTTAAATCATTATATAATATTCAGTAAATTCTATAGAAGTAAATTTGTCTTGTATTTTTTCCCACCAAAGTCCAATATAATTATATATCAAGAACAGGTGGTGATCAGCAGAAGGAGTCAGATCCTGTGTAGTTGTAGTTAAATTCGTTGCTTAACATGGGTGCTGGGAACTGCCTATGTTTCTCTGGAAAACAGAACGTATTCTTAACCACTGAGCCATCTCTGCAGTGCCTACAATAATCAACTATTATATCATAAGAGAAACTAGAGAAACAAGGGAAAAATAAACACAAAATTTAATTTTTTAATTTAAAATATTTCCTTCTTAAGAGAAGGAAATAATGAATATCAGGGTAAAGAGAACAAGATCAAAGGCAAAAGAAGTCAAACTTTCAGATTGACTTGTTAATAAAATGAAGACACAGGTTAAAACAGATTAATAGGAAGAAATTAAAGTAACACCTGTAGATGTAGATAATAGCAAGAACCCAATGAAATGTAGGTCAAACTATAATCTAAAACTTATAGAAACGCCTAGACACAATGAAGAAAATAGGAACATAAAAGAGAGAGAGAGAGAGAACCTTAACTGGTTAATGATGACTAAACAAACTACATTGGAGGTGTGGGGGGAGAAGAAGTCTCATTTCAAACCACACCCCAGTACTTCATGGCTTGCTGATGGATCCTACAAAACTTATAAATATTTGATGACATTTTTATTCTGAAGCTATCTCAAAGAAGTTGATGAGTAAAGATTTGCAACTTCATTCTACGAGTCTAGCATTTCTCTTGTTCCAAAGTCAAACAAGCATATGACAAAAACAGAGAACAGTATGCCAATATCTATAGAATATAGCAACAAATTTCTCACTATACTAATAAATTGTTTTTCAATGGCACACTAAGAAGATTATTTACCACAACCCAATAATTTGTAACAGGTATGCAAAGGATGGTTCAACATTGAGCGATTCATCAGTTTGATGTATCTCATTGACAGAAGACAGGGACAATAATCATTTCAACTGATGCTATCATCGCATTTGACAAAATACTATATCCTTTCATGATAAAGATAACTCTGCAAGTTAATTATAGGAAGTATCTCAGCACAATAAAGACCATACACTACCAATCCAAAGCAACAGCATAGTGAATGGGGAAGTGCTGAATACTTTTCATTTTAAGAGTTGAGACACAGATGCCGATTTTTGCAACTTTCATTTAATTTAGTGTTAAAAATCCTAATTATAATGAAAAGTAGATTCACTATATGATCTAGCAACTTGAGCCAAGATATAGTATTTAATCAAATGAAGTCTGCATATTATAGAAATACTTGACATTTCTGTCAATGGTAGCTCTACTGACAATGGTAAGGGACAGAATTAGTATTTGCTTATCGCATGAGTGAGGCAGAGTCTACATTATACTCTAGGGAATGGCTATTTAGCCATGAAAGAAGGCTAGTCTGTATTCTGCCAGCTGCAATCCAATGAAAGAGCAAAGAGGATATTATGTTAAGTGACAGGAACCAGGCACAGAAAGAAAATACTACAAAAAAATCACTCTGCGTGGAATGTAAAAAGATGACTTCATGGAAGAATAAGGTAGGTTCATCATTGCAACGGCTGCAGTGAATAAGGGATGGGAGACAAAGAAATATTGGTTAAAATATTTTATAATTACAGTTAGAAGGAATAATGTTCAGAGGTCTATTGTATACTATGGCAACTATAATTAATAATGAAGTATTTATTCTCAACAATGCAGAAAGACTGGATATTAGAGACTTTTACTAAAAACCAATAACCTTGAAATGAATTTGTAAAAAATTCAGTTAATTTTTGCAACACTATGTCTACAATTCAAAATATCATTGATATAAAACACATATAGTTTAAACTGTAAATATGAAGACATGAAATATACTTTAAATATACCACATTAATGTTTAAGGAATGATACTTGCAGATACAAGGCTTCCATTTTCAAGTAACTTGCTATATTGATGTATTACAGGCATAATGATAATTACACAAACCAATAATATGTACTGAATATTTATTAAGACCTTATCTATTCAGCAGGCCTATGGGAACATAGTGAGGATTTCATCGATATTATTCCGACATTTATAGAAGAAGAAACAAAAAGAGAAACTTTTTTTCTCAATACCACTAGTTTGCAAATGACAAAATTGTGATTCAATTCAGGTTTCTCAGATATTACAACTACTGATATTAATCCACAAGCACTATTTGCTGTGACTTTGGGCATTTGAATTCATATAAGAGGTTTTTATTTTAACTAAATCATTTTCTAATTATTTTTAATTAATAAATTTAAACATTAAATTGGTCATGTGAAAAAAATCTTAGAAGATTTGGCTGCAATGCAATAATTAACTGGTTCATTGATTTTAAATATGCATAAGGATTTGAATTAACTGAAGTGTTAGCTCATTCAGTCTAAAGCCAAACTTCATAAAAGAATTCCTTGATTTTCTTGCTTTTAAAGTTAGATAAAGTTTGGAAGTTAATGTCTTATACGAGCAAGTTATATAGATATATATTGGTAAATTTGTTAGGTCTAAGGCAATTTACATGAGTTGAATACATTCTGCAAATAGAGGACATATATACTAAATATGTATTAGATGAACAAGAATCTTAGAGTAATTATAAATAGTATCATAAAAGACAGTAAATAAAAATGATTCAGGTCCTGGATAAATAGCTTCTACAGAAGACCAGGACTCAGGTATACTTCCCAGCACCAAAAGACGACTCTCAACCATTTGTGACTCTAATTCATGAGATCTGTTTCCTTCTGGCCCCCATGGATATTGCATGCACATGATATATATGTAGGCAAAAAATCCATACATAGCCTTTTAAAAATGACTATGATTACAGGCATGTACCACCATGCTTATAATAGTAGTACTCTGGAGGTTGAGGCAGGAGGATTGCAAATTCAAGGCCAACTTGAAACATAAAGTGAGGGTGGAGATAGCCTGGAGCATATAAAGAGTCCTCTCCGTAAGAAAAATGGCTTACACAAACTAGTCTTTCTATATGCCATCAGCTTTCATAGAGGGCATGAAGTTTTAGCCAGTGGTCACATATCTGCTGTATTATGTATCATACACCTTTATACAACCTGAAGCAGTGGACGCTCAGCTCTCAGCCCTGTAACAGAGCTGTATTTCAAACTTATATTGTCATTGTAATAATGACACTTCTAAAATTGACATCCCCATCTAGAGATGAAACATCATTGTGCAATAATGTATCAGTTTCTGTCCCATCTATATCTCTAATGCAAAGCTTTCTATCAATAATGTCAGGGACAGCACTGCTATTTTAAAAAAGTGAGAAATACTAACTTTTAGTATACTAAGCACTGTATAAATCCCTTCAAAAATATCTTCTCAAACTGATAAAAGTGTCAGCACACACATCTATGTAGGGTGGAGTGTCTCTAGGTTTTCCTAAGGAAATCATAAAGATGAGTCAATGTAATTGTATGGTTACATATTTAATTTTATATGACCACCAACTTTAGCATTTGAGGTAACCACCTGCCATAGATGTTTCAGAGTACTTTTACTTTTTATTACAAATGTATTGAAGTAAGGGAAATAGCTTCTTGGTATTCTATGGGAATGTGCCCTATGTATCTTGCTTATTTTTATATATTTGTATTTTTGAAAAGGGAAAGAGTAAGATAAATTGTATCCCTCGTACATTGAGCTATGTACATTTATTTACTCTCTACCAACCTTATTCCAAATTCTATCTCTTCAACAGACAAACATGTATCTTGTAAATAGATATGTGAATCATTCTTCATTGGTATTAGATCACATGAATAGGTTTTGTTTCCAAAACCTTCCATTAATCTCTTCTCTCGTGAGTCTGACTTTCTTGTCAGCTACTTTCACTAAATAACTAAATCATCAAATGGAAATTGACTGAAAGCCCATTGCCACAGAGTCACAGAAACACAATGAAACAAGGCAAAAATGCCCTCTTCTTAATGCTTGGGTTCAAATTTGTTGCTTTCTATTTCTAGCTGACATTTCTTTCTAATACTGAAGACGCTCAACATAAACAAAAATAAATGTCCATTTTCCATGTAGCTATGGGATAAAACTAATATATTTCAAGGGTACTATTGTTTCATTCCAATGTACTTTTGAGATACACTAAGAGAATTTTACAATGAATAAAATAATTCAAAGGACTGGACACCCTGTATTGTAATTTCGTAAATAGTCAGAAGTGAAGTTGAGAAGGAAGGGAAAAGAAAAATAGTTGAGATGTTTTAAATTTGTACAAAAAATGAATGAGATACATCTTACTTCTATTTACTCTCTTCACTCTTTTTATTAGAAAAAATTTTAAATACACACACACACACACACACACACACACACACACACACACACACACACACAATTTATAGATGTCCACTGGTGACTGCAGTGAACTCTGGATCCTAGCTGTGCCTTTGGTAGCATGAGTCAGCTCGATAATGCAAACACACCCCTGGATCCCCTCTTATTTTATCCCATTCCACTCAGGGTCTTAAAGCTTAAACATTTGACACACTTAACCAGTGTTCCCTCTGACTTCACTATAAATCACTGTGACTGAGTTTAATGTGTAGGCATAATCCTAGGGCAATTAGTTCCTTCTGGAATTTTTCTTTTTAGCCATCTGAATGCTTGTTTCTTCCTAGGTTTGGGCAAAGCTGTTACAGTAAGAAGTTAACCACATCACAATGCAGATCAAAATGCCTGAAGTCATTGTCTTTGCAGATGTAAGTTGACTTTGAATAAATGAGCTCTGATTATAATAACACAAAGGATTAACCTACAAAGTATATAGATCTTCTTTTTTTCTTAAAATTAAATTCAGTGCAATTTTATGACCTTATGAGGAAGCCTCCTGCTTCTTACCTTAATCTCCCATGATTTAGAAGCTCCTTAGTGCAATGGCAGCTAATGTAGAAACCTACAAGTAGAAAAAAAACTGTCTGGGATAAGTGGTGGTGGATTCCTCACTCCTAAAGTATTACAGTTGTGTGACCAATGCCCTCCAAGGGTCAGGAAACACTTATGAAGAGGGGCTGGAAAGAATGAAAGAGCAGGAGAATGGGGAGCTGTGTAGCTGAACGATGCATTCTGGACATGACACTGGCATTGCACTCACAAACTCACTACATCTGTGAGTATTTGCGCAAGGTCTGGACAAGATGGGTCTTCTCAACATTTTGTCATGATGGAGGAGGGACATGCAAGTCTCCACCAATCTCTGGGGGTATTGATAATTAATACTTGGTGTGGGTAGTTTAGTGGCATTGTTGTTGATATGTTTCCTGACCTTGGTTCAATAAACAACCTCCCATCCATGCTTGAGGAAAAAAAAAACCCAAAAACCTCCAATTAAACTCAGTGATCATAGACAAAAAGGAAGATATATAGGTAGGAGTTGTTGAAAAGAAGGCTCCAGTGGGATAGGGAAAGAGTGAACATGGCTAAAATTCATTATAGAAAATGTGACAACATCAAACAATATTTCTTAAACTTTAAAAGAGAAAAAATAAAAAGAACAAACAAACTATAAAGATTACTATTTTATAATGTATATGGTGAAGCAGTGGATAAGACTGCTAAGAAGAACTCACAAAGTGCAAATGTGTTTCAAGAATTCAACCTAGAGTGCTCTCTATGGCTAATTGACTCTTTGGTATTCCTACTTTCTAGTGAAGCACTCCCAGGTATCCCCAGAGGTTGTTCATGCTGGTGCTTCATGCAAATCACAGACTTCCACTGTGTGAACACCTTATTGGTTCAGTGGGTGTCCAAAATTCAAACCGTATTGAATCCTGGGGGTTTCTAGAAAAATTTTAAAGGAAAAGTTAGGAGGTCGTATTAAATTTTGCCACAGGGCTAGAGCTTGTGCAAAGACCCTATGAAGAGACAATATTTAGCATAGCTGTGGGAGAAGAGCAAATAGGGGTATGTCAGAAACATGAAGAAAACATTAGCATGTCATGCTATTTTTAGAAAGCACAGACATCAGCATGTAGCTCAACAGGACAGTCATGTGGACCAATAAAGCTGTTTTTAAACATGAAATGACTCAGACTGCTACTACACCATGGTAGCTAATTAGTCTAAAGAGAAGAGAGAAATAAAGACAGAACCTCATTACCTTTATCTAGTTATCAGCAAATGGTTATACCTAAGTGGACCATCTTAGTAAAACATCCACAGGCCTAAAAGCTTATATATGAAACTAAGGAAGTGTGCATTTGGCCACCAATGAGGGGGTGCTGGAGTGATCATTAATCCTGCACTGGTCCATTTTTGACACACATCCTGATGTTCTTTAAAGGTCACCAGATGTTCTACTTTCTGTAAATCTAAAAGGTTGCTGATTAGGAAGTCTTTTTTTTAATTTTAGCTTGTACTAATAGAATAAAGTTATGGGCTACACTATGACATTTTCCTACAAGTCCACAGCATTTTTTGACCAAATTCACCTGAGGTTATCCTCTTTTATACCCTTCTCTAGTCCTCTTCCATCCTCCGTAATATTCTTGTTTTAAATTGCTTGTTTTTTGAAACATTTTTAAATCATTTAAGCTTGACTCTTTGGAATGAAAAGGGAAAGCAGAGTTAAGTTTTTGAAGGACAAGTTAACACAGTAAGCAGATTTAGTAAGAATAGGTGTGTGTGTCTGTATGTGTAGATGTATGTGTGTGTGTATGTGAGATAGATAGATAGATAGATAGATAGATAGATAGATAGATAGATAGATAGATAGATAGATAGCAGTGGAGGCAAGATAAGGTCATCAGATAATTGGTAGCTTGAGTTACAGCTTAGCCATTGTAAGCCGTGGGTGTTGGGAACTGAACTCATGTCTTATGGAAAAGCAGCCTGTGCTCTTGACTGCTGGAGCATCTCTCTAGCTCCAGGATCCACTCTTTGTAGTAAAATGTTTAGGATACTAGACTGGCTATCTAAAGATTCAGTGCTGTTACTGTTAATAGTTACTTGCTTTTTAAGATCCTGGCTTAGGTCTTGCTTCACTCCGTTTAACTCTCCGTTTTCCCCCCTTGTATTTATCCTAACACTTCTTTCACTATTTTATTCTTGGAGCATATATTTTTAAGTGTTATAATGTCTAACAGATGAAATGATTTATCTTGATTCTCCAAAGAGCCTTTGATATTAGACTTTTAAGTGATATTGGAACATTTGAGGCTTTCCTACTCAGACAAAATTCCATTCCCTTACTTCTTGAATGCTAATACGTGGGAGATGAGTATTAGTCGGGGGGAAATCAGATTTATTGGAGGTCCATCACTTTAGAAAATGAGAGAAAATATCTCTCCCTCCTATGTAAGACCCCACCATTACAAATTCAGACACAGGACTAGGGCTTTCACAGAGAGGGAGAGAAAGTACAATGTGGGACAGCTGCAATTCACCTTGATTTTCTGTGTATAGTTCAAGTATTTTTCTTATGCAGACACATTATTTTTCTACAATTTAAGGAACACAAACAGTTTAAATTATTCGTGTTAGTTCATGGGTAGTGTTTGCTATCTAAGACCACTGAATATTTTGGTTTCTATAATTCAGATAAAATATTATTTAGTGGCTAACATCTTCCTTTACTTTAGATTTATTATGAACCGAGTGGGAAAGGGTGATGCTATTAAGGACAGTTAACTAAGGAGCTGTCACTATTTCAGGACTATTGTGGGTAGACTAGGAACATTTTGTATTATGAGACATGCATGGTGCTTTGGAGGTGGCAAAATCCAATGCAATTGGGTTACAAAAGTTTTGAGCATAGCCCAAAGATTTACATGCTGTCAGCTTGATCATTCAATAGCAGGGCATGGGTAGTAATCTTTCTGAAGTGGGGCTCAGTTGATGTTCCTTAGGTCACTTAGATGGTATCCTCTTGAGGGGTTATGAGACACCTGGCTCTTGGCTTTCTAGGCACAATGTGCTTTCTTCTTTATCCTTGTGCTCCCACAGTGATGTGCTACAGCCAATGAGCCCTCAACAAAATTGAATCTATGTCCAGAGCCATGCAACTGAGCATCTCAAACTGCTGTTAAAGAATTGTCCTTTATTCACAAAATTACCCTTCATAAATACTGCATAATAAATATAAAATACAATAATAGAAGGATAATTCATTTCATAACTTTATCATAGGTCATATATATTTTAAATATAAATATATATTACAAATACAGTTAATTTGTAATTCTGGAAACATATACATTATCCTGAGCTTATTTTGACTATCTGGTAATTAAACATGGTCATTCTGCTTTAAACCACAGATGAGAACAGCCAGGAGAGAACATTTGCATCTGTTGAGATGTTTAATTGGAGGAATTAATATGGCTCAGTAGATAAAATGCTTTTCTGCACAGGCACAAGGATCTTAATTTGGATCTCCAGCACCTACAAAGTCCAGGTATGATGGTGTCCAGCTATTACCGTACACTTGGAGAGCAGAAACAGGAAGTTCCCGGGGGGTTCCTGGTTCGTTCTATCAAACATGGTTTCTAAGAATCAAGACTAGATGCTTTTGTTTTCAGAAGCACCAATAGATCAGTAATGGTCACTTTTACATCATTTGCATACTTTGATTAATCAATTGCGGGCTGTCATTCACTCAGAACCCCATCTGTCAACACTGACAAGGAAGCAACACTCAAGGCAGTTGAAGTGATATTTTAGAATGAGTGAGTATGTGATAAATAAAATATTTCCTGTCAAACAGTAGGTTTGAAGTAATCATTGAAACCATCATAGTAAAGAAGAATTTCTCAGCTAAACCTATGATTATGATTGCAGCCATCTCTGCACAGTGGAACTTGGATACTGAATAACAGTGATGTTACATTGTTCCATAAAGAAGGAGAGGAATGGGTGTCAGAAAACAAAAAAAAAAAAAAAAAAAAAAAAAAAAACAGGAAAGCTGAGTCCTTGTTAAGACAGGCTTCTCTGAAGATGCGTCACGTTGAGCAGTGACTTGAATTTTCCCTTTGGTGGTGGAAGATACAGAGAATCCCTCAATGCCAGAAGATTCCACTGAAGATATGCATTTAACAAAATATGTACACAAAATATATCCCCCATGAACTCATAATCAAAATTCATTTTATCATTTGTAAACTATTTTTTTCAAAATTCTTTACCTAATATCGTGATTCTGGATACTCACCCAGAATGTGTGAAGTTCATCTGAGGCACTGTAGGCTGTGTTAAATGAAATACACAGGAAGACTCCAGTTAAGATTCTGTTAAGTCAATCTTTGAAAATTATCATTGAGACTATTTATTTTCCAGCCATTTATTTATCTTTATGTTTTTTATTTGAATAATTTCAGTTGTTTCATATATATATATATATATATATATATATATATATGTTTAATTTTGTTTGAAAGTTACATACATGCATATAATGCATTCCAATTGCTCTCTACATCTTCAGATACCTCCTTCCCATATGTATCAAACTGTCCTCTCTTTCTACAGTCCCTTTTCCAAGTCATGACTCCTGGGTTTGTTTTGTGAGCTATGCGGTTTAGCCAAAGCAATCTCTGGAATTACTGTAATGAAAATGTTTGCTGGAGCCTAGAGGAACTATGTGCACACACATGTGTTATGGGTTTGTGGGTATATATATATGTATATGTGATTGATTCTATGTGTGTGTGGTTACACATATAGGTGATTGTTTCTGTGTTTATGTTTGTATGTGTGTGATTATATGTTTGATTGTGCCCATATATGTGATTGTGTATATATGTGAGTATGTGCAGGTGATTGTGTATGCAACTGTGTGTGTGTGTGTGTGATATACAGGTGGAGGTTAGGAGTGGATGTCATGTGTCTGCCTCAGATATTTTGCCTCTGTGTTCCAGATATTTTGACCTATGGTCACTTGGCTCCCTTGTGTGTGTCCAATCTTGAGGCAAATCATCATGCTTAGGATCATGTAGTGGATCACAGAGGCTCACCTTATGAATAAATCTGGAAGGAACAGGGACAAGGATACTCAGCTTAGTCATGGCTCATTACCCTTCTTGTTTTAACTTCACCTCCTGATACTCCATTCATCTCTGAGCTCACTGACAGATAAATCTTCTTTTGGAGTTACAGTTCTCATGATCCAGTAAACCTCAACTTCTTGTCAGTTGGGGATCAAGTCTAATACATGAACCTTAGGGTATTAGATTTATACCCTAATACCAAATGTTCACTGCATCAAGCATAATGGAGTAGCATTAATTTGAGTTAGGTTTGCCAATGACTCTAACAAATGAGAAGTTTGTGAGAAAATGTAGATATAGAGATGTAATTTTATTGAAAAAAATTTTCATCTCAGAAGTATTGTATAGAAATATACAATTCTTTGTCCATATTGCTATACTGGAGAAGTTGAGTAGGAACATCAAGGTGTACACTTTAGATAAGAAGATGTAGGCAGACCATGGCAAACTGCACCTTGTTCAGCCATGATAGCTGCCTAAGTAGCATTAAGGGAGGTGGTGCTACACCCATGCAAACTTGTACACTTTATATTTTGTCTTGCCTACAGACACTTTATTGGGTTCAAATACTAAACTAGACCTTAGAGATTTAGCCCATTTTTTACTTTACACAATAAATACTCCTCAACTCTTATTCTGAGCTGAAAGACATTAGCTTGACAATTCTACGATATTTTGCTTCCAGTGAAAAAAATGGATGTGTACTCGTTCAGAGATGATGAAGATTCTTTTTTTCTCAGTGATTTTTTTTTTTAGCTTTTGCCATAACTACATTAATTTTGGAGGCTGCAAATATAACCTTAGAAATATAGCAGGAAGTTTTGTACAGTAGAAACAGCCACATAATTTTAAAAGATTAACTTTGAAATTCAGTCCCCCACTTTTTCTTTAATTTTACATTTCTCATGTTCCTCTGGTATAAATTGGTACTGTTAAAGTTGATGCTTTGCTATGTGTAAAAGTATTTTTTCCTTTTCTTCCCCAAGCACAGCTTCATCCAGTGAAGGTGAATTTGTGTCACCCCAGGGATGTCAGGATAAAGAGAGGTGAAAGGAGGAGTTGAAAGGCGCAGAGGAAGTTCACACTGTCAAGCTGTGTGATGTGTCTGAGTTTCACCCAGGGGACCACCCACGCCTACTGGCAGAAGCAAAGAGATCACGGTGAATGAGGAAGAAAATTCCAAGCTAGAAATGAATGACAATGTTTTACAAGTCCCAAAAAAGTTTTATTTCAAAGTGGTTTTTCTTCTTCTTTTTTTTTTAAACAGTTTCTTGGTTACCATAACTAGCTGGTACTAGCTACATAGAAATTGAAGTAGAATTGGAAAGAAATGATATTTCTAAATGAAATTTAATTCACATTTTATTTTTAAAAGGAATATTTGTATAATAATATTGGGATGTGAATTATTACATATGTGCTTTGAACTAAACTAGCTCACTTTATACACTCTTAATCTTACATACATATGTACAATCACACACACACACACACACACACGAGCGTGTGTATGCATATACGTGAATATTTCCCACTTCCTTTTTGGAGATAATTTTCAGAAATAAATCAGTGTTGGAAGAAATGACCTTTAAGAATCACTTTAATATGACATTTCATTCTGATATCCTCAAGTTGGCTATACATATCTGCTTGGCATTATATATTGAACTGAGAACAGTCAACAATTTATGAACTCACACTTGCAAAATTACAATGATGTCCATCATTTCTCGGGTAATAAGACTTTGCTTAAAGTCATAGAGTGACAGAACAATAGGATCATCTAACTTAAAAACTGAAGGCAGGATTTCTTTGCACCAAACTCATTTTGGTGTAACAGATTTGATTGTCCTAAGTATAGGGAGTCATTTGTAACATTATTAAGGACATTTATTGGAACAGTACTCTTAGATACATGATAGTGAATGTTACACAGGAAGGTTTACAGATTAATGTTTTATATCATTAAGAAAATATATATGCTGTCTCATATGACATAATCTTATTCTAACTAAACAACCAAACACTAAAAAATAGCGTTTAGCAGAAAGTTTTAAAGCTTTTTTGAGAGTATGTGTATCTATGATATGGTGTCTATGTATGTGTATGTGTAAGTGAGTGTGTTCATGTGTGTGAGTTTGTAAATTTTCCTTTATATTTTAATCTCATATTTTAAGATATCATACAACATAAAGTAATTTTTGTGTGTGATAAAATTACTATTTTTCAACAATATTAATGCTATTAAAAAAAAAACAAACCTCAAAAACAACAACCAAAAACAAAAACAAAAACTTCAGTCATAACATAACAGCACCAGGTGCAATATCTGGGGACATACTCTGGTACAATGCTGTGTGGCAACCACACACTCACATGTGTCTCTGAGAAGGACCCCAAAGGGGACTTGCTTTCAGGGACTGAGACAAGAGGGGAAAGGGGCAGCCCAAGAGTGGAGACTTGGGCACCCCATGGGGGAAGGCACTACTTCTTGGCAAAAGAAATCTCCATGGCATTGTTCTGAGCACAATCTTAAAGTTTTGCAGGGCATCCTGTGCTGCCCCAGCCTGCACATTCTTGTCAAACACCGCAAAGGCAATGCAATGCTGCCCATCGACCAGATGCACATCCTTAAGTAAGGGAACTGGTTGAAAAACACGGGCCGCATGAGCTGATTGTTCTTCTCCGGCAGGTTGGTGAGGAACAGGATGTGATTGGGTGGATTCTCGGAGAGAGGCTGGGCACGCAGCATCTGTCCAGGCATGATTCGCAGTGGGGACATGGACCCGGGAAAGGGGGTCTGGCCAGGAGCTAGGCCTTGTGATGGGTTCATGCCAAGTGGGGTGCATGAAGGGAAGCTGGCCTGGCGTGTGGTGCAGGATGTGAGGTGCCTGAGTCATTAGTGGCATACATGGTACAAGCTGGACAGTGCCCACCACAGGGGCAGCTGCCCCACCCTTAACAGTCTTTTGGGTAGCTGGTGTATTCTGAATCTTGGGTTTCCTCTTCTCTCATTTGAGCTCCCTCTCCATAAAGGTGCTCTTCATCTTGGCAGTGATGTCTGAATCATTCTTGGCATACTGGCTGTGCATGTGCTGTCATAGAAGGGAAACCGCACAGAACGCAGACCATTAACGGCACTGGTGCCCAACTTGAAGATGAGAAGATCCTCATCTTCAGACTCAGAGAAACCAAGATATCCATGATCTGGCCAAACTAGGAGAAGATGGCATACAGGAACTTCCTGAGCTCAACCTTCTTGATCTTCTCATTGAGATTGTTGATATAAATAGTGTGGTTGGGACAGGCCTCGGGAACTGCCAGGGTGTGAGACTCTCAGGAAAGGCATCTGAGCCACAGTTCCTGCCAACAGTGCACACCACACTAATGCTAATGTTCTTGAAGCACACTCTGAGGAAAGACTATCCTCTCCTTACTGAATTTGCTTGGCTCAGTTGTTGAAACAGGAACCATATCCATTTGCAACTGTGTCTGGACTTTTTATCCCATTGTTTATTTTATTCCAATGATTTTTATTCCATTGATCTCCATGCACATGTTGCTAAAACCACAGTGTTTTATTTACTGTAACTTTTAATTGGTTTTTGAAATCAAAATGTAAGTTGTTCACATATAATTTCACTTTATTAAGCTTAATTTGAATAGATTAGGTTGGTAACATCACCCTATGGAATTTGAGATTAGCTTGTCAATTTATATATAAAAATCTGGATAGAATGTCTGATATTATTTTATCTATAAAAATATGGGAAAATTTGACGCCTTAATTTTTAACAATTCTTTGTCTTTTTATTACACAGAGATATATGCATATCTCTCTCTATGTGTGTGTGTGTTTGTGTGATTGTGATTTGTGTGTTGGGGAGGGTGAGGGGACCTAGATGTTGCTTTATAAAACTCAGCCCTGAACTCCCAATTCTCTTACCTCAGAATGTCATGCCTGTCACCACACAGGAATTTTGAAAATTATCATACATAAACATCACACATGACTTGAACTATTTATTATCTATTTTATAATTCTCACCACTCATGATGTTTTCTCTGTATCTTTAGTTAAATTTATACATAAATATTTAACATATATTTATATTCTTGTTAGTCTAATTTTAAAATTTAGAAACTTCATTTTCAGTTTTAGAATAAAAACAATATTCTTAGGAAATAAAATATATTTATGACTTTGTAGTATTTGAACTTAGTAATTTTCCTTATTAATTCCTTGGGTTTTTGAAAATGATAGAACATTCAAATATATAATTATACTAGCCTGCTCTCCATCATAAAGATAATATATTTCAGAAGAAGAAAGGAGGAAAAGTTTGTCTTTGATTCAGTTTGTTTGGGGTTATCTTAAGTGCTTTTGAATCTTTTGTAATGCAAACCATCCTGCCAATAAAAGCATGACTTAATGGAGTAAATCTGTTTGTGTAGACAGAGAGAGAGAGAGAGAGAGAGAGAGAGAGAGAGAGAGAGAGAGAGAGAAAAGAAGAAGAAGAAGAAGAAGAAGAAGAAGAAGAAGAAGAAGAAGAAGAAGAAGAAGAAGAAGAAGAAAAAAAAAAAAGAAGGAGGAGGAGAAGGAGGAGAAAGGGGAGGAGGAGGAAGAAGAAAGAGAGAGGGAGAAAGAGAGAAGAAAAAGGAGGAGGAAGAGGAGAAAAGATAGAGAAGAGACAGGGAGGAGGAGAGAGGAAAGGACTATTTCTTTGATACATTGGTTATTTTGAAGTATTTTGCTCATTTTCACACATTTGAGACTCCTGTACATATCACTTTATTCCTGATTTCAAATTCAATTGATATTTCAAATTCTTATTAACATTTTGTACCTAATGATGTTGACACTTTCAAAGTATTTAAATATGTGTTTAAATTTTTATCATGGTTCAGTAAGTGAAACACCTTAATTGATATTTGATGTGTATTTGTAGAAAATGTTATTCTATTATTTTGGTGGAAAGTTTTATAATTGGCCATCAGATAACCTAGACTGAGTTCCTTGTTTGAGTTTCTCTGGTAAATTTTCTATGAAGTATTGAGAGGAAAGGAAAAAAATAATTCAAGCACAATTATAGATTTGTTTATTTTGATTATTTTATATTGTTTATTTTTAGTTCTGTCAAGTTTTGTTTCATGTATACTTCTATTAGGTATTATATTTTACTAAAGAATTTCTGTCTTAATTGTCACATCATGACTTTGAGAACCTGTGAAAATGTATGGAGTAGCTTTACAATATGTGGGTTCATGCACTCTCCCCTGGGTATGGCTTCTGCAAACATGCTTATTGCAAACATCTCTGTGTTCTTCTTGATTAAGCTCCGATGCCAATGCTTTGAGAGTTCTGAAATTTTTCCATTTATGTGTTCTATGAAAGTTGTATTTCTTTAGCAGTTACTCTCTGGTCTTCAGGAGTCACTTTATGCATATGCAACTTAGCATTCAGCCGAAGAATCAAGATGACCTTTATGCAGATGTCTGGAACTTTGTCTGCATGGCTTTCTATCAGTCACTCATCTACCTTCAAACTGCTAGCCCTCTAAACCTTTCTTATCTCCAATTCCTTTCTATTCTGTTCAGAGAGATTGCAAATGCCATGTTGATCCAACATCTTTAGCCAGTGCCCAACAATGAGCTCCACACAGACACTCGGGACATTTACAGGGCTTATCTGTCGCTGGTTGCTTTCTTTTTCTTGCTGAGGTTTCACCTTGCTTTCTGTCTACTCTCCAGCAGGTGGAATTATCTCCAGGAAGTCTTCCTCACATAGAGTCGATTAAAGCTGGATGGTTGGTATCTACTTATCACAGCAGAAGGTTCATTCAGTCAAATCCTGTAAGATGTTTACAATAGCAAACTTCCTTGAGAAAAGATTTGTAAGTGAGGATTCTTGAAGAAGGAATTCCTATCTCTCATTATAATAGTGACAGGATGAGAAGAATCAATTCAGAGCAAAATGTATTCTTTGAAACCGAATTAAATCTTAAAATAAAGCATCAAAAGCTCCACAATTTTAAAAACTTTCTTGTTGTGGGCAATTATAGTAAGTGTGATTTTTTAATTGTTTATTTTTCTTTGGGATATTTGTGAAAAGTTTGAACACGTAAGCCCTTTCAGTCACTTTTCTTGTTCTTTAGTTATGAAAATTAACATCCTGATTACCTGGAATATGCCTTTCAAATTATTTACAATTTAATATAACTTTTCTTTTTAAAAATTTCTATTAGTTTATAAGATGATATAAATAATAAAAATGACTAACGTTCAGAATTATGCTATTTATTTGATGTTAAGCACTTGACATGCATGATAAAAATAATCATTCTTAATATGTCTTCCCGGATTCTTCCAACTTTGATAAATTGAAAATACTATGTAAGTGTATTTTCTCTGTAATAATTATATAATTAGATAATAATTATAGTTGTGTGAAAGATATATTGTGGATATCATGATTTATAGCTATCATACTTAGTAATGTGGTTGTAGTTAAGCTACTTCAAGGGTTTTTTGACCTTTGAAAACTGTCTATATGGTTCAACAATTAAGAGCACTTGCTGTTCTTGTAGAAGACTAGAGTTTAGTTCTGACCACCTACATGACATCTCACAATCTCCTGAAACTTCAGCTGCAGGGTATCTGACACCATGTTCTCTCTTCAATGTGCACTGTATGCAGATGGTGTCTCAAATATATGTAGACACATAAAATAAAAATAAATATTTTAAATTTATTTTTCCTCTTCATCCAATGCATCCTGACCCCCGCCTCCCCCTCTTTCCCCTCCTCCCAACTTCCCCCCATCTTCTCCCTCCCCTGACCCCCCACCCCACATCTCTCGAGAAATGAGCAGGCCCCGCAATGCTCCCCAAACATAACATAACATGATGAAACACATCCAGGCATAAGCCCCTACATCAAGGCTGGATGACGCTTCTCTGCTGGATATATACATGTAGGAGAATCCAAATAGATCCATACATATGTACCTACTCAAAAACTCAACTCCAAATGGATCAAAGATCTCAACATAAAATCAAACACACTGAACCTGTATGCCTACATGCACACATACTCCCAATCAGACATAGGAACATACACACTGACAAGCACACACATGCACATGACAACACTCACATGCAACACATACTGGCACATATGCACATACACATACATTAAGAAAGAGGTAGGGGTTTTACAAGTGATTAAACCATGACCATGGTTTAACTAAACTAAGGCCCTTAGAAAAGAGGCTTAATCTAGTATGTGCTGACTTGTGCTACTGCCTTACATCATATAAGAATTACACAATCTTCCCTCAGGACAATGCCAGAGTGAGGCACCGTCTCAGAAGAAAATGATGGTCCTTACCAGGCAATTACCTCGCATCACTTCACTTTGAATTTCTCAGCCTCCAAAACTATGGGAAATAACGTTATGTTCCTTATATTTGTCCAACCTGTGGTATTATGGTATAACCACACAAAGAAACTAAGATGCAGAGATTTTATTTTGATGTTCAAACTTCAAATCCAGTTTTATTTTTGTTTCTGGAAACTACTCTTAAAGATCTTAGATGTGTTTACTTACACTGATGGAGTTTCTGTTCGTGTAGTGATGAGAAAGTTCTAGCATGCTTTCTGAGGTTTGATTAAATGTCTGACTATTGAAGTTAGGGGTAAACAATTCAGTCTTAGCTTGAGGATTTTCAGGCAGAAGGATCAGGTTTTTAAGTGAAGACTGGGCAAATGCAGTGAAAGAAAATAAACATTACATATAATCAGACAAGAAAGTATGTTTCTCTAATATTTCATTTGAAAGTTGGGGATTGAGATTAGCAGAAGCAATGGTAGTTTTAACAACCCAGATCTTCTTGGGAGTAAAGATACTTCCAAGTAAAGTAGAAAAAGTGGAGTCTTTTAAAATAGTTACTATTATAGAATTTGATTTTCAGCTACGTTGTGAATAAAACTAACCAATAACTGCAAGACAATGTTCAATGTGGCATTCATTTGGCTGATTTTTTCAAATGTCTTGTTTTTTAATATTGACTTGTCTTAGATTGTTTCACCTATACATTAACCACTATAAATACTAATTAGGACCAAAATCCTCTACAAATGGAATCAGAAATATGGATACCGTGTTTAAGGGTTGTGAAAAGTCGGCTTTATTTGTTGATATCATGGGTCACTTAAATGAGGAGGAGGATATGAATTATTTTCTTTAAGTATGAGAAGTTTGTTATGCTATAAATTTAAAATCTATTGTATTTTCCCAGTACAAATATGTTCTATATTCTAACACCTTGCTTGTGGTCAATGGAGAAGGAAATCATTCTCTGCTGGACTTCTAAGTAAACTGTTATATTGATTCAAAAGATTTCTTTTCTTTTCTTTAGTATTATGATCCCTTTTATTAGTTGCAGAAAATTTCAACTTCTGACTTAAGAATATATAGAAAGTGTTTTCACACAAACTTAGATGCAATAGATCATACCAAGGACCATTGATATCACGACAGAATTTTAGAGTGAAGAAAGATACTGAATGCAAAGCTCCCAAACCATGAGTAGCAATTACATCTGAGAATATTTTGTCCATTCAAAGGTTTGTTTCCAGCTTGGTAGGCTGAGGCAGGATGATTGCAAGATCAAAGCTGGTCTCAGGATCATAGTGACTTTAAGGATAATTTGGCCCACCTAAAGAGGGATCTTGTTTCTCCCTCTCTCCCTCTCTCCCTCTCTCCCTCCCTCTCCCCTTCTCCCTCTCCCTCTCCCCCCTCTCTATCTCATCTCTCCTCCTTCTCTGTGTGTGTGTGTGTGTGTGTCTGTCTGTCTCTCTCTCCCTCTCTCCCTTCTGTGTCTGTCTTTTTCTGTCTCTCTCTCTTTGTATCTTTCACAAATGCTCACACATCAAAATTAAATAAGAAATAATTTGTTACTGCAAAGTTGTATGTCTAAAACTATTTCTAATTTGTGTTTGAAAATATCAGTAAGGAAAGAATCTTACTCTAGGTTTGTCAAGTAGGTGACCAACTCACAGCAAACCCTGTTCCTAGGAGCTGAGGGCAAGGAGTTGGTGTGAGATGTGTGAGATAGAGAGTTCTGTTTCTTCCTTCCAGTATATGGCTTGAGGCTCATCCTGCAGCTTCCCTTAGCCAGCTGCTCTTCTGCACTGCCCTCATCCTTAATGGCTGGATGCTGTGAACACCATGGTGTGTGATAGTATTTAGAAACTGTTACCCTCACATGCTTTTGCTGTGCAGCTCATTTGTTAACAAAGGACTCTAAAGGAAAATGCAGACGTAAGTGAAGGGACAGAGCTGGGGTGGAAGAGCACTTTGTAGCAAATGAATTCCATTCAAAGTCAATTTTCAACTAATTCTTCCTGTGGTTATTAAAAGAGCTCCTGTTACATACAGTCACAAACCAGTCCCCAGATAATGAGTACTATAAGAGATCCACTTCTGGGCATAAAGCATCATTTTTAGAGAAAATCATTCTTGAAGTCATATATTAAGTTTGTGCTCACTAATCTATTTCAGGTTTAAAAAATATCACTGTAAGAAAGAAAAACTATTGAATTTATCCATCTTAAAGAAACCATAAATTGACCTCCTGTGAATGATAGAATTCTTAGTTGAGTTTTAAAAAAAACAATAAAAAATAAGAAAGAAACCTTTCACAATAGACAATGCTTCTGTTCACTTACCACCCATCTTCAGGAGACAGCCTTATATTTTAGCCTCATTAATATTTATTAGGAGAAAATTCAGAAAGTTTAGCAAATAACTGAAAATAGAACCTAGTATACTTGGTTCAAAGCATTTTCTTTAAATAACATTTCTTTTTTGCTCTGTTGTTTATAAGACTCCCCCACCCCTTTCTTCCTCCCTGCTTCCCTCATCCCCTACTTCCTCCCTGCCTCTGTCTCCTTTTCTTCCCCTTCGAATGGGCCCATTTCAACCAGAGGAGCATGCTGAGAAAACATTTTCCATTAAATGAAGTCCTTAGTAAAAGATCTTTAGTAGCCTTTACTTGTAAAACGTGGTCTTATCCTCTTGATATTAGCAGATACACAGTGGCATCATCCACTGAATTCTACAAGAAGGATTGTTTCAGAAAAGAGCCTTTGTTTCCAAGCCACCTCATTTCTGAATTCACTGTGTAGTGTGATCTTCTTAGAGGTGACCTCTTCTAGATAGATATGCACATCTCCCTATCAACAATCCATAGGAGACTTTGAAATGGGACTTGAGAGCTAGCAACATTTTATTCAGTGTCTTGGGAGACACCATTATCATGACCCTTAAATTTATTGTCTTTGTAGAAAAGTTGATATGGGAAAGAGAGACTTCAGACTTAACTCAGCAGTTTTGGCAAATGAATATATCTTGAGAGTGTTGCTGCAAACCCCAAGAGAGGACATTAGCCTAGCTCTCCATTAGCAGGGTGAGAAAAAGCTGTCCTGTGCATTCCTGGATAGACAGACTTTATTCAGACTGGAGTTTCTCCCTGGAATTCAGTTATCTGAAATTCTGAATGCTCCTAAAGACAGACCCGTCTTTAAAGGGAATGAGACAAGGTGAGTCTAAAAATGTCAAGAGCAGAGTTTAATTTTTCAGGGAGATGGTGGGTTTACAAATTGGGAGGGAAAACAAAATTCTTTTAAGCAGTATTGGAGTTGTGAAAGTCCAAAGCTTTGCAATTCGATAATGTGCACTAACCAATCACACCAGAAACTTGATTCATACACCATTTTAAGGATATTTTGTAATCTCCCAATGAGCACTGCAACATAATAGAAAGATGATAGAGATAGACAGATAATACAAATATTATATGTAAATATTATATTTATAATATATAACCACATAAAATAATACATATTATATATAAATATAATAAATATAAATGCATAATATAAAAATTATAAATATATAAATGTAATATAAAGTATAAATATAAATAAATGATGATGATAGATTGTAGATGATGATAGATAATAAATAGATGATAGATAAATAGATGATAGAGACTTAGATAATCAGAAGGATAGATACCTATTAGATAGATAGATAGATGATAGATAGATAGATAGATAGATAGATGATAGATAGATAGATAGATAGATGATAGATAGATAGATAGATAGATAGATGATAGATAGATGATAGATAGATGATTGATAGATAGATAGATAGATAGATAGATAGATAGATGATAGATAGATAGATAGATGATAGATAGATAGA
Source organism: Cricetomys ansorgei (assembly GCA_026225945.1). Lineage (NCBI taxonomy): Eukaryota > Metazoa > Chordata > Mammalia > Rodentia > Nesomyidae > Cricetomys > Cricetomys ansorgei. Next base: position 8,403,862 of record JAMJFZ010002307.1, on the reverse strand, counting down.
TAGATAGATGATAGATAGATAGATAGATGATAGATAGATAGATAGATGATAGATAGATAGATAGATGATAGATAGATAGATAGATAGATGATAGATAGATGATAGATAGATAGATAGATAGATGGTAGATAGATAGATAGATAGATGATAGATAGCTAGATAGATAGATAGATGATAGATAGATAGATAGATGATAGATAGATGATAGATAGATAGATAGATAGATAGATAGATAGATAGATAGATAGATAGATAATAGATTATAGAGTGTGGTCACATACACGGCTACGTTGTTCAAAAAATTTTCACACCACGCTTTGGAAACTACAGGCAATAACTGCTTTCCTTACCCCCTATACAGCAACATTTTTTATAGACAATTTTTGTTTCAAAGTTTTGTTTATTCCAATGTGTGGGGGGAAAAACAGATATAAGAGAAATTGAAATTCTGTAGATAATATTAAAGCAAATAATTTGAAACACATGGAGATTACTGGTAGTATTTAGTTCTGACACAGCAAGTATGGAATCTGAGGATAGAGATTCTTCAATGCTTGAGAATGGAAATATTTTAAAAAACACTTGATGCACTAATCTATTCCTAAATTCAAAAAGTATTCCCATTGAAACAATTGAAGATGATTTTTTTTATGGTGACAAAAGAATGCTAATAAGAGTGGGTCATGCATGCAGACCCACTTTACTCCTAAAAACTTTTAATTTTCTTAGATTGAAGAATTTCAAAAATATGTACTTTGTGGAGTTTATTCTCTGTACACTAGAGGTGACCTTTTCAAAATAAGCACATCCCACCCAATTTGCTTTGACTGGGATAATGTACAGGTAACAACATATTTATGAATATGTAACTCAGATTATTTACATTATGTGATCCTTTTTTTCACATTTGCGACAAAATCAGCATTAAAGAAAGAACATTCCATTGTTAGAACAATGATTACAGAGCTGCTACTGGAGGCTTGATCCTTCACTAGAGAGCCTTTGAAAACTCAAAGGCACAGGCGAGGGAGAATGCTCAGTTTGTAGAGTTTTTTTCTACATAAGAATACAGCCTCAGTTCCATCTGCAGTAACCCGTATAAAAACTGTGCATATGCTCAGGAGGCTGAGACAGGAAGATCCTTCCACCTGGCTGGCCAACTCATCAAGCCAAATTAGTGAGCTCCAAGACAGTGGACATTGTCTCAAAAAACAAGGTGTTGGAGTGACTGAGGAAATTATGTGATTTGACCTCTGGCCTCCACATATATGTACAGGCACGTATATATGTACATATGCACACAGGGATATGTAAACTCCAGTAAAAAAGAAAGGAAGCACTTAAGCATTCTAGGGATTTTTACAATGATAAGTAAGGCCATTTCATAGTATGTTTGGAATGTTTTGTTTTGTATGACTGAGGTTCAGCACACCCGGCTCTATCCCCTACAAGACTATAATCACTTCTTACTCACTAATCATTTTAGGGAGGGGGGAATCAAGAGTGTTGTCTAATCTAATGTCTTACTTATTGTGTGTGAATTGGGAGAAAAGAGAAGACGGAAAAAATCACAATAAGACTAGTAAATAGAATTGGACTAATAGAAAGTAGAGGAGGGGCGCACAGATAGGAGATGGAATTATAAGGGTAAAACACAATAACTGAAAACCAGGCAAGACTTGTGTTCTCAGGGACCGACGAAAACAATAGAAATGAATAAGCAGAGAAGGGAAAGGGACAACAGCTATGTATGAAAATAAAGGAAACTGAAAGAAGGCGAGAGAGACAGGGAGAGTATAAGACAGGACAGAGCAGGACCAAGATCATTAGACATAATGAACTTGGGTATTCAACAGATATAGAGAGATAAAAAGTGACTAGCTTGATGACTCCGTTCAGGCTCTCCTGCATTCTTTTTATGCCCCAGCCCGTCTCTGGGAGGTCCTTTAAGATGGGCAATCCTATTTCTCCTTAGGCTCATAGATGATTGGTGTTCCCTATCTGTGACTAGTGCTTTCAATTGCTAGGGATTTTAAAAAGATGGATTGTTATATAAGTTTGATGTTTTTATAATACTGATTTCCTTTCTTTGAAACTCCTCAGAACACAGAATTTGGGTATTAAAAAGAAAACCAGTGACTTTTCTATCAGGTCACTGAGTAGTGGCCTTTCTGTCTCTGCTTGAACTGTGCAGAGAGTGTAAAAATTTCTATTCACTTTTCTGCCTCATTGATATAGGCACCCTGACAGGAAGAGTTCAGGCTCCCAGCTAATGGCTCAATGTTTATTTTCTACTTTTTTTTAAAGGTTAATGTTTATTATTTTTATTCTTATGTTTGTGGTATCTGTGTGAATGAATGCCACTTGTGTAGGGCTCTCTGCTGGGAGTAGGTCACCACCAAGCTACCTATTCTTTATTTACCATCACTTCCATTTTTACATATGGTCATTTCTGCTTTTTAGTTAATGCATACTCTTGCCTATGCAAATCTCTTTTGTCTGTTTTCAACTTAAGGAGAATATACAGCTTAGCACTTGAAATCTATTAACCAAGACACATGCAGTACACTTGATTATTTTATTATTTTATTTTATTTTATTTTATTGTCATTAGGTAGATAAATGTGAGGCTTTTGTGATATGACTCCCTCTATTCTGACCAAAGTGGAGTTTGATTTGATTGTACAAAGCCCTACTTCAGGAAGCCAAGGCTAAAGAAAATGATGCAGGCTAAGTGGGTGAACATCCTAAAACCCTGTACTTATTCATATAAACCTAGTATTGTAAACAAAATATCTTGATACATCATTCTGGGAATGTACAAAAGACATTCTTCTTAAGGGATATGTAATGGATGTATTTTGACAACCTTTCTGAGGGAGTGAGTAGAAAAAAAGCAATTATAGAAATTAGACTTACCAACAAGCAACACTCTACTCAGAAATGATAGAGTTCTCAGTCACAGGACGTGGGGTCAAAGCTCAACTAGATTATCTCTTGCTTTGATCATTTTCCCATGTGGTCCTAGGTAGAATAATTTCATCAAATGACAATAAAGCCTTTCTCCTAGAAATTTACTTAAATATGCATTCCATGACAAAGAGTGTGCAGTGGAGATCTTGCTGAGGAATAGGAGTATCCCTATAGGGATAGGAGACACCTGATGAACATACTACGGGCTTTAAATGTACAGAAAGTACTGCGATGGCTGGCAGGTCCTGGGGGAACTTGTGTGATAAAAAGCATGTTCAGACAGGTCTATTCAGCCTCTATTTTGCTGCGTTTCTTTCTCATTTTTATTGAAATGGATAATGGTGTAATTATTAGAAGATTCTAAAATGTCTCCTGTCTATTTTATTGCAGAAGTCTTTTTGCTCATGAAACATCACATTTGCTGAACTCTGTAATGTCACTGAATTAAAATTTCTACTTCCCATTGTGATCAGCTTGTAATAAAGTGACAATTCAATGACATGTTGTTTTATAGTATTTATAAATTCACTCATGATAGCTATTTTTTCATTTTAATTTTTAAGAAAGCATTTTTCAGGACAAAAATTGTATATATTACCAATAGCTTGATAGTATCTGAGCAGACCTGTGCCTGATAAATTTTGGGGTGTAACTGCCTTGAACTATACTGTAGACTGCCTTTATCTAAGAGCTCATAATGTGGTTTTTATTGATCCATAGTTTTATTCCTCACTTCAAATTCTATTTAAGTAGAATTGTATATCTGGGGACCACCATTAGATGACTATTATGGGTTATTATGTCCTTAGTTAATGTATAAGAACTTAGATGTATTTATGCTTCGACAGAGAACCAAATCGTTCCTTAGGGACACTAGAATACATGTCTTGTGCAATTTTTCAAGCCACCTTGGTAAATATTTTTCCATTTCCAACCACTTGAGTCCATATAGCTCTCATGCACTCCTAGTGTCTTTGTTATCATTCACATCACTAAAAACAGTGGCAAACAGGAGTGTTTAAGTAGTGTTTTCTGAATTTGGCTATAGATTCAGTTGTCATGAGAACCAAGAAAGCCATGTTTCTGCCTTCCATACTTCCTGGTTTCCATTTGGCCTATCTGTAATTTCTTTTGGGAATTCTTTATTTGAGTCAATTCTGTTTTCATGTATTTATTAATTGCCCAAACTGCAGGAAATGATTTGAGAAATCATTTCAGAAGGTTAAGCTTAAGAAGCATATTTGGTGAGCCCTTCAGGCAGCCAGAGATTGAGCCAGCCAGCAAGCAACACCTCCTAGGCTTCCCGAGGTAATTCCTCAGCTAGAGTAAATTCCATGGATTGAGCCAATGGGGCATGAAATAGCAAGCAATCCTGCCTTAAGGTCCCTTTCTTGATCTCATGTCCTTCCTTCCCTCTATGATGGACTGTCACCTTGAAGTATAAGATAAAATAAACCTTGTCACTTCCCAAAACAAAACAAAATGAAGCAATCTTGTTTTCTTGGCTTCACAGAGTTCAGATGCAAGCAAGCAGATGATTTACTGCGGTTTACATGCTGTTAAAATAGTAACTTACCTGTGAAAGCTACCCCTTTATCTGAATCCTTGTCTTCTGATTAGAGATTCCAGGGCCAAGTCCCTGCACAAGTGAGGTCTATTGCAAAGCTAATGCTTATACTACATAAGGCAAACAAACAACTTTATTTCTGTAATAAATTGGTCCCAAAAGTAACCTGCCACTGTTTTTATACATTCTTGTACTCTTAGAGATTGACTCATTAAAAAAGCATTTACTTAAATAACCTTTATGGAGAAATTCCAGATATAAGAATTGTATGCACATTGAGGGAAATGGTAGGGAAGAGAAACCCTTCTCATTGATTTTAAAGGAAATAGATTCTGCCAGGAGATCCCAAATGCCATGGTGAGGACAGGATAAAAAGTGAGTATAAAGTCAATCATTTTATTAAATACATGTGAAATATGCATATGTGAGGTTGGAAGACAGCTGTAGGAAGTATAATTTTATTCAATGAAAACATTAACTTCATATGATCTAGCCACACAATACTGCTGGGGAATGGGATTAGGATGGTTCTTTAGCTGTTCTCATGATGCATCTCTTCTTGAGGGCACTTTAGAGCATATCCTCATAGAAAGCACTGTAGCAAACAGTAACAGATGCCATTTGGAAAGTATTCTCACTTTTATCTTCAGTAGTTGTTTTCCCTGTGGCTGCAGTGGGAAGGGTATTTTCCACCTGTGAGGGCATTATGCCAATTGGTGCATATATTATTTGCTTTTAGCTTTACTTTGCGTTCTCCATGCTATGTTTTCCCATCTATGCAAGAGGGGTTTTCAAAAAGAAGTATCAATAGCTGTAGCAATTTAAAGAATAGATTTTAAAGTAGCAAAACTTTAGTTCTCACTGTAAATCTGGCTACTCTGAGCTTTTTGTTGATTGTCTCATCTGCACGCCAGACATTCTGTCACCTCTAATGTGAGGTGTGAGAAGTAGTGATGGCATTCTCAGATACTTTAGGGATTTTATTTTTTTTGGCTTAAACAGACTCATGTCTACTAACACCTCACGATTCAGAATAGATACATTTGTGAATAAGCTTTCAATCACTGTGACAAAAATTCCCAAGATATGGAAGTTATAATGAGGAAAGGGGGCAATAAGTTAGACTATAGTTTGAATCTGGAATGTCTCCTGAAGACTCACTGGTGCAGGCTTGGTCACTATTGAACAGTGTTCAGAGATGGAAGAGTCTAAAGATTATTGGTTCATGAGGATTCTAACACTCATCATGGGTCAATGTGTTGATGGTTTGGTTTGATAGCTAAGTGGTCTTTTGACAGGTTGTTGTAACTATAAATGAGACTTGTGGCCTGGCTTGAGAAATTAGGCCATGGGAAGCATTCCTTTGAAGGATGCTTGTTGTCTGCAGTCTTTTGTCCTCTCTTCTCTTCCCAGTTTCCATGAGCAGCTGCTTACCTTCACAGCATCCTGTGTCAGCATGCTTTGTCTTACTTCAGGTCCAGAGGCAATGGAGCCAACATATCATTGACCAGAGCCTCTGAAACTAGGAGCCAAATGAACTCTTTCTCTAAGCTACTCTTCATGAGTATTTTGTAACACCATGGAAAGCTGAGCAACGTAATTTATTTTGCTCATGTTTTCATATATAAGTTCACAGTTACGTGGCCTGGTGTGTCTACCATGGGATGGCACTAAGATTTGTTGGCAAGCAAGTTCCCTAACCTCCACAGTGTACCTTTGCTTCGTACTGCCTACACCCCTATCAGAGAGCTTGAAACATGTAATAGTTCTGTCACTTCAGCATGATAGTTACATCATCATCCATAGATAATAGACGTGAAGACAGAGGGATAGTGTTGCAAGTTACAAGCTGGAGGGAAGGGCTAGAGAGATAGATCAATGGATAAAACAGATGTCCAACTGTCAAAACATTCATTAAGATTCTTAGAAGTCAGGTAAAGCCAGACATGGAGTCTATCTATATCTATAATTGCAGCTTCCTATGGACAGATAGGAGGCAGAGATAGGAAAATCCCTGGAAATTCATAGACCTGATAACATGGTATACACACTGTCAAACAAGATACCTTGCCTCAAACAATTTAGAAGGTGAGCATTGATTTCCAAGACCATCCTTTGACCTCCACATGTACACTGTGGTACATGTGTACCTGCCCTTACTTATACATGCACACATGAATACATGCACATAATCATACAGCCCCTCCACAAGATATTATATAAAAAGTAGACATTGAAGACAGAATGAGAGGAAGGAGGAAGAAACATATAGAATAAGAATAACAGCACCTTGTAGTTGAAACACACTGGAATTTCACAGGTAGAGACTGATAGTACTTGATAACCCAAATAGACATAGGAAACACAGGATAAAGGATATACGTGCAGAAAACTGGGATCTCTGCTCCAGGCCATGGCATATTTGAGGTGCTCTGAGAAAGAAATCTACACAGGATATGAGAAGAGACTGAAGATTATCTTAGTTTGTTATCTATTGCTATGATAAAGACTATAACAAACAGCCAAGGGAAGAAAGAATTTAATCAATTAATTAATTTATTATTATTAATTTTGATACTTTATAGCCCAAAATTGAGAGAAGCCCAGGCAGGAACTAAAGGCAGGGACCTGGAGGCAGGGACTCATGTAAAGAGCATGAAGCAATGCTGTTTACTGACTTGCTCTCCATGGCTTTCTCAAACTGCTTTCTTATACCACACAAAACTGCCTGGCCACAGTGAGATAGCCGGGCATTTTCATATCACTCATCAGTCAAGAAAATTCACCACATTTTGTTTATTGGCCAATCTGATGGAGTCATTTGCTCAATTGAAATTCCCACTTCCCAGAATACTTGGGTTTGTATCATGTTGACAAAAAATTAACCAATACAGATTGTATCACTTGAAAAAATATTAATGTAAAGACTGCAATTAGCTTTATGCTATCACTAAGTAGCTTATTGTATGTTTCAACTCTGCCCTTTTTGTCTTTGTAATGTAATATGTGCATATATATACATATATATATGTTAAATAAAACACATTTTAATACTTAATGCAATTTTAAGAGAAAGATAAATGACAGCTAGTCGTGCTGATATACTTAGGAAGTAAAACATACATGCTGTGTTATGTTCAATTCATCTCTCAAATATCCAGCCTCTAGGAAACTTACAGGACTGAGCTTCAGAGTATGAGCTTGGGAAATGGAAATTTGTTATTAATCTCCAACTGAACATGGCAGATTAAAGTGTAAGTTTGATTTCAGAGTTAGAAAGGATTCTGATGGGATTTTTGAAAGATTTTTTTCAAGACGAAAAATTCCAAAATAAAAAAGTTATAAGGAAATATATTATTACAAATGGACTAATTATTTCATTCTGACTTTACCATAAACACTGTAGAGTTTAGTTTTCTTAATTCCCCTGAACTTCTAACCAGGACTTACGATTTCCTATGGTTTTGTCCCAGCATTACTGAAGAGCTCTCTGATCAAAGCAAGGATGTCAGAATAAAATGTAGCACTAATTTTCCTTTGTAAACTTCTTTACTTTTAGTTGAGATACACTAAACTTGTGTATTCCATTTTGGTATCATTTTTCCAAACACAAATTTAGACTTAGCATTTCATATTTAAGGATCTCATTCCTTCTTTCATTTGAGCAAATTGCATAGGGTTCTAAGTAAGAATTCATATTAAGTAATTATTGATATGACCATTTTCATTGATTGTTTTCATCCCTTGTTTATGTTATTATAACACACATGTGTCAGCAGAGAAATATAAATCATCATTAAAGATGGTGGGAAACATTTGGAACATTAGGAAAATGAAGTTATGTATCATATAGCATTTATAGGTTAGACATTATTTAAAACTATGATATATATATATATATATATAATCATATTCATACAATTTTATAACTATAAAAGGTCTGGAGAAGGTTCTTTATGAAATAAGTACTTGGAGGCCAATATAACGAATAATTAAAACATGAGAATTAATCTTTGTCTTCACACTCAGTGCCTGATGCTTACACTGTTGCAGAAACCTTGTATTTAAAGCTACATTTTATAAAACCTCACTGGCAAAAATCAATAGGAAGCTTTAGTGGGGAGAATGTGTGTAATAGTAACGAGTAGAAAGGTTAGTGTAGGAGTTAATGGTTCTATCAGGAATAAAGCAGAGTTAAAATGTGAAGGAAAGGTCTACCACAAGTGGTTCATTAACCTTTCTGAACCCCGGTGTATCCATGCTGTAAAGATTACAACCAATCTGACTGCAATTCCAGCAGCCTTGGCTAATGCTCCACCTTAAGCACTGCAGTGTGCACAGTCCTTAGGGTAGAAATACTTTCAACATATTCCCATGTTACTGCTAAAACTTAAAATACGAGGACTATGGAGGTTGTAGAGAGCATCAGTCATGGGTACACCTTCAAGTATGCTTTTCTTTGGATTTTAGTGAGTCATGTGTGTGTGAGAGATAGTGTGTATAGAATGTGATCACATGAGTGATCACATATGTTCACACCTGTACCTAGACATCATTCCAAAAAAAAAAAAAAAAAACGAAAGAAAGAAACACAATATGCCATTCTTTTTGAATAAAATAATTTATGTGGCCCCTGGGACATCTTGCTTCAAGGGGTGATGGCGTTATTGTGCTGTGAGAACAGGAAAGTACAGTTATGGTGACAGAAGCCAAGCTTGTGGCACATGGGTGTTAGCAGTGACTAGTGCCCTTGGAATGTTGTCACAGTGTTCTCCCTCTGGCCTAATTTCCTTTTATTCTTTTCCACTTTAACCAAAAAGAACAAAAGAAGAAGGATCTTATCCATACACCCCTTCTTCAGGTTGCTCTTCTTTGTCTTTAACCTTCCCTGGTATGTCTCCCCAACCCCTCTTGCATTTCTTCCCACAAATGTTAGGCTTGAAGTTTAAATGAGCAGCTGACACAGCAGGCAGATGAAGGTTCCAGCCAGCCAACCAACAGGGGGGCTCCTGCACAGGATAGCTGGCTGGCCTTTGGAGACAGAACCAATCTCTGTGACAAATTCACTGGCCATCAGCTAGGGACCTTAAGTCCCAGACCTAACATTACTTCCAAATTTTCCATTTGGTAATCTATCCTGCTGGGCTGATTCCTTACAAATTTCCATAGACTCCAAAAATGAAGTTATTTTTATTTCTTCCTCCCTTTCTTTCCCCCTGAAGAAGAGCAAATTCATTTCATAATTAGGGGAGGAGCCGTTTTTGGATGCTATCCCCTATGTGAAATCTGTTATAAATATGTCCTGCCAAAATCCTGAACTCTACCGTGCCAGTTTGTAATAGCTTTAGTTCTGGGGTCTTTTTCTCTAATTCCAAATTCCCTGTCATTTAAAAAATGCTTTGTCCTTGAAAACCCTTAGATTATTTTTCTCTCACAACTTTCATTTATATATAAAGATGATGATGTGCCTGTGTGTTTTAAGCCCTCCTGTCTGCAGCAGCTGAAGACAAAAACATCAGCTTGAGTTCTGGCAGAAGTCAGACCTGCAACCTGTAATCTCATTTGTGGCTGTCCTAGAACTGTTCTTATTATCCGGAATAGTCTTATCTCATAGCCACAGACGAAGGGAGCATTGTGTCTGTTGGAGTGTAATCAGTGCACTGGCTAAAATGATGTCCAGATCTTTGTTAGAGCAGGCACCATCTTTGGAAATGACTCCAACGCTGGAAATCGCTGAAGCCCTTAATCCATGGGGTTTCTCTTGCCTGAATGATGGTCAGCATAGCACAACTTCAGAGGACGATGATCCTGGCTCTTTGAAATGTTGATTTTCATCTGTGCCATGATGTGGTTGGTGTGCACACAAACTCTTGATAAAGTTGGTCGATGATAATATGGTTTTCTACAATGAGCATCATATTGACGGTTTTAGTAAGTAAGTCACTTGCCAGTGAGCTTTGCCTAAAAACGCAGCACAGACTTCACAAAGCCTGGAGTTCCTGGAGAACTTTTACATGATGGAGCAGTTTCAGTTTGTTATATATATATTTATGGTGTTTCCTGTACATAATTTTAAAAGAAAAGCTTCATTGGGATGATTCTTTGCCATCAGAATTATGCTTTTCAGGATCACGAAGGTAATTTTCTCTTTGATTTGAAACTGCACTTTTTCAACTTTCTGTGCTGTATGCTAAAGAACTCAAAAAGCATTTATAACTAACCAATGTCTATTTATCTTCATGATGAGATCACAGGATTTACCAAACCAGAAAGCTGCTGAACCAGATCTCTGTGGCATCTACAACTTCATGAAATTTTGGAAACTTTGGAGTGTGTTATCATCCAGAAAGAGTAGATATACAATTATATAGAATCTGTATATCTATCTATCTATCTATCTATCTATCTATCTATCTATCTATCTATCTACTAAAGTTGAGACATTATACTATTTCTTATATGTAAGCATATTTCTGTCTTAATATATGCAGCTCAAGTGTTAAGCCATTATCTGAAACTTTATTTCAAATTCTAAAAATTAAATGTAGTTACCAGTTCTAATACATGAAGCCAAAATTATTGACAGAACATAGTGACCAGACAGATAGTCCTTTAGGATATTTCAAGATAAAACCAAAGTTTAATTAAAGAACATGAAAAACATGAAATAATCAGTGTTTTTGGATATATGTAATATGAAGCTGATTTCCAGTTGCTTTCAGTATTTTGTAAAAACCATGCATAAGGCTGGGCAAGGCCATCCAGCAGGAGGAAAAGGATCCCAAGGGCAGGTAAAAGATTCAGAGACACCCCCTTCCCACCTTTTAGTAGTTTTACAAGAACACCAAGCCACACAACCTTAAGATATATGTAGGAAGCCCGGTGCAGACCCATGTAGGCTCTCTGTGCAGGAGGGTTTTCCTGGCCTTGTTCCATCTTGTTAAGCCTTGTTCAATTGGTAACCCTGGGAGACCTGCTCTGTTCTGAGGGGAAGTGGGAGGGAAATTATGGGAGTGCATCTGTAGGAGAGGGGAGGTAGTGGGGTTGGGAAGAGTGGTGAGAGGCAAGGCAGGGTCAGGATGTATTGTATGAGAGAAGAAAAATCAAAAAAATTCATACATGATTGCATAGCTGGTTGGGTTCTTACTTCACAAAGTAGAATAGGAAAAGGCTGTCACACTTTGTTTATTTGATGATGTCATTTAGAAATCTAGGGTATCATGGGCTTTGGTAACAAGAAGCTCCCACTTGTTAACAAATTTGCAAGGAAGAAAATCAGAACTTGGAGAGTTGTAGAGGGACTTTTATTCTAAAGAACTCCACAATTTGTGCCATCAGGGATTTAGGCAACAGCAAACATGGACTCTGTTAATTAGACCAACATATCAAAAATCTCAAGCAGAATTTCCCAGAGCCAAAAAGCAAGGGCTGCTGGAAAGGTGTGATTTCTTTCCACTTAAACTGATTGGGGAGGCCAGTAAGCAGTTTTTCATGCAAGTGAAACTTAGAAATATAAATAAATTTGTTTCTTTCAATTTAATGACAAAATCACTGTTTTAATATTTACATTTTGAGAGGTATTGCTTGTCTCATTCATTAGCAGAATTTAGAAATAACTATTTTCTGATTTTTTTAATTTGATGCATAAATATTTAGAATGTACACTGTCAATGATGAGCTAGATAGATGAGTTGAATTTATGGTCGTTGGGGAATCTTCAATATTAATGTGCTAGATCACTGGTGCACATACCAGTGTAAGTGAACAGATAAAATACCATCTCTACAAAGTCTCTTCTTACTTCACTCCTGGATAATGTGGGGCAATATACATAATTTTTCATGTAATCAATTTTCTAATTTGTGAAGTAACTATATATTTCGCAACTATAGAGTTTTAAATTCAGTTTTATAGAGTTTTTTTTGACTTTTTTGGTATTGCAAAATAATTAATCATTTCTCCCTTCTTTTTTCTCCCTCCAAATCCTCCAATGTACTCCTTCACATTGATATCTTTTTAATTAATTACTTCTTCTTTAGCTGTTGTTACATACACTTTTCTTCCTCTGTCCCCTTTTAGCTCTTATTCCCTACCCTCTAATGAATGTGTCTTATTTTCTTTCTATTATCTATCTATCTATCTATCTGTTATCTTTCTATGTAACTATGTATCTATCTATAATCTTTCTACTCATGCATCTACTGATCAATCTATGCATAATACATATCTACCTATCATATATATATATATATATATATATATATATATATATATCATCTTCTCTATCTATCATCTATTTATCTCATCTATAATCTGTCCATTTATATTTTTACTCAATATTACTATGACAGAATTATTTAGACATAGGTCCCCTTTCCTATAATACAATGCAAAAATACAAATTGAAAGGCCAAAAGAGTATAAGAGTCAGATTGGGTTGTTGATTACAAAGAAACAGTGTCTTCCAGATACAGCAGAGTTCTTGAACATATGAACTCACAGTGGCTGTGTCAGCATCCACAACACCTGTGCAAGCTCAAGCCAGATCAAAGCACAACAAGTGGAAGGGAGTTTGGCATGAAATACCCCTCCTATTCATAGAGCTAGAGGCAATTAGTAGCTGCTAGGTGAGTAAGAAACAGATTTCTCTAAGAGTGTAGTAAATCTGAGGAGTGGGAAGGACCAAGAAAGAGCTGGAGGGAGGTGGAAAATAAAATAAATGTAATATTCATATCTGAAATTGCCAAAACAAAAATTAAATAATAAAAAATGTGAACAAGAAGAATCTAAAGAATGTAATAAAACTGTATGTTTAGCTCTTGTTAAGTGAACCATGATGCATAAGAAGGTCATGTAACCAAGAATATTTGAGAAGCACATTGTACTTGATTGATTACAAAAGAAAAAAACAAACAAACACAAAATTTGGTGGGTAAAAAGGGAACATGGATCTGAGAGGGTTTGGGGGTGTGAAATTGTGAATTTGTTGAAGAATTAATAAAAATTTATATTTAAAAATGAATTAAACTGTGAAAAAAGATGATAATGCACTTTGTAGAATGTTTAGTAAACAGACTACTGGACAATGTCAAAACTAGGGATACACAATAAACATGTATTGCCTTTCATTCCCATCATCCAGTTCCCAATAAAGAGTAAACCTGAGAGCAGAAACCAATGACCTGCATCTTCCCTGAAAGACATCTAAACTCACAGTACTTCATCATAGCAATATATTTGAAATTTTAATCTAGGTTTAACCATTATTTTGACATAAGAAAATTGGTGTTTATTGAAAAGGTTTTTGCATGAACAAAAAAAATGTTAGAATAGATTTTTAAAAATATAATACATGGCAAATTGTCCAGGTACTATGCCGTAAAGGAAATAGTCAACTGCACATTCTACACAGACAGTGTAACTCTTTTAGCATCATTTCCATGGTATCATTAGAAACTCTGTGTGGGTTTCTACCCTTAAGTAGAACTGATGAGGTTGGGAGCATGCCATGAAAATCTTTTTGTAGCAGAATTGCAACAAAGTCGAATGTGCAGACAATGTGTAACATTTGAAAATTCTACATCGCATTTGCAAATGTAGAAATAACATTCATATTTGCATTTACTTCTTTAGGAAGCTGGAATAAATAGTTGCAATTATTAATTACCTAATCTTGGGACTTTGAAAATCATTTATACAGATTGTAATACTGACCCAAAATGTAATGTTCCAAATGATAAACAGACAAAGAGTTAAGAAGGATGCATTTTTCATTTTATTGGCTTCAAATCACATGGTCTAGTGTGTAAAACTGATCTTAAGTATTCTGTGACACGAATTACATATGGGATTGGGTTAAGTTTGTTTGAATTTAGAGCAGTGGTTCTCAAAATGTGTGTTGCAACCCTTTTGAAGCTTGGACAAACCTTTCACAGGGGTCGCTTAAGACCATTTGCACAGCAAATATTTATATTACAATTCATAACAGTAGCAAAATTACAGTTATAAAGTAGCAACAAAGATAATTTTATGGTTAGTGGTCACCACAACGTGTGGAACTACACTAAAGGGTCATAGCATTATGAAAGTAAAAAACTATTGATTTAGAGGAACAATCAATTTTACTGGGTTTCACAAAATACAAGAAGCAATTGCATATAAAATTATTTCTCTGATTTTGTTAATATTTGAATGTGCATGCTAACGTTTTTATAAAGCCTATACATGTTGGCAAATAGATTCCTCTGTGAAGTAAAATAGGAACAGTTGTACTTCACTTAGACAATTATCTCATTAATAATACAAAACATTACAGTACCATAAACTTGTTTGACATGAAAAATTATTTATGAGGTAATCAAATTAATAAGTTTGAAAAATCGAGTTGGAATTGGTAGCTCATGCCTTTAATCCCAGTACTGGGGAGGCAGAGGCAGGCATTTTGCTGTGAGTTCGAGGCCAGCCTTGTCTACAGAGTGAGTTCCAGGACAGCCAGAGTTACAACAGAGAGTCCTTGTCTCAAACAGACAAACAAAAAAGAATAAGTTGGAAAAATCAATCTTTAGCTTTTCATTTAGAAACACAAGGGTTTTGTACTGTGTTTTGCTAGCAGTGAAAATGCCTAAGAAAGACAATTTTATGCTTAAAGTTCTCTAGATATGATATGTTTAAACGCAGCAATATTTTCTTAAGTTTTATTTCATTTTAAATTAAATGTATGTGGAGATGTGTACAAATGTGTGCAGGTGCCCATGGATGTTCATGGAGCACTGGATTATTTGGAGGCAAGGTTACAGGTGGGTCTGAGCCTCCCACCCCGGATATGTGTGCTGGAAGCACAACTCAGATTCTCTGCACTGTGTGCTCCTAGCAGTTGAGACATATCTCCAGTCCCTTAAACGCAATGATTTTTAAACTTAGTGGCCTGTAAACACCTGTTAATTATTTTCCTTAATTAACACCTGAAGCTTTCCATGTTAGGGAATGTAAATATCAAAACATGTCTGTATTTTTAAACTATGGGCCAAGCTCCTAGTTGTGCCAAAATCTCTAGGCAAAATGTATTTTTTATTTTTCCACTAAAATATGATTAGATAGAAAATTTGACAATATATCTCAGTTTAAGTCTGGATAAAATTTCAAGCCATAAAAAAAATGTACCATTTACCTCAGAGATCACAGAAAAAGTATCTGGAATCTTGGGAGAATTTCAAGTCTGTATTGGTGATGTAGTCTTCCTTTCTTTGGCTCAGACAACGAAGATGAATAGGAATTCAACACTCCAGGTTGAAACATTTTCCTCTAGTCATCTTTTGTGGCCATTTGTCTCCGTATCACTGCTTTGTAAGGCCCTAATGAAGACGGGTAGCAGAGTTTTCTCTAAAGTGTTTAAAGTCTTAGGAGCAAAAGTATGCCAAAAGAACAAATTATTATTATCTTTATTACTGTAACAAACACAGGGAATAATTATTTTTGAGTCAGAAGAACAAAGCAAAGTGAGAGTCTGCATCACGAATGACATGGTGGGTGGTAAATGGCTCTCACGTCTGTGAAGAACAGAGCTGTAATTTTCACATCATCTTGCTTGTAACATTTATCTTCTAAAGGCCTTGCTTCCTGTACAGAGTTTCAGAATCTCTACTTTTCTTTTCTGTCTATGTGTCTTAATTTTTTCCCTTCTAATATCTGTGAAGCTTAGCGAATTTTAAAAGATCACTTATTGCAAAAAAAAAAAGACTTTAAAGAAACCAAGATGTTGTGCCTGAGAAGTCAATTTCTTGTTTTCATTTGACATTATGTTTGAATGTAAATTTGAACTTTTTATGGACAATCTTTCTTGGAATTTTTTTCTAAGATTTATCTTCTTTTTAATTATGCATAATTATGTGTGTGGTTATTTACACTTGAGCACAGAGTGTGTTAAGGAAGTATGAGAGGGCTTAGGATTCACCAGGACTAGAAGAAACCCTGTTGGTGAGCCTCTTGGAAAGTACTGGGGGCTGAACTCCTATTGCTGCAGTAACAGGAAATGATCTTACCCACTGAGCCATCTCTCTATCCACTCCTTGCATTCTGAATATTTTTAAATTTATTCTAATGTCCCATATATCAGTGACGATCCTGTTAGCCCCATAAGGAAATGTCTCTCAGTGTTTGTAGTATGGTTTTCCTTTATTTTCCATAATATTTATTTTTGCTAACTTGCATTAATTATCTATGTTGTGTGGAACTCTGCCTGGGCTATAATCAGTAGCATTTGAGGTAAACAAACAAAAACCCAGAGGAATAATTCCATCCCTCAAGCTAACTGTTCTTAGAAAAATGTAAGCTGGGTTTTGCAAATGACTGTAGGCAAAACAAAGGGGAGCTTGCCAGTTCTTACAGAGACAGCCAGACTAGAAGTCTGTTCTTGGTTCATTTACTACTTCTTGTTCTGCTGTCTGTTCTTCAACATGCAACTGTACCTTTTCATTTCTCTGCTGATACTCGTGCATTTTTGTTTTATTTCTGCCCTGCAATTGCCCACTTATGGGTTTCATTCTCTGGAGCTTCACTACAAATATCTCAAAAACTAACACTTAGTCAATGCCTGGATTATTTCCAGAGAGCCATGCTCTGCCCTGCCTTTTCCGAGAGTGACAAAGAATCATACTAAATGAGTAAAGATGAAAATGCTTTCTGTATGGTTGAGAAAGTGTCAAATACTATTTCTGATTTTCTCAGTAGCCACTTTGGCATGGCAAAGGGCCAGTAATATATTGTTTTAAGCCCCCCTCCTCCTCTTCTTCTTTCTTCTTCCTCTTTCCTTCTATTTCTCCATCTCCCTCATATTTTATAAACAAAAATAACTATGAATTACTTGTAATTTAGTCCCAAATTTTGATGTTTGAAGACAGAAGTTTCATAGGGAAAGCATATTTTGTCATTTCCTTTTTCCAATATTGCACAATTTTAGAGTTTTTAAGAAAACAACATTGATTGCTTTGGGAAGTATTCTTTATCAAGTTGTTCTGGTTTTCAGATTACTTCTGAAATCTCGGTTTTGAAGTTTTATCCTTGTGTTCATTGTACTGATGATGATGATGACGATGATGATGATGATGATGATGATAATGATGATGGTGATGATAAAAAACATGTGACTTAAAAAGACAAACAGTCTCTAGGTATAATGACCACAAGCTTTTAATTCTGGCACTAAAAGGTAGAGGGAAGGATATCTCAGTAATTTCCAGGTCAGCCTATTCTACATAGTGAGACCCAGTCCCATTTTGTTTTTTTAATTTAAAAAAGACACAGTCTAATTAAGTACTGAATGTTTTAGTAGCAGTGTTACTGAGACCAGGGATGCCAAGGTTGTTAGAGCCTGTGGCAATGGCATTTTGATTAACTTTGTATTAATTTCAGTAGGTAAGGGTTTTTGAAGTGCTAAGTATGCCAATTGTGCATAGAAAGCATTTGTTGAGAGAGCGTGTGCATGTGTGTGTGCTCCTTTTGTGCATTTTCTATCTGTGAAAGCAAATGATATTGAAATAAATTATTTATCCTAAATAAAAATTCAAGTCAACAAGTCATTTATTCTCTGTGCAAAGTGGCAGTAGAGGCATTTGGCATACACCATCGAATATCACTTACCAAAATTATTTAGTTGGATTTCCATTTTAGTATAGAGGCATCCAGAATTCAGTTGGTAAATTGGAATTTTTTTTTTTTGATTTGGAAGTGAAAAGTTGAATGGAATAAAGAAGAAGCAGACAGGTGCCTGGGCTAGAGGTGAGTAGCTGACAGAGAATAAGTCTGGGCAAAACTTTGAAAGGAGGAGATTCCATTTAAGGGCTATCAGAGACTAAAAATGAAAAAACTTAATGTTTTTAAAAAATGTTTTGAAAGAGTCTAAGGAAGGATGGCATTGACATGGTGGATGAACACGGGTAAGAGTGGGCGGAGTGCAGTAAACACAGATGTGAGGTGTAGTGACCAAGATGGCAGACATAATGGGAATAACAAACTAATTAAATTTTACCCTATAAAATATCACATCTGTTGAAACATCCTAGGCGAGGAAGTGACAGAGTCTGACAAATCTTGATTGATATTTTATTAGAACAGAGTTAAGAATAGAATGAAATGTGAATCTATCTCATGAGAAAATGATGTCACTGTATCTGTCTATTCACTATGTTTTTCAAATTCACAGTCAAGTTTCTCTCTTTTTTTTTTTCCTTCTGAAATTTAATCAATTAAAATTCACAGAGCAAGTGATCTTTAATGGAACTTAGAGACAACTTTTCACAGAGTGTAGGCTGTTTGACTCCCTGCATGGATTCATATTGTATTTTGCCTTCAGTCCATGAACATACTGTTTCTAATATAAAGAAAACAAGAGTAAATTAGACCTTATATGATCAAAGATAACAGGAATGATCCCAGATATATTCGTGGATACATTTTGTGCATTGAACTTTGTTGATGGATGTATTTAACAAATACTTGTGAGGCATTCTGCAATTGGAACAATGCAATGGACTTCTGGTCTTCAGGGGATATTCCAGAGACAGGACTGGAGGACTTCCACATTCATTCCCTCTCCCATACTTCATTGAAAACATGTTTGTAATTATGATTTAAAAAGTGACACTGTCTGGCCACATCCTGAGCACTTCACAAGACAAAAGTGATCAGTGATTTGTCGCAGGGTAAAGGTATATTAGCAGGAGAATGGAGAAGTGCCTCCTGCCGGCCAGGCAGGAAGCAGAGAGGGTGAATCACTAAAGGTCAGAGAGAAAGGTTCTCTCATCACATCAGTGTGTGGTGTGTTTTGATTTTATATCCTTGCTTCTCTTTCTGCAATCTCATTCTCTCTCTTTTTTCCTTCTCTCTCTCTCTCTCTCTCTCTCTTTCTCTCTTTCTCCCCTCCCCCCTGCTCACTTTGTGTGTGTGTGTGTGTGTGTGTGTGTTCACCTGAAAGTGACAATGCCAATGCAAATTACCTGTGATTACTGTTATTTTCTAGTATTACTAACCTCAGTGCCGTGATGTCTGTTTTATGTTATTCTGTGTTGGTAAGGTATAGCTTCAACTTCATCTTGATACCTGAGCACAGGAGACAGGAAGCCATATGAAGGCCTTAGTAGAATACATGGGAAATATTTATAGACAAACTCTTAGAAAGACGTGATAAAAGAGAAGCAGGTGTCTGTACAAAGCTGGTCTTTTAACCCATCATTAGGCAAGACCAAGCCATTTAAATCACCTTCGATGTCACATTCATATGCTGTTCCAGGTGGCCCTTACTAATTATTTAGATATTTTGTTCAGTCCAGAATATTTATTGGGTTTCCTGAAGCACATCAATTTTAATATTACAATTTTGAAGCCCATTATTTCACAAGAAGATATTTGACATGAAAATCTTTAGAAGTACTTACACTATTTGAACTAACTTTTTCTCCTTTTTGTGTCCCAAAGGTATTCACATCTTCTGAACGACTGTTGAAAGCTATGAGGAAAAAAATTTGCCTGATCTTTTTTTGAACCTGAAAAATAATTCAATGTATATTTACAGTGAACATTGTATTATTTGAGTATTAACTAAATAGTGCCTCTATGAGAGAGTTCCGTATACATTTGCATGTGGATATGATCCCCCTTACTGACAAACTTCTCCATTGTAAGAAGAAAAAGTTTACCATTACTTTTATCAATATGAATTTTTTCTGTCAACATATGCACACTTTGGCATGTTGGGTTTTATTGCCATTCTTTGCAGAGTTTTAATTATCTATTGAAACACACACACACATTTATTTGCCTAGTAACCTTGTACCATTAACACATCACGGTTCTGTCATATCTAGTGACAAGTGGCCAGTCATCATTAACTAGATGACAGATCTCTTCTCCAAGTTGTAAGTTCAGGAAGCTTTAAACATAAACTTCAGGATATTAAGAATCCTCTGAGATGGCCTCCCCAGTAAATGCATCAATAGACTTGACAGTAAGCTGTCACTTTCTTTCATTAAGGCAAACTGAATTGTTCACTGCACACTACATATATAAACTGACAATATACCTTTAAGGACTGAAATGAAAACAAGCCAGTACTTGTGATATGTGGGAATTTGGGGCGTCTCTAAAACACAAAACAGAAACATGTCCAGTTTATGGAGAATCTCACTTATTGGAGAGCAGTGTTCTTGATATTTAAACTTATCGGTAGCAGGATTTATTTCTTTTAACACTGACTCTGTGACTTAATTTATTGTTTTATTTTCTTGTGTTCTTCTATAGTAAAACTTTATTAAAAGAAACTTGCTCAAGTTGTGCAAGTCAGTCTAACAATTTATGTGTATAAATAATCTAATGAAAAATGAGCCAATTTTGTAGAAAATAATTTATTCAATAAGATTAAATTCCCATGAAAAATTTGTGGGCATTGAAGATGGAAGATATTTTAATGATACAGAAGACAGACAATAGAATCCACAAGTAACAGATACATTGTAACAGCTTCATCTCAAAATATGTTTTTTAAATTAAGAAATGACTCATTAATGTAGAAATTTCTTTATTTTCCCTTAATTTTGCTTATAAAATTAATTAAATATTCCCAATGAGCTAAGGGTAGATAAAAAAATTAATCATTGTCTTGAAGAACTTCATTTCAAATTAGAGATAACATAGGAATAATACCATGTGTTTTTAAAGAAATTTGAATGTGACAGAAAGCCTGAAACAATAGCAGGTGGAAAAATATGGCAGTGGATTAGGAAAGACTACACTAGTCAGATTGACAATGATCTGTGCTGGAATTCATGATTAGGGATCTGGCACCAGGTGGTGTGACTTTCTTGCTGTGTCTTCTAATGGTGGAAGACAGAAACACAACCCACAGTAAAATCCTCTGGTAGACCCTCTCAAAGCAGCTTGTGTATATTATACAAGATGAGTAAGTTCTTTATCTAAACAGCTCCCCAATCACCCCATATCTCAGTGTTGTTGCCTTAAAAATTAAGGTCCCAGCACATGAATTTTGAATGACAAATTTTAGGCATAGGGGAAAGCTTGATGGTGAATTGAACTGTTGGGAAATATCTGATTTTCATTCATCCAACATATCTGATGTTCCAAACCTTAGATGGAAGGTTTTCAGTGGCAAAAGGCAATTGAAAATGAGTCTGCAATTCAAAGGAGATTTGGTATTTATCAGTCAGGAGGTAGCAGCATAGCCATGATTGATATTTTTAAATCAAGCAAAGAAAGATAGATCTTGATTTGGATAAAACTTGATAGTCTTCAAACTTGCTATTGAGAACTGATATGGTTTTCATAGGTACACAATAGGGGCCTTATAAGCTTGAGAAGTATCAGAAGTAAGAGTGTGATGAGATTTTCCAATAAGTACATACTATCTTTCAAATATAAAAAAAATCACACATATACAAGTACAGGCAACAATCTATACATGATGTATACATAGTGGTATGTGTATGTGTAATATTCTTAATTCTTGATGGCTGATCCATAAATGTGCTTTTCATATGGGGAAATGTTTTGTGGGTTACAATGGTTCATCTGTGACTTGTTAATGGCAGTTTCCTTTCCTTTTCTTTTTTTTAACCCTATTTTGTTTTCTTTTTTCTTGTTTTTTTGTTTTGTGTTTACGTATGTTTTAGTATTGAGATAAGGTCTTAATATTGCAGTCCTAGCTGATCTGGAACTGGGATGTAGACCAAATTGGCACTAAACTCACAGAGCGCCTCCTGCTTCTGCTTCCTGACTACTGGGATTAAGGACATATGTCACTATACCTGGCTGTTACCATGTTTTGTAATAACTGAAATAAATAATCTACTTATTGTGACTGGAATCCAAGGTTTTGTGATGTATAATGCTCTTCATTTTTTCCTTTAAAAATAGTAAATTTTTGACAAAACCATACATGTATATAATGCATTGTGATTATTCTTACCGCACCTTTTCCTGTCTCCCTCCTACCTCTGTCAAGTTCCCTCCTTCCTGCAGTTTTCTTTCCCATCTTCCTCTCCTTTTGTTAAGTTTTGAAACCCACTGAGCTTAACTAGGGATGTCTGTTAGTGGTCATGGCTTTAGTTTCATCTCTTAAGTGGTTTCATTTTCTCTACTGCATATTGACCATAGTTTGGCAACTACTTTTAGTTTTACAGATTACATTTACTATTTCACAGTTCCTGAGATCTCATTATTTTCTTGAACATCAACTGTCAGTCTCTATTGTCCATTTTAAAATACTGTATATTGTTTTCAATGTGACTGTACCATAGAAAGAGGAGTTTCAAGAAACAAAGAGACTGCTCCAGACAGACACAGATTTGAGAAATGCTCTGCCTTTGCTCCCAAGGTGAAACTCTCCATGTTTGCCTGGGAGCCTGGAGTGTTCACTATGGCATGCGTCCAGTGATTCCATTTCCTTCTTGTTGTTGTTTTTGTTTTTTTGTTTTGTTTTGTTTTGTTTTGTTTTGTGTTTTGGCATCAACAATGCCTTCTGGTATGTCTTTAGGATCCTACACAGTTGACACCCAATTTTCATAGACAACATAAAGAAATAACCCATATATACATTCATTTCTCTACCCTTCCAGGAGACTTAAATAAAACCCCAAATCTTGATTTTCTACTTTTCTTATTCTGCTCTTTTTATATTCTAGTGCTGACCTTCTGCAACAGCAGGATCTAGATTATTGGGCTCATGTTTGGAAGACCACAATGGCCAATACTTTCAGAACAGAATGGCTCCAACTCTCACCTTACTTCTAATTTATCTTCTTCTTGGCATCTGTAAAATGGGTTCTGAAATCATAGTTGTCTCAATTTGCCTCAAAATGCATTTGTGTTCAGCTTTATAGGTTCTGTTATTCATATCCCTGGTTGAAAATATTCTTCATCTGTAAGATATACACACTAAATTTTCAGACATACGACAATAACTTTTTAAAACACTAATTGAAAACATTGAGCAATTAAAAATGAAGAGTGAATGTTAGATTTTAAAGTCTCACCTCAAAAGATTACTTTAATGTTTAAATAAGGAAAAAGGTCTACAATGTGATATGAATAATTAAATAATGAAATCATTAAAGAATTATTATGAGGTTGATATTTATCTTCTTAGAAATGTGGATTATTGGTTTTGGAGGCATATATAATGAAAGCTGTTGGTTATTTAAAAGACAAAAGTTAACAGCTTAATGTTTTTGTTTTGTTTTGTTTTTCTGAGATAGGGTTTCTCTGTTGTAAGTCCAGAACTCACTCTGTAGACCAGGCTGCCCTCAAACTCACAGAGATCTGCCTGCCTCTGCCTCTGGAATGCTGGAATTAAGGGCATGTGCTACCAGTGCCTAGTAATAGTTTTATTACTATTGAATATTGAGTTTAACCTTCTTTTCTACATAAGTCATTGGTGTAGATGAATAATAAACATATTATTTGTTTTCCAAACTATGCTATCTAGATAGTCAAGGACTTTAGGAATACCTTAGAGAAAAGATTCTTGCTTGCTTGATTCTGATGTTGAGCTAGTTTTCTTTAATCTCATACTCATGGAATGGTACAGCCTTCATTTAGAGTTTGGTCTTCCTAATTCAATTAACAGTCTAGGCAACTCCCCACAGACATCTACCCATACCATCCTGTATAGGTACTTCTTCATTAGTTTAATTCATAATTCCCTTCTCAGGCTACTTTCCATTGTGTCAAGCTGACATTAAAAGAATGCAGTATATCAATTGTTTCAAAAGAAATGTATAAAAGCCTTGCAAATGTTATTGTTTTGGTTGAAAACATCTTGTTTTTCATATGTGCATTTTCTGCTCCTGCACTTTCATTGGATGAATGCTTAGTGCTCACCCACACCTGACATGCTGTTTGTTTATATTTATCTCTCACTCTAATGTAAACCTTCTCATACCAGGTGTTGTGCATGGTGGTTATATCCTCAGTACCCAGAATTATAACTAAATCATAGTGTGACCATATTTAGTCAATGCAAGATGTTAAATGAGTAAATGGCACACTCAAATATGCTTGTGCTGATTTTCAAAGAAACATGGGTCAAGATGAAATAGAAGTCTAAGAGAATTATTTACAGAAACTCCAAGAAAGGATAAAGAATAAAGAAAATGTCAACAGCAGTGCAGATTTGAAGAAGAGTGTATGAAGAATCACGGACTACATATACTACAGTTCACGGTAAGTGTCAGTGAGGCCTCTGAGAGTCCTTAAATGCCAACATGTCCATTTATAGGGACCTAGTGTCTCACAGCAGTGGTCCTGTGTCACGAGCTCAGTCTTCTTGGTAATTGGTGGCAGCAACCTGGGGAAAGTATGACCTATGGGAAAATGTAATGGTAGATCCAGAGTGAAAGCAGCTGGAGGCTTAGTTAATTATGTTCAGAATAGCCAGAGGTCTGAACAGCACCTTTTGATGAACTCCACAGGGTCTAATTGTTATGTATTTTCCCAACACATGATCAAATCAATGAGCACATTAATAATGATATCCTCCATATCAAGGGTGATGCTCACTTATCCATGTAAGCAAAGGTCCCACTGATCAATATCCCAGATAAAGTCTAAGAATATTATTCTATATAAATTTTATCAACAGTTTCATAATAGATTTGTTCTTATTTTCTTATAAAAAATATTCATTTCACTTGATATTAATTTGTCATCAGAATGAATACTTCCTATTTAACAGTTGTAAATATCAAATATTTGAAAAATATAGGAATATTTCTCCCATTATTGAAATCATGTATGAAAACCAATCTACCCAGAATACTTATAAAACCAAAAACATGTCAGATTGTTCTAAAAGTTCTGAAACATTTGAATCTTTAAAAAATATGTAAACAAATACTCAAATAACAGCAATATAATAAGCATCATGTTGAGTGTGAATCTTCACTAGATGGCATTACACAGTTGAACTGTTTGTATTACTTCTAAATAGCTAAATATAAAAATTTAAAACAAAGGAGAAAGAAAAAGATGATATAAGTTTGCTACTTAAAATGCTCAATCCCAAGTCCCATGATAAACTGTTGAAGAGTGTGGATATATGCATTTTTTTGTGTCTGCTGCTTATTTTCATGATGGTGTGTCTCTTTTGAACAAAAGAAGATAAAATCTGACAAAAACACTGTATCATTGCCAACTTCTATTTCTTCTTATTTTTTTGTTCTCACCATTCTTATAAAAATAATACTTTTATTAATAAATTGAGTTTCATACAATGCATCTCAGTAATACCCTCTTCCCATTCCTCCCTGCTCCACCCTCTCCCCTGTGTCAAAAGAAAAAGAAAATTAAGTCCAGCTAGTACTGCAGGAGAATGGACGTGGGCATCACCACAGTTTCTGAAGGCAGCAGGCTGCTCTGATGATGGATATTCCCCTAACCCATACTAGCCATAGACCAAGCACAAAGAAGTTCAACCCGAAGTTGAGCCTCACTGTCCAAGTCCGCATGCACCTGGGACCTCCAGTAGGCACCCAGACACTGAGCAGGCACCTATAATAGCATGCAAGCACCAGGGCATCCTGAATGTACCCCGACATCCTGCAGATGCCTGGGTATCCTGCAGGCACCAGGGGCTCCCAAAAACATCCAGATAGCCCACATGCACCAGGATATCAATCAGGATCCAGGGCATCCTACAGATCCCAGGCATCATGCAGGCACTAGGCTAATCCCCAGACACCTAGACATCTCACAGATACCAGGATATCCTACAGGCTCCAGGGCATCCCACAAATGACTGAGCTTCAGGCAGGCCCTGAGCCAACCCACAGACACACAGATACCACACAGGAACCTGGACATTTTTCATCCATCCGGGCATCCCACAAACACTC
The DNA here is from genome assembly GCA_026225945.1 of Cricetomys ansorgei. Taxonomy (NCBI): domain Eukaryota; kingdom Metazoa; phylum Chordata; class Mammalia; order Rodentia; family Nesomyidae; genus Cricetomys; species Cricetomys ansorgei. The sequence continues at coordinate 8,377,426 of JAMJFZ010002307.1, read as the reverse complement.
AGACATCCTGCAGGCATCTGGATATCCTGCAGGCACCAAGGCTTCCCAAGGGCACTAGGACATCTCCCAGGCTCCTGGGAATCTCATAGATGCCTAGTCGTTAAGCAGGTACTGGTCCAACCTGCAGGCACTAAGACATCCCACAGGCAAATGGACATCCCATTGGCACCCAGACATCTTGTAGGCAAATGGATATTACACAGGCATCTGGTCATCTGGCAGTTACCGGGGCCTCAGCCCAGCACCATGACATCCCACAAGTACCAGGGCCACTTGTAGGTGCCAGGATCTGCAAGAAGCACTTAGACATCTCTCAGGTGCCTGGACATCCCTCTGGCACTGAGACTTCCTACAAGCATCCCAAACTCCTGCAGGCACCTGGACATTCCATGGGCACTTGGATATCTCACAGGCACCCAGACATGCTGCAGGCACCAGGGGCCTTCTACAAGCATCTATAACTTTTTGAACCTTAAGTTTTCTTAAAACATAATAAAGACTGAGAGAAGAAAAAATCCTAATCAGTAATGGATTTGTAATTTGTTGAGTGCTTAATAACTTTTGCTAATATATAATAAAGTATTCACTGGTTAAGTAGACATTTCAGTCTTGTTTAGCATAGCTCAATCGGCCATTCTTATACCTTGCATGGAAAGGTTGACTGACATGTATCAAATAAATAAATGCTAAATGTTATCTTTAGTAGCTTTATCTTCATGATGCTCCCCTCAAGATAGACTGTGTCCATGTACATAAACAATGATATAAAATATCCATAATACAATCCATTGGTGTGTGGACAAAGCAAGAAATCTGATGTATTCTGTTCCTAGAATTTTTTTATCGGGGTATCAGCAATGGTAAGGAATGAATGAAATTTTTGCTTCTGCAGTTCTCATTTTTGTAATGTACAACAAAGATCTACAGAGGAAGCACACACACACACACACACACCCCTACACACACTCCTGCTCAGACAAGATCTGAAACCCATCCAAATGTCCAAGAGACTCTTTAAACTGTACATGTGTAGTTCAAAGACTGGTTGGAAATTAAAATTTAGAGATTTTGCTTATTCCTTATGAAATTTAAACAAATAGAAATTTTGTGAAAGATATCATTATCTAAGTATTCCATTTTTATATTAGAAAAATTCAAGTATATATGATCTTGTTAAATCTTTGAGTACCTAGATTAAAATCTTCAACTAAAAAAATTAATTTCTCAAATCTAAAAATCTACGCACATAAATTAGAAAACATGGTTGGAGAGATGGCTCAGCACTTAAGAATACTGGCTGCTCTTGTAGAGGATATGGATAGATTCCCAGAATCCACATGGTGGCTCACAGACATCTGTAACTACTCTTTCAGGGCATCCAGTGCCTCCTTTTGACCACCCTTAGTATTTTATGCAAGTTATGCATAGACACACTTGGAGGCAAAAACTAATGCATGTTAAAAAAAAAGAACCCTAAATTAGTAAAAAGAAAGTTAATAATAGTACTTTAATACAGTTATTTTATATCAAAAGCTAATAACAGTGTTTCATAGGCCATTATTTCTAAATATGCCTCAAGATATATACTTCCGCCTAAGAGAATACGACCCACAGCAGGTTATGCCCTTCCAAGTCAATCATTAATCATAAAAATGTCAAAAGCACTTATCTATTGACCAGTCTGATGGGGACATTTTCTTAGTTGAGGTTCTCCTCTTCTCTGATGATTCCACTGTTTTTGTCAAGTTGACAAAAAGCAAACGAAAACATGTACATAAGTAACACCTTGAAAACTCCATTGGTTTATCTAATTGGACTTTGATGCAATTATTACTTTGGTCTGTCCGGGTCACTTAGGTCACTTTCTGGAATGTGTGTGTGTGTATTTCATTTTCCTAGGAAAATTTTGTCATACCACAACATTCAATGTACAGGCCAAGGTAGTGCACTTCAGAGTAGATACGGAAAGTCATTTCAACAAATAGTTCTGTAATAACTAGTAACCCATATAACAGAAAATGAACCAAAATGTTACCTGTTTTGTGAAGGTTAACTCAAAATAATCAGAGTTAGAATATCCAAACATAGAAAACTACTAGAAGAAAATCTTTGTGATTTAGGCAATGCAGAAGTCTTCACATTTAAATTGGAAACAATAATGTAAGATATAAAATACATTTCAGTTCACCAGAATTACAGCTATTGTAGAAGACAGACTAGAGTAAATACAGCATAAGATTGACATAAACTACTCATTGAAAGAAAAATATATGTTGGCAGGTGAATTTATCCAGATTATATTAGTCCAGTGGAAATTGAGCCAATGATATAACCAGACCTTTAGTTAAATGAATTATCAACTTTTAAGTAATACAAATGCACATTAAAGCACACTAAAAATCAATAGATTTAGGAAAACACAAATTGAAAACATAATAGATATCACTAAACATCTGAAAAGCTACCATTTAAAAGAAGTCTGTGCTAATTTGAATGCAGAATTACTGAACATCTCACTCAGAGCTGATAAGAAGGCTAAACAATGGTCACTATAGATTTAGTTGTGACACTTAGAATGTCCATTGCAGATGTAATTGATTAAGAAATCATTAAGATAGGACAGGATTCAATATGATTTCTACCCTTATAAAGAAGAAGGAATCAGTTGCAAAGACAGGGATAGATGGGAGAATCAGGAAGAGACAGGGAAAGGGCAGCTGCCCACATGCTGCTGGAGTTCTGCCTGGCAGAACTGATTCAAATCTTTTAGCATTCAAATCCAATCCAGCATCAACTTCAATTCAGGTATAGAATGTCCTGGGTAATCCAACGTGCATGTTCTATTGCTATGGTCACCTAAGAGGCATCATTTTGTAGTAATCTTATCAGACCAATATGGACCATTTGGAAATCAGTTTAGTGAAGAATTGGAAAATCAAATATTCATACTAAGCATATTAAGAGAAAATCACATGGGTATTTCTACGATACCTGAAATATACATGTATGTGTGCATATACATTCTTGTATAGTCATATAATGGCTTATTTTGGAATACTCAAGGCAGGATCTATCCATCACAGCCTCAAATTCTATATAAGCAGGTCATTACCCATTGAGAAAATAAACCAATCCGAGTACAGCCATAAACATAGACTGTTCAGCAACACAAATGCAAGAGTCAACAGAAGAACTCAGTGGAATCCTAACAACATTGAACTATGTTAGAGAAGGCAGAAACCAAAGATAGCACATTATATTGTTTTATTCATATCGTTATCTAAAGAGTGATAAATTCTGGTAACATACTTCAGGTTTTTAGCCTGATATGAATTCAGAAATGGGTTACTACTACATCTAAATGTAATGGTTGCCAGGCGGTGGTGGAGCACGCCTTTAGTCACAGCACTCGGAAGGCAGAGGCAGGTAGATCTTTGTGAGTTCAAGGCCAGCCTGGTCTACAGAGTGAGATCTAGGACAACCAGAATTCCAACAGAGAAATCCTGTCTTGAAAACAAAACAAAAACAAACAAAAAATGTAATGATTGCTCTACAAATACTGCCAAAGTCACATTAAGTAGGACGTTGAAAATGGCTACAATTATTGTATATAGTTTATTTCCCTAATTTTTCCAAAGTAACAGGAAGGACAGAAAAATCTAACCTTATTGTGTCCTGGTACCTTATCCTCTTTCTGTGTGATTATTTTCTTTACATATGACAAGAACAAGCACACTTTAAAATTTGAGTTTGAGAACAAGTGGTCTCATTGAGCATACCACATTACAAATGACAGAGTAACTTGTGAATCTATGGAATTTTTTAAACATATAACTGTAACAAAAGTAGAGAAGTAGGTTTAAAAAAATCTAGGCACTATATTCCTCATATTAATAGTTTTCATTTAGTACAAAACAAGAAAAGCAACAACAAAATATGATGCTATGCTGACAACCAGCTTTGTGAGCAGTGTTTATTTAGTAGAGCAGCGTTTGGTTAAGTCATTGGTCTCATTTTTTAAATAACCAGAAAATAGATTAACAAAGTCAATATTTTCAACCAGATGTAAACAGAAATTGGATTCATAATCCTATGCTTAAGTTTTGGAATGTATCCTTGCAACTTAATAAGAATGATTGGTTTTTGGAGTATATGCTGAAGTTTGGAAGGGATATGGAATATTATCCCAACAAAGGTACAAAGTTGAGTATGGGTTTGAGGTCATCTGTGGTTATATGGTGAATTTGAGCTAGTCTGCACTACCCACTGAGGCTCTTTGTCAAGAAAACAAATACAAAAAGAAAGAGAATACAAATACAAGGAATTATTTAAGCATGGAATATATATCAGTTCTTTATATAAATTTATAACAATCAACTGAGCAGCTAGATTTCATCAGATTCACGTGGAATATTTTTATCCAAATGCAACAATTCTGTGTTTTCTTGATAATTCTTTTGTGCTATATAAATAAGAGAAATTATGAAAAATTATGGGAAGAAAAATTTCTGCTTAAGACATGTAAGAGCTTGGTAAGAATTATGGGTGTACCATAATCTAATGTATGCTCTCAGTGGTAAACCCCACTCCCTACTAGTGGAAATGTCAAGGTGTATTCAGTGTTTAAGATCATTTGTGGGTCCCCTGAATGCTATTAAAATCAAAATATTCTGCCTGGCATACAGGCCATTTCTGAAAGACTTTATCAATCTGCATTTATTTCCCAAGTCAGAGCCTCTACAGTACACAAATTCATATTTATGTGATTATTTACATATTGTTTCCAGCATTATTTATTTGATTATGATATTCTAAAGAACACTTTATCTTTTCTTCTATGCAAATATTACATATCTATCAAAACAAAGTTTCAGACCAATTTGTTTCCCAAAGCCTTCTCTTACTCAATCTTTCAAAAAAAATTTTCCTCTGCAAAATGTAAGCTGCTGGATCAATCTGTCTTTCCAACACAAAAGCATTTTAATACTTCCTTACATGCATATATTCAAGTTTCCACGCGAAGTCAGGGATCAAATATTATACTTTATTTTCCAGTCATCAAAGCATCTGTATTACAAATTGATACAGAATTAGAATTTGTTGAATGCTTGTTGTACTTTTAACAGAACTTAATGATGATATATGTTCTGCAACTCTCTGTGATACTACATATTGTTATTTAAACATTAATATTCATTTTGAATTCGTTATCTATTGCAGAAAGAGCTATTCCATAAAAAGCAAGGTGAAAGTGACTGAAACTAAGTAACCTAGTGTCAACAGCCATGAAACGTCACTTCTGTCATTTTGCACTGCGCAAATATATCTGACCAAGTTAAGTGTGAAAGAGGGCATTACACTGATTCACAAATATTAGAACATGAGAGTCATTTAATAGCATCTTGCAAGTCTGTAACTATAGATTTCCTGTGACATGTTCAACAGTCTTCAGCATATGAAATGCTTTCCATTATTCACGTGTCTTAAAAATTATAACACAGAAAAACTAATGATGAGTCATTTTTTTCCCTTTTTTCCATGTCTGGAGAAGGAATCCAGATCTTCACAATGCAGGTTGCCACAGAGCCACACCTCTATCTTTGAGGCATTTATTTTAATGATTTTTCCCTTTAGTTTTATGTAGTTTACTTTCCTTAGTTTAATTAGGAAAAGTTCCTTCTATTTTCATTGTTTATTGGAGATTGGAAAACGTTAGAAAAGTCAGGGAATTGTATAAAGGAAAAATAAGAAGCTTGACTAAGCCCCTTCATTTTTTTCCTCTATTTCCAATATAAGTTATATTATTATTATATATAGTAGACCTTTAAGAAGTCAGTTTAATTGAAGGAAAAATAAACTTAAATGTTAGAAAAATCAATTGCTATTTCCCTCAAATAGCTGTCAAGGTGTAATGTCATTTTCTGGTGATGCCAACTATACACTTCACAGCTAATAGAGTTCCTTGTACATGTTAGGTTTCCATAACATTTATGTAGGTGAAACATCATTGACTGACTTCAGATTTTATCTACATTTAGAATTATATAAGTGACTTTATAAACCTATATGAGGTATAAGTATCAAGAATATATTACCAATATTAGTTAATATTTACAGGTCTCACTAAGATATTTCTACCCTTATCAGCAACAGAATGTGGCATAGCTATTTATAAAATAATATTGCTATACTATTATTACTGAAAATACTTTCTGAGTCAAGAAGGTATTCTCTATAATCTATGTATCTGTAGTTTATCCCCTCCAAATGGATAATGTGTAATAATACAGTGTCCCTTTTTCCTTCAGGAAACTATATCAGAGTCCTTTGTGAGAAGGATTCCTCTGTATTTATTTTAGAGAAGGCTTCACTGCTGACTGGCAAAACATGGTTCCTAGGATCATACCAATGACCACATGATATACTAATCCTCTAAGTGATGGTCACTAAATTGCCTGATTTCAAAAGCTAATAAGAAATAAGAGGCCCAGAGTGCCCAGAAAAGCTACTTATACATTTCCACTGTGACAATTGAAATGGTCAGAAGACGGTAAATTAATTCCCATATCTCTACAATCATGTGAAATAAATGTGTAGGTATTGCTTATGTTTATTAAAATACAAAAAAGAGGATAAGAATTTGGGTTAGCAAAGAAGAATGTGGATCTTTATAGTATGTTTAAACTGCATTACACTCAGATGTCATACGTTCCTGTTTACTACCTGTTGCTGTGATAAAACACCAACCAAAAGCAACTTGTGGAGGAATTTATCACTCCTTGAGAGATAGTTCATCATCAACAGAAACCAGTGAGGAGCCCAAGGCAGGAAGTGAGAGTCAGGAAATGAAGCAGATATCATGTGGAACGCAGGCTTCTTTACAGAACCAAGAACCTTCTGCCCAAGAATTGCACTGGTTGTAGTGGACTAGAAATACCTCCATCTATTAGCAATCAAGCTATTAGCTTGCCCACAGGCCAATCTGGTGGAGAGAGTTCTTCTTTTGACTTTCTCTATTCCCAGGAATGTCAAATTGACAACTAAGATTAGTCACAACAAGAGTAGTTTTTGTCGACTTCACAAACATGTGACTGTTAGACCATAACTCTTCCTTAATCCTACAATTTCACATTAGTATCATAACATAGAATACAGCTTAACTTTAAAATTCTCAGTCTTTTAAAAAATTGGATGATTTTTAAGTCATGGAACAACCATAGGAGATAAAAGACAGTACAAGTCTCTTTAAATCAACTGAGCAAAACTATGGACTCAGACATTGAAACAGCATGCACAGGGCCTACATGGGTCTGCCCCGGGTCCCCTACGTTTATATTTTGGGTTAGTATTTTCATGGGACTCCAGAGTGTATCAATGAGTGAGTGTCTTCTCTTGGGCTTTTCTCCTTTAGTTGATTTGACTTGTACAACTTCAATGTGATAGTTTTTGTTTTATCTTATTATATTTTATTTTGTTGTGTTTTATTGCTATCTTTTAGAAGCCTGCTATTTTCTAATGACAGATGGAAAGGTTATGGATCTAGATGGGAGGATCTATGTAGGGAGAAACTGGGGGAAGTAAGGCAGGAGAAACTGTAATCTGGATATATCCTATGATATCCTATGAGAAAGTAATCTATTTTAAAAAATCATCTATGTTCTTAAACAAAAAAGTCTCCTAAGAGAACAGGCATGTGCATCATGACAACAATGCCACTTTGGGACAAGTTTCTGCTCCAGTTAGCTTTCTGTTGCTGTGATAAAACACTGACCTTAAGCAACTTAGAGATGAAATGGTGGAAGCTAGGGCAGGAACTCAAGACATTGAATGCCCCAGAGGTAGAAACTGAAGCCCAGCTCATGGAGAAATGATGCTCACTGGCTTGCTCTCTTTGGGTTGCTAAGCTAACTTCATTATAGAACACAGGACCATCTGCTCTTCCATCAAAATAACATCAAGAAAATGTGCACAGGACAATCTGGTAGAGGCAATTCTCCAGTTGAGGTTCCCTCATCCCAGGTATGTCAAATTGACCACAAAGATTAGTTGCCACTGTAGTCTATGGCAACTCTTTTGACAGTCAGATACAGTATAACTTTATTTATGCTTATCGAATCGTAACATTTACTTTCTATGATTTCATTTTGAAAATCAGATTGGTTGAGTAACTTCAGGCAGCAGAGATATTATAAGAGGATTTTCCAGAGAAACTGAAAGTCAATGAAAATCAGAGACAAAGGAAGTGGATATATTTTAATCAATCAGTTTTCTGGATATCCTAAGAGAATACTGAGAGAATAGTCAATATAAGTATAACTCTTATTTTTATGACTAACCAGTCATAACTTGAGTTTGTAAGTACCATATTCTTCTTCCATACCTATCAAGTTGTGATCCAAATGTTTGTGGTTTTTTATCTAGAAGAACAACCCAATTCCATTTCTGAAGACTCCAGGCCACTAGAAATCCTGACCAAATTGATTATCTTAGAATTCTACTGATCTTAATGACACAGTATGCTGATAACAAAGACTGCCCCAGAAAACCCGTGTGACTTCAACTATAGAGCAACAGTCCAGTGGCTATTCTGAGCCCCTCACGGCAATTAGCATACTACTTCCCTTCCTCACTTGTTGATTTAGACTCACAAGGAGCCCAGAGGGCTTGAGTGAGTCTGAGCTGTCAGTTTAATGTTTGTGTTCTTCCTCTTAGTAATCTTTACTTTTCTGGAAATAAAACATCTATGCAAGCAGGACTAAGATTGATGGGAGCAGAAAGCAAAGATTTTACCAGTGAACCGTTAGACAAAATATCAAGCAATTTTTCTCTTATTTCCATTCTTGATTCCCAGAGTTTTGAGTCCTGTGTGTGAGAGAGACAGGACCGTATGTTGGATGCTAATTCTGTGACTTTTAGAAACTCTTGCCCCTGCCCACAAGTTACTGCCATGCAGTTGGCACAGTAACTGAATCTTTAAAAGGTTGTGCCATCATTCTGTCTAACCACCTGTTTCAGGATAAGAGGAGAACATTCCTTAGACATGAATATTCATTTACAGTAGAGAAAGTAGCAGTGATAATACGACAAATACTGTGCTCTGCAAGACTGACAATGGTGGTTTAGGCAGAAACATGTCACAAAGGGAAGGCAAATTCTTAACAAAGAGAGACAGAGACAGACAGACAGACAGAGACAAAGCTGCTAATCACACTACTCATTCTGAGACAGTTGTGGTCCAATGTTACCAGTTTGCTATGAAGTAGCTGGCTGGTCGATTGATACTGCTTCAGGGACTCAGTGGTTGGATGCTCAGCAGTGTGGTTGTTTGTGAGCTCAGTCATGGGGGCTTTCACTCACTAAGCTAACACATTCTTTGTTGAGCTTCAGCAGTTTTCTGGACCCTAAACCTTTGACATCACACTGAGAGCTGAAACATCAATTTTCTAAGAGCTGACACCCTTGGACTTAGACTCATTCATGCTTCTGGGTCTTTCTGTTCTTCAGCTTGTAGCTTGTCTTTGGTGAAAATCCTAAATCTCCATTGTCATATAGAGCAATCTACCTAATAAATTTGCTATCTATCTATCTATCTATCTATCTATCTATCTATCTATCTATCAATTATCTATCATTCATCTATTTATCTATCATAATCATCTGTGATCTTTCTATCATCTGTTATCTATCTTTTTATCATGTATCTACCCATTTATCATGCATGTAATCTAGCTATCTATAATGTATAATCTACCTGTCTACCAAATATCTTCACATTTATTTCATCTATGTGATGTTTATCTTCCTCTTATTGATTCTGTTTTTCCTGTAGAAACGTAAATAACTCATTCATAATTAAGGTTCTCACATATAGTAACACTCTGATACCAAAATCTGTTTAAATCATCCCTCCACATACAAACACACACACACGGGAGGGGGGGAGCAGTGAGAAAGCTCAATAAATATATATTATATTCAGAAATTTATTTTTGAAAATTGGTTTGCACATTTATGACCATTGTTAAAAACTGTGCTATGTGGCTGGCAGGCTGTAAGCTCCAGGAAGAAGCAGCATTGTGGTTCACATCTGAACGCATGCTGGAAGAATTCTTTGGTCCTCAAGGGTAGGGAGTTTTTGTTCTATTATACCTTTCAGCTGATTGGATGAGATCAATCTGCTTCATGGAGGACAAAATTCTCTACTCAGGCTTTACTGATTTAAATGTTAATCTCACAAAAGGAAATAACATCCTCACAGAAACATCCAGAAAAAAACTTCAAGCAAATATTTCTACGTATGGTCCACTCAAGATGACTCAAAAATCAATCACTTATATAATGGGTCACAGGATGATGAATCTCTTACTGTGAAGTTTACTTTGTATGATTTGTATCACATTAATTTTGACTCACCTTTTGGTGTCTTGCCCTCTATTTGTATTTACTTATATTTTTTTTATTATTCATGGTTAAGCTTGTTTTCTGCCATACTCCATAAACTGACTTCTTGTACAATCTTATGAAAATTATGTTATGGCTTAAATGCTTTTATGTCAATGGTTAGTTTAGATGTTGGCATTTGTTTCTCTGACCCAAAGCAATTTCTGAAGCAACATCACAGGCCTGGACAGAAATCCACAGAAATCTGCCCTAAACAATCCACAAAGCGTTTATGGTCTTAATAGGTCATTGGCTGAGACCTAGTGGAATTTTAAAAGGGCAAAATCTTATGTCTAAGGAATATCTTATCTTAGATTTTAAAGTCTACACACTTTAAAGTATTTAGAATTATTTGAATTTTTTAATTTTTCATTAGTCTAGTTTCACTGTATTTTAACCTACTATAAATATTGTCTTAAAATAACTGGAATACATTTAACATTTTCTATGTAATGATTTCTGGAGTTCATTACCTTTTTACTAGAAGAGTACTTTGAGATAACAGATAGGTGTAAACATCAGAACATCTAACATCAAGATCTCCTGGAGAAATGATTGCTTTCCTGGTGATAAACAGGTTTATCCAAGTTTTATCAAAGTTCAAGGAATAGTTCAGGACCTCAAAAGAAAACTGTAACTTCCAACCTTATGGAGGTAGATTACTCACTCTTTAACTCCCTTTTAATTTGTCTCCCTTTACCACAATCCTTATAATAACTTCAACTGCATGATCTTATGCTTTATGGGAGAGTTTAAAAAGAAAGTTTCCAGGAAAATAACTCTCCCTGCTGTGCTGAATTACAATTTTTTTCTGAGTCTTCTCACATCTGTGGTACCGCTTAACACCTGTATCACACTTTCTCTGCTGAATGGCTGCTGCCTGCTCTGTGACTTAATAGTGGAGAATGCACAGCATATGTTGGCAATTCTCTTATAATATGTTAGGAAATGTGCATACAAACGAATCCTCTTCAGGTGCAAGAGACTGAATTTATGGTGTAATTAACAGTTTGAGCTCACACCTGCTTTAAATACCACATAGGCTTGTATTTTAATTACAAGGTATGCAGAGAGAACACCCAGAGTCTCTATTCCATATGTAGTCTAAAGAACTGGGGCAGAACTCAATTTCACATTGACAGCTTTGTTTTCAAGACGCATGCATTTTAAATTTAAAGATATTCCTTTTATAAACAACTCAATTCTATACAGATCAAAACCGAAATGGCATATATCTCAAATGAGGGAAGAGAGAATGATGAATACTGGTTGAGCGATTCAATATGGAATAGTTAGAATTCCATATCTTAGAAGATTTAAATGGATACTTCAAAATCAAACACATTTTGGATCTACCCCTTGCTTTTCTACCAAGGCAACAAAGCTCACCAGCACTGTGGAAATGACCTTGGAGATGGCTATCTTCACTCTTTCCTTTATGGGCACTAGTACAAAATGAAGGTTTTCATTGTTCAACATCTTTACCAGTTTACAGAAATCAACAAACTCTTGTCTTCTCAGCCTTATGGCTATGTTACCTTGTTAAGCTTATATTTTCTAATACTGATGTGCTACCTATAAAATGAAAAGTAATTCAAGTTCCAACTTCTGTAAAATGCTTGCTGACCACTGGGCCAAGTGTGTTTCCATCTTAGAGTGTAGTACTTTGTATCATTATAGTAATTATTTTATAATTATGCTCACAGCAGGCAGTTGCTTCTAGGTTCATATAATGATTTTATTGACGTTTTGTGTTGTTTTCATGAACATCAAAGCTACTTTGGGACTTGTAATATATTCCTATTTTCCTTTATGGAATACTTTATAGATTTATTTTATATGTATTTGTGTGTGTGTGTGTGTGTGTGTGTGTGTGTGTGTGTGTGTGTGTGTGTGTGTATTTGTGCATGCTCACATGTGTGTGGGTGTCTGCAGAAGCCAAAAGAGGGAGAGCATCATATCTTCTACAACTAGAGTTAAAAGTGGCTGTGAGCTACCCAGTTTGGATTCTGAGGACCAAATTCCAGACCTCTGTAAGAACACCAAGTGCTCTTAACCACTGAGTCAACTCTCCAGTTACTATTGAATATGTTGCTAGTTTTAGTATGAAATATTCTTTCTCTTCTAAAGTTCCAATGTTATTATTTTAGTTCATTTTAATAGTTGTAACCACTTCTTTTAAACTTTTCTTTCTTAGTATACTTAGAATCAGCTTCTTTATTTGACAAGAGGCAGTGAAACAAATTCATTTTCCCCTCAAATTAATTGAGGATGCTAATTGAGCTGTTGCTCTTTTTCTGACTGAATTGAAATGTCACATCTGTTGTACTTCAGGAGCCCATTTATAGGGTAGATTATGATCTATTTGTCAATTTATCTCTGTCTGTACCAAGGCTACATACACTGCAGCAAGTTTTATTAAAATACTTCTGGTGGCTGAAGAAATGTTAACAGTCTTAAAGTACTTACTTCTCTTCCAGAGGACTTAGGTTCAGTTCTCAGTAACAAAATGACAGCATGTAATCATCTGTAACCTTAATTCCAGATTATCTGATGCCATCTTCTGGCCTTGGGCACAAAACATGAAAAATATCACATTATTATTATTGTTTTCAATTTTACAAGAATGATTTGGTATCTGATGCACCAAGTCTCCCCATGCTGGTATTTTTCAAGAGTGACTTGGTTACTTACAATATTTTACACTGAAAAATGAGTTCATGGTTAGCTTGTCAATATTTTAAGAGTAGCTACCTTCATTTATTTTTAATTGGGATAAATTAAAACTTTAAATGAATTAATGAATATATGGATTCTTATGAATTTTTTTTTCAGAGGGAATAAGAGGTGGCTTATTCTGGAGCCAAATATGAGTATGACCTAAGAACACAGATTCAGGTTGCTCCAAACATGATGGCCTGCTGTGGAAGTCGTTTCATGAGATCTTATTATTTACAGGACAACAAAAGGTATAATTCAAGACATGTTACAAGCACAATTAGTGTGAATTTTCTGGATATTTTTGTAGATTACAAATCCAGAGGGCCAACAGTCTGTCAAAGCAAGGAAGGCATGGCTTCACGAGCCCCAGGTAGGTCTAGCATCATCACATTCACACCCAGAGAATGTAGAGAAAAAAACAGTAAATGGGCCAAACTCTAAAGCCTCAAAGCATATATCCTCCCTCCAAAAACAATCTACCTCCTAAAGCTCCTATGACCTTCTCAAACTGAACTAGTGGGAACCAAGTACTTAAATAAAGAAGCCTAGGAGGGATATTTCCTACTCAAACTACCACACTAGATGATATTCAAATACTGTGTTTGTTGACTTTTTAGGCATAATTATGGCCATCTTTTCAAGGACAGTTTTAGAGTGTTTTCAAGTAACATTGATATGAGCTATAAACCTAAATTGTAGGAAGATGTAGTATTTTGTTAAATCACAAGAATACTTTTAAATTAATGATTTTTAAAAATTGTTTAAATTATGTATAATGTGTGAGGAGTATATATTCACATGATTTCAAGTGTCTGCAAAGACCAGTTTTGGATACCACTGAGTTGATTTACAGGACATTGTGAGCTGCTTGACATGGATGTTGGGAACCTAACTCAGATCCTTTGCAAGATCAGTATGTGCTATTAAGTGCCAAACCTTCTCTTCAGTGCTATGAACAAGTTTCTCATCTCCTAAGTCTGACATTATATTGAGGTATTTTAACCTGAAATATTGACTAATACTTCTGTCCTTTTGAATATCAATGCAGTTGACTTTTGCATAATGATGTTAAATAAAACTGCCTTTCTAATATCTGCACATTGGATCATTTTCCCTTTAAAACCTCATGGAAACAAATAGTTTCAAATAACATCAATACTGCTTACTTTCCAATCTATAGATTTTTAAGCTAGTTACTTATTTTTCATGCTGACTATTATAGGAGTGTTATGAGAATATTAGGAGGACAACATGATCATAAACACTATGACTTTCCAATTTCAGGTAAAATATTTCTTTGTTAGTATAGATATTCTCTTCTTGTTCTTCCTGGCATTCTGTATCAGATTAATACAAGTTTCATCTGTAATAGTTAACTAAATGCTCATATTTGTTCAATAATACTGTAAAATGCCTTCTTGCAAACAAGATACATGGGAATTTGAGACTAATGCATAGTAGGGCAATGAATTCATTATTTCTGACCATTTTCATTTATTTCAATTTAACTATAAATTAACCATTTCCCTTCAAATCTCAAATTTTGTCAAATTGAAGAAATTGTAAAAGAAATAAATAAAACATAGCCACATATTTGTACATTGCTGTTTTAATATCTTCAAGTAGGATGATTTACCTTATCTGTATATGTATCTGTCTGTATATGTATCTGCTGTACAGAAAGTTAGGTTTCAGAAGATAAACATATATCAGTGACTCACATGGTTTAGCACCTTTTAAATAGTCTATCCAAAGTAGCAAAAGGACATAATAGGTCTATAAACAGGGTATTGTTTGTTGATTTTTTTTGTCAAATTGTTTATCCCTTATAGTTGAAATTGATTATTTAATTTTTATTATGTAATATGATGAATTGTACTTATAATTACAAAATTCTTTATTTTAATTTTTAATTATGTATGTGGGTCTCTTTCTCTCTCTCCCTCTCTCCATCTCTCTTTCTCCCTCCCTCCCTCCCTCTGTGTGTGTGTGTGTGTGTGTGTGTGTGTGTGTGTGTGTGTGTGTGTGCATGTGTGTGTGTATACATGAATGTAGTGCCAATGAAACTGGAGATACGACTGATTGGAAGCCACCATGTGGCTGCTGGAAACTGAACCAGGGTCATCTGCAAGAGCAGCAAGTGCTCTTAAGCCCTGAACTCTCTCTAGACCCAAGTACCATTTTGTCTAAAGTTTTTCAGTGTCCTCTAAGAAAACAATTGTCAGCTGTTATAGTAAACCCTATGAGAATTCCTGAAGTAAAAACAAAGTAAACACAATTTAGGCAAGTAAAAACTGTGAACAGATTCCCCAAATTATAGGATAAACTTCTGGAAGAAGAAAACATCCAAGAGAAAGGTCTAAAATGAAGAAAGAAATACAGGCCAGAAAAATCATTTGAATCTATTTAAACATTAAATATAAAAATCAATAGGAAATGGGGGAAGAGTGAAATGAAAAATCAACAAGAAAGGTACTTTTCAAGAAAGCAATATGCAATTTAAAATTTTTTAAATACTGTGATTATCCAGAATAACCTTGGATACACATTTACAAGCTAAATATATAGATCTAAACTGGTAATCTATTGTTTCAAAAATAGCAATAAAGTACAGAATTTCTAAATCAATAGAGGAGATAATGAGAATGAAGATAGGATAAAAAATAGTGACCAGAAAGAAGGATTTTAAAATATAACCATGTAGAAAAACATTTAATCTTTTAAACTAGCAGCATGGTTGCTCTAGCAAAGGATTACATTGAAAGGCCTGTGCAATAGACATTTGATCTCAGATCAAGCAGCATGGCTTCTCTAGGTTAGAAAGAATGTTAGTACACACCTTTAATGCTGATGTAGCGCACACCTTTAAATCCAATTCAGAAGGCAGTGGTGACACACATCAGTGCAAGCCAATCAATTGAGAAGTGGAAAGTCAGAGGCAGAGTGAAGTACAGAATGAGTACATGCTTTTAATTCCAAGTCTGAGAGTGAACCAGAGTGAAGCCTTGAAGAATGACATCTGAGATGAATCAGAGTGAAGAGCAGGCAAAATGATTAATCAGAGAAAGAGTTAGCAGACTCAGAGTGAGGATATACCTACCTCTCACAACAGAGCTCTCTTAGCTCTCAGCTCAGAGAGTCAGGCAGTCAGAGAATCAATCAGATAAGACACAGAGGCAGTTCAGCAGGAGTCAATGTCAGACAGGAAGAGTGAGTTTGGGAGAAAGAGTCAGCGGAACATTTAGAGTCAATTTGAAGCCTAGCAGAGATGTTTAGTCAAAGAAGTTGTGGGAGTCAGCCAGAGTCAGAAGAGCTCAGTCAGGAAGTAGTCAGCTGGCTCAGAAGTTCAGTTTGAATCAATCAGCTTTGAGAAGAGTTTGAACCAGAACAATGAGTGAGTTGAATCAGCCAACTAGAAGATTCAGTTTAATTCAATACAGTTCTGAGTTCAGAAGGAGCTAGTCAGATTGAGCCAGAAGGCTGAAATTTCTAGATCTAGGTTAGCAGGTTAGATTGTATGGAGGCTGAAGCCTTCCAGGTTTAGGACCTGGTATTGAATTAGCAAAGAATAAACTGTCCTCTGTCATGAACATAGAATAATAGTTAAATATATCAGAGCATACATTTCTGTCTATATAACTCAAATTGAAAACTGGGAAAATTACCAAAATACGAGGATTATGTTTCAATATATTACAACAATTACAAATGAATAAGGGAAAAACTACCTAAAATAAGCAAAAATAAATAAAACCTCCAAAACTACACTGTTAGTTATTTCATAGGACAGATACTTAGAATGACAAAACAACAAACAGAAACTTCAAATCTGCTATCATTCCAAGCAATACAAAATAGAAATTAAATTAATTTTATTTAGCATCCATGAAGTAGTTCCAAAGAAAACCTTTGGGAGTTCTAAGTGATGGCGAACATACAGAGAAACAGAGTTTTGTATGTGAGTCTACTCTAGTGAAGTATAAATGGAAAATGTAAGCTTAAGAACAGCTTTCCACTCCTTATTTAACTTGAATAACTGCTCCCTGGCACTCACCATTGCTCCTCACAGCCATTCTCCCTAGAGGAACACTTGCACACCTGCATCAGGAGACATGGTGATGGAGATCCCCAGAAGCACTACATGAAAGAGGAGAAACTTTGAAGAAAGAAAAATTCTAAAACCCCTCAGTATAAAAACGTAAAAGCATAATAGTATTAGAGCTTAATGAAATTTTACATAGCAGTGAAAAATAACCCCACTCTTCTCTAAGTTACAAATCATAAGTTACAAATAAAAAAGTATACCATTAAAGAATCTGTCTTGTATCAATTCCATCACATAAAATTTTTCAAAAAATTCACTTTAAAAGATGAAAACTGACTCCCATACAAACATATGTATAAAAACGGTGAGTTGTGAGATCATAAATTCAAAGTAATTATTTATGAATGGGACATGTGATATCAGAAATGCTTAGAGCAGGGTAGAGAATTGTCATTAATATTCTGCTTTTAAGCACTCTTCTGTGTTTGTGTGATTGTAGAAATATAAAATATATTAGTTTTTAAATGTAATGTACTCAAAGATATTAACTCTCAGATATACATTTTCTTTCTTTTTATATAGTAAAGAAAAACCTTTAAGAGTATATGCATTCTGAATCAGATAAGTATTTGTACTATTTAATATACTTGTGATATGGTTTTATTTTTTTATTTAAACTTTGTAAATAGTAATGATGAATACCAGGGAAGAATAGCTCTTCATGTATGAATTAATGCTGACAATAACACAGACGTTAAGAAAAATCAAGTAATAGCATAGATGCAATATTTAGAGACAGATTTGGCCTCTTCACACTTGACTGTACAGAGAAGAATGACAGATGGTCTTGCATACAAGAATGATGAGGCTGGGCGCCCCCACAGTGCTGCCAGAGCCAGGGTTTGGAGTTCACTTTATCAGGCATTTATGCAATGTCAGCTGCCAGAATATGGACAGTATATTTCAAAATCCATTATATCATGAGAGTCAAAGCACACACATGGGGTAAACAATATCCTGAATTTACAACTGGAAACAGAAATGAAGCACACAGAACCAACTTATATTAGTATAGTATGATCTGAAATTCAATCTCCTCCTCCTAATCTTTATGCCCTAATGCCCTGGCATCAAGTTTCACCAACACGTGAAAATATACTGGATCCTGGGCTTGGTAAACTCTACCATTTCTGCTTTTATTGTTTCAGTAGTATCCAACTTTCATCTCCATGTTCAATGCCATTGGCTCTTAACATCTTCATAGCTTAGACAAGTTTGCCCAAATTTTTGCTTTAACATAACAGGCTTTGTAAATAACTACCTTTCACATATTTTGGCCCTATTTTGTCAAAGTTATCTATCAGAGGAGTAGATGAAAGGAAACAAGTTGAATTTCTACTTATAAAGTTAAGACATAAGAATGTTCTAGAATACTATGAAAGCAGATAGGAAATTACACAGGGTTTTAAAAACTCATATCCTTGCCTTGACATCTTCAAAAATATCAATCACATGCTAGGGCTCAGGAGAAGTTGGCCAACACAAAATGAACTCCATGTTTTGTATGTGTGTGTGTGTGTGTGTGTGTGTGTGTGTGTGTGTGCATGTGTATGTATATACACTCTTTTTGTTTTATTTTCATTTTGCATGTTTTGTCTTAATTGAATATAAAAAATCTTAAGAGATTCTTTTTATTCAAACCCAAGTGATCATCCCTAAACACATAAACATATGACCAACAGCAAACATATTCAGCAGAATATATATATATATATATATATTGTATATATATATATATATTTGTATACACATGTATATATACTTAACAATAATAATAAAGAAAATGTCATGAAGTCAAGATGAACTGGGAACACAGAAGGAGTTGAAGGAAAGGGAATGGGGTGGAGATGATGTGAATATAATACTCATGCATGAAACTCAAAAAAAGTAAATTTTTCAAAAAAGAGAATTTTAAAAGTACTATTTCTATAAAGTATATAGTTACTTATTAAGATTTCAATTTTAAAAACTTTTAATTTTTTAAATTTTAATTGTAATTTTTAAATTACAATTTTTAAAAAATGTAAAGCTATTAGAATTGTATGCTGGGAATAACAACCTTCAATATCTCTAATAAGTATTTGTTAGATAAAATATTCACCTCTTATAACCATTAAACAATAATCAATTTCCAAACCAAAAAAGAAACTTATTCCAAAGTTGTATAAAAGGTGAAAATGAGAAGAGTAGGAAAAGGGATGAAGGAAAAGGTTAATATAGAGTATATAATTTCCATGTCACATCGAGCTGAGTGGCAGTGCTCCAGAACTCTCATCAACCCTCAGCTTGGGAGTGTGACTTATGCAGAAACACAGTCTTTGCTTACATCACAAAGGCCAGGTGGGATCCTGTTGGATGAGCATGGTTTTGGGAGCATCATTCTGGTATGAATGATGATCTTGTAAGAAGAGGGCAATTTGGAAGCAGTTTGACCCAAGCAAGACCTCAAGAAGTCATATGAAGATGGAGACATGGATTGGAGATAGCTGTCAGTCACAGAAAGTTGAAGGTATCGGCAGAAAACCCAAGAAAGACAAATAACGTTTATTCCTTTCAGCATCCAAAAACTGCCTTAGCTGACATCTTTATTAAAAAACTTAACTTCCTAAACTAGGAGAGAACATATTTTTATTTTACATATGTTCATTTGCAACATACTGTTATAACAGCCAAGAAACTAGTACAAATGATGTATACATGCCATGTTTGTATTTGCACATTAATATATAGACATATATCCCTATCTAATATACCTAGGGTTTCTAAGCCATCTTTACCAAGTTTGAGGCAGATTAAGTAATTTTCAACAAATTCTAAGTAGATGAAGCTAGACAGAGAAATGAATTCAGAAATATAGCATCATCTGTGTTTTGTGTTCAGGCCCATTCTGAAGTTTGGGCAACATTGTACTTGATTGTTCATTCAATTTCTTCACTTTGTCTAAAAGACACAAATTCAAATCAAAGTCTGTAGCACTTTCTTATTTTATGTAATTTTTTTATGCAATATAGATTTTTGACTTGGATTTAGTTTGTGCTCATTGTCAGAAATTTGAGATGCTCCAGTCAGACATGATGGATATCCAGAGACATGCCTGTTCCTGAGAGTCTCTAGGACCACTCCCTGGAAGGCTCCATGGACACTGCAGCTGGTCATAAAAATGAGATGTGGGAAGGCTGGTGCTTGGCTTTAAACTGTGTGGAGGCTGCCCAGATGCCATATAGTCCTGCCTTACTCCCACCAGGATACCAAGTTCTGTGCAGAGCATATCATCTCACTGAGCCAGGAAAGTTTATATGACACACCTGTACCAAGTGTTCCAGGAAGGATGGAGATGTGCATTTCTGGCTAATTTCTTAAAAGATAAATCACACTGTGGGAAATTTCTCCAGTCACAAAAGTAGCCAAATGTAAAAGTGAGCATGATCATGGCACTCAGCTTCCATCATAAAATCCAACACAGACTGAAAGAAAAATCTTCTCCTGTGGACTGAGAGGAGGGAAAATTCTGAAAACTAACTAGTGTATTATAAAGTCTAGAAAAATTAAAAAATAAAGCTCTTAATAGTATATACTAATGTAACATGTTCCCTTTAGAAGATTTAGAAACAGCACAGCTAAATGTTTCATTCAGTAAAGGTGATTGCTGCCAACCCTTAAAACCTGAGTTCAATCACAGGGACCACTATTGTGGAAGGACAGAAGCAACTTCTACAAGTTTTTCTCTGACTTTCCCAAAAGCTGTGACAAGCATATACCCCCACTTCCACATAGGAATAGTTAGGTAATGGGTACATTATGTAGATAAATAGGTAGATAGAAAGATAGATGATAGATATATAGGTAGGTAGGTAGGTAGGTAGATAGATAGATGATAGATAAGTAGATAAATAGATAGATGATAGATAGATAGATAGATAGATAGATAGATAGATAGATAGATAGAGATAGATAGATAGATATGAAAGTGTATAGGGGACAAATACAGAAGTAAACCTTGGTATAAGGTTAAAATACATTTCATCAAATTGGGAACCAGAAGGAAAGAGTAGTATCATACCCATTTACTAACAAAATCATTAATATGGACGGAAAGAAGACAAAGAATCTGAATAACTTACCCTAGGTTTGCACATTGTACTGGTCAATCCTGGTCATTCAGTAGCCCCCACTCTTTAAACCTTTCCAAATAGAATCATATAATACTATAAGGCCTGGTTTTCTTCCACACAAACATATATTTCTGTCAGGAATCCACCCTGTGTCCAAATTTCAAGATCTGGACCTGCAGATCCAGGTCTAAAGCCAGCAGTCCATGGAATTCCTTCCCTGGGTCATTCTTGGCCACTATGTATGTTATTCCAAAAATGGCTCAGTAGAGCTGAAGACATGTCCATGAAGTATACATACAGGGCTGAGCTTCTCTATGTGTGTCTGTTATCCGTCTTATAGACTATGGAAACTGCATAGCATAGTGAAAAGGGAAGTGGGAAGTTTGCCAGACTTAGGCTTGGATTTCTCAGTCTGCCAATAAAATAACTATGGGATAGTATTCTACCATAGGACACATATTCCACGCTGCACTGTGATGCTCATTGGGAAATAACTATGGTTTAAAAAAAATCCCCAAAACACTACGCACTATCCCAGGCTAGAGAGCTCTCAGGATGAACTTAAATTCTAAGGGGTACTCCTCAGGACAAAGAGACTCTGTCCTTTGTCTGCATGGATTTCAGTTTGACTCATAGTAAGTCTGCTTCATCTGAAGTTATGAGAGAATTCCCACTGCTAAGTGGATTATGCTTTCTCATTTGTTCTCAAGGAAATTCCTCAAAGGGTGGGACTTTTATGAAAATTGCTGGACTTGCTTCTGTACCCACTGCTCGAATGTATTTGTTACATTTGATGGATGTGTGAAGGGTTATAAGGATCAGAGAATAGGGCTCCTATACTTCTGGGAAGTAACCTACTCCTGATGTCCTGCTAGTGTGAAAATAAATTCCTTTACAGGGAAACATGTTTTATGTCAGTAGTTTTATTTTCTGTGAAAAGTTTACCACAGGCAGATTTTTTTTGCTCCACACAAATTTGTAAGTAGAAAATCAAAGATTCAGGTCTATTTGATTTTACTATGTCCTAGAATTTGATTCACAAGAATATAGAAAGCAGCTCTATCCAAAAAAACTAAAATGTTCATTCCCAAAGAAGCAGCTAAACTATTAGAACAGATTTAAAACATCGTATTGAGTTTCATAAAGTTCGACTTTCAAAAATGCATTGTTCCTACTCAAATTATATTAAAAATATAGTTGTGGCTTAGGACTCTAATCTTAGTCCTCATCAGGCCAAGGAATGAGGGTCACTGAGAGTCTAAGAACAGCATTTCCAAAACCAAAGAGAGGCAACAAAACATCAAATTACCTAAAATTACCAAAATTGGTATTTGTATTGGTTAGGTGTTTTTGTCAATTTGACACAGGCAAGTGTCATCTTTGAGGAGAGAGCATAAATTATTGACTCAGACTGGCCTCAAGCAAGTCTGTGGGAGTTTTCCTTGATTACAGATTAAAGTGAGAGGGCTCAGTCTACCATGAGCAATGCCAGTTGTGGCCCCATGGTCTATGATTATGTAAGAAAGCAGGCTGAGCCAGGCTTAAGGAGCAAGCCAGTAAGCATCATTTTTTAAAGAACAGTTTTAGTTACTGCCTTATTTAACTGATAGCCAATTTTTTTATACATACATATGGAGGAATATTTTTCTTGTTATAATTTGTATTTTTAGCCTAGTGAAATATGAACCAGTGTAAGACATTAAGTTTTGCTGATGCAAAGGGGATTTTCCTTTCCCCCCAAAATACACAACCTATTTTGTTTCCCTAGTCAATTCAGTTGTCAAGCCAACACATCCTGTGTTGCTGGTCTTCTGAAGCATGTATGATGCAAGTTGTCTTTTTTATTGGGTTTCTTTCTGACCTCAGTTGTCCCTCACATTTATCTCCATCTCCCCAGTTGTTTGCCTATCTTTAGGTTTTCATATAATTGAGCAGCATCAAATTAGTCTCCAAGTGTCTAGATTAACTTTATTTTCCTCTTCCTTCCATATTTATAAAATGAAAATCAGATGCCTTCCTTCTGTTCAGAAAGCCTTTCAATAACTTTAGATCATTTACTTACCAAAAAAGGAAATTCCAGATTCTCCTTGCTTTATTCCTCATTAAAAAAGTAGAGAAGTAGTAACTTGAAGATAGTAATATAAAGATATATATTTTATGGCTCCTTCCTGGGGTCATTGTTTTTTATGAAATCTGATTTTTTGAGGGATCTCATCCCTGCTGCGTGCTTCATTCTTGGTGATATGTCATAAGTGGCTCATGTATTAGATAGTCATGAGCGGTTGAGCTAGCTACAATGACCTTAGTAATTATTCTTAAGTAAGTTTTTACTTTATTCTTATTCCTTAATGATCTCCTCCTTCCCCTCCTCCTCCTCCTGATCCTCATCATCCTCTTTCTCCTTCTGCTGCTGCTCATTGTCTCTCTCATGAACACATACACACACTCCTTCTTTCTCCCTCTCTCTCGTCCCTTTCTTCTTTTCTCTATGTCTCTATCTCCCTCTTTTCCTTTCCCTCTGTCCTTCTGTCTCTTTCTTCTTTCTCTTTCTTTATCTTTAGCCTTTTTCTCTTTCATCTGTCTTGTTAAACTCATCATTTTTTGTGTATATTTTGGAAAGATATTGAGAATAGAATTTGGAGCTAATATTTAAGTTGTGAGTCACCAAATAAAATTTTCAATAACATGAAATTTATATTTCTCGGACCAATATCTAATACAGAAGAGAAGAAGTATTTTCTAATAAATAACTTAACTCTATCCCAAAATATGGAACCTAAAGTAAATGTCAATTTTTATGTGTTCACCTGGGGAGACCTCATTGGA
Organism: Cricetomys ansorgei; assembly: GCA_026225945.1. Taxonomy (NCBI): domain Eukaryota; kingdom Metazoa; phylum Chordata; class Mammalia; order Rodentia; family Nesomyidae; genus Cricetomys; species Cricetomys ansorgei. Next base: position 8,353,222 of record JAMJFZ010002307.1, on the reverse strand, counting down.
AGGAATCTAACAAATAATTTCAATTGGGATTTGACTGTATCTTTACTATGATGTGACCTTATGTGAGTTATCACTGTTTTATCTAGTATCTTGTTTTTCAAAACCTAGTTCAGACACTGATAGTTGGGACATCTATTATCTGTGATACCACAGCCTGTGAAACCATAAAGACAAGATTCAAATGGTTCAGATGTTGTTGTCATGGAAAAGTATTTCAAACCATTGTAAGCTATATGTTTATTTGTCAATTAACAAATTTGTTCTTGACTCACTTAATCATCCAACAGATGTGTTTACCTAATACTAGTCGCTCTGGTTAGGTGTTCACATATCAATGAAGAAGAAAATTATGTATACTATCTATTATTAAATTATTAGAAGAATGTAGATTAGGAGAATAACTAACAGCAGTCCTGAGAGATAGCAGATGGTGACTTTAAATAAGGTCATAGGTCAGTCTTGTTGACAAGGTGATGTGCAATCGATGATTTACAGTATACATAGCTATCTGGGGAATAGTCTTTCAGGCAGAAGAATTGTCAATGAAGTGTTCCATAGGTACCCATGATGTGAGTGTCTCTTAGGCAGAATATGTACAGGGAAGAGGGCAGAGAGATCACCAGAAACTTGATTTTGAATATCTGTAAGGGTCATTAGAAAGATCGGAGGATTTTGAGAATAAGATTGTAAATTGTAAATTCCCTTTCTGTGATTCTGTGAATAAGGAAAGTCATGATGACCTAAACAGACCAAGAATTCAAAGACATTGGTGCTATATAGTTTATACATAAAATGACTCCTAAAGGCTAATGTATTTGAACACTTGGTCCTCAGCTTTGAAGTGCTGTTTTGGAACACTCTGTAAAAAGTGGGGCTTCCCTAGAGAAAGGGCATCATTGCTGGATGAGCTATGAGCCCAGCCTCACTTTGGCTTCCAGTCTCACTTCTCCAGCCAAGTGTAAACAAGCTCTTCCGCCCCTCCCCCACCACCCCCACTTAGGGATGGCATCACTGACATGCCTTCTTTCTATATGGTAGACTAAGACACCCTTAAACCGTGGGCCAAAGAAAATCCTCCTTTTATTAGTTGTATCTTGTCAGAATTTGATCACAGCCATGAGAAAAGAAGTTTGAAGAACATTTTGTAACTTAAATAAATTGTGTAGCATAGATGGGAGAGTCATGCCTCCTGCACACTAGACAACCAAAGGGGAAACCTGCTTTATTGTTTGCTCTCCCCAGAATACTATCTCTAAGTAACCTATAGTTAGAGACTTGCTTGGATACCCCAAAACAAGGAACCAGCACAGATAGGGAACTTGAGACAGAGGTCCACAGCATCTGGGTAGGAGCTTGCCATCTAAAACAGCTATGATTCTGAGGGTTGCCAAAGAGGACCCACTGCAGAATATGAGGGAGTCCATGTTGTTAATGCTTGGTAGCTTCACTATCTGAGAAGGAAACAGGATCCATATTCTCTGGGGATAATTGTAGAGGTCAATAGACTGGAGCCTATGTACAGCATACTGCTTAGCTTCCAAAGCCACCTATTTATTACATGTTGTTTTCTAGTTGCAAGGATGGAGAACCAGGTCGAGAGGATCTTTAAATTTCAGCATCCTCTTCCCTCTGGAGAGTGCTTTACTGCTGTACTAAGTCAGAAAAGGTTAAAACTGGCAGGCAGAGTGCTGACTTTTCTGACTTCTGAATTTGCCCAGTTCAGTGTAGACTGCAGTCCTCTGTTTGCTTATTGAGCAATGCAGGGAACACTTATATTTGGATATTTTCGATCTCTGGGTACATAAACAGAAGTTGGTGAGTAGGCTCTGAAAGAACTCAGATCTTGCCTTGAGCACAGATTCAAAATGTCACTGGGGCTAGCCTTAGCTCCTGGTTTGCAGAGATAGGAAATTGTCACCTGGACAGGGCCTTTGAAGCTGAGCTGCTGGTATTAAACTGCCCTGTGCCTCAGCCTACAGAGAATACCATGCTGAAAAGTGGGAAACTCAAAGGACTCCAGCTACTGCATGATACCTTCCCCCACCTCACAGATTTCAACACTGGAGGACTCAGAAAGAAAGTTCTCTAATTCTTTATTAATTTTATCTTTATCTTGTTTTTTTCTTTACACACACACACAAACACACACACACACACACATTATAGATCAATTTTCCTGATGAACATAACAATTTTCCATAAAATATTTTCAAAACAATGCAACAACATATTAAGTACACGAGACAGCATGACCAGGCTGGTTTTATTTCAGGGATAAAGTATGGTTCAGTACATATAAATCGAACAAATCTAATAGGGTTATAAACCGACTTGGTGGCTGAAATTACCTAATCCTTTCAATAGATACAAAAACACCTATGATAAAAACCTGAAGGAACTGAGCATGAAAGGAACAGACCTCAACACAGTGAAAGCTTCATACTCTCAGCCTATAGCCAACAGAATAGTAAGTGGAGAAAATTCTGAAATCAGGAATGAGATAAGGTGGTTCACTTTCTCTATCCTTATTCCATATGGTGAATAAAAGTTTCAGCTAGGAGAATAAAGACAAAGAATAAATGGGAAACGTATGGGCTACACAGAAAAAGATGAAACCAACTTGTTCCTTATTTTAAACAATATAATCTTGAGTTTTAAAAACCCTAAAAAAATCACTGGGAAACACATTTGGTAAATAAAATGACAAGCAACAACATCAACACACAGAAAGCAGTATCTTTTAAATGTACCAACAATTAACTTGTCAGGGAAAAAAATTCACTTGTATCAGGTTCAAAGAAAATACATATTTAAAGTACCAAGAAATAAATCTAACTCAGGATGTGAAAAACTAAAACTTTAAGACACCCAAGAAAGAAATTGAAGAAGACAATACAAGTGGAAAGATTGCCCATGTTCATGCATCAGCAGTGTCAATACTGTGAAAATGGTCACATCGCCAAAGCAGTTTAGACTCTCAGTGTAATCCCTGTCAAAGTTCCAATAATGTTTTCCTCAGAAATATAAGCAAGCAATCCTAAAATTCAGATGAAATCACAGAAAACTTGAAATAGCTAAAACACAATCAAATCAATGCCTTACCTTGAATTGTAAAACAGAGTAGTAGTTACAAAACTAGCGTGTCACTGGTGTAGAAATAAACATGTATATTAACATGATGTCATAGAGAAATTATCAATAAAATATAAGAATATGGAAAAGAAGGAGGAAAAGGAAGAAGAAGAGGAGCTGTGTGTGGGGAAACAAAAACAAACAAACAAACAAACAAAAACCTAAGAGATTGGATACCTTAATTATACCTGCAGAATAACTTGACCTCCTTTTCCTGTTACTCCATCCACTTCCTGTTTCCTTGTGGTTAGCCTTAGGATCTAGAATGCACTCCAGTCACAGGGAAGAACCTGTGTTTATCTCTTAACTGACTCTCCCTTTTATCTTCTCCCAGGTAAAGATGAAAGAATTTCAACCACCCAGACTGAGCATGGAATGATGAAATTAAAAGTGTAAAGAGAAAGTGAGAAGAAATGGTCAAATGAAGGAAAAGGGGAGAGTGCTTCAATTCTGAGCTCTCTCACTGCAATGCTAAAGGACCTCTGCAGATTGTCCATTATGTAAACAGTCTACCTTATCTCCTGATTTTCTTCCATTATCTTAAGCTGTGTGGGTCCCATAAAATGGGGTAGAGATATTCAGGAGTGAGAGCATGTCAAAGTAAAGAGAGAGAAGGTCCTTTAAGCTGTAGAACTAATTACAGACATACTAAATTTGGATCCTCTTATGTGCAAAAACAGTCTTTTCTCAGTATTCATTAAAAACTACAGAATTGACATGAATGTGAGAACCTAGGACAGTACTGCAGGCCCTCTGAGGATTCATTACTTGTTCTGGTGATTGTAATAATCGGTGATTCCTTTGCCTGTTCAGGACAGTCTCCAAGGAATGTTAGATTTTTTTAAATGCTAGTAAATGTATAACATTTTTGTATGTCTCAGTATATGAAACTCTTCTCATTATTTATTGAATTCTGTTAATGATGATAACACATGGTATTGTCATTTTAGATCTTTTCCTAAATACAAGATAGGTTTAAAACACACAGTCTAACTATCTCAAAATATGTTTAGTCATGGTTACAAAGTCGATGTCAAATCCCTCCACTCCAATTTGCAACATAAATCAAATATTGCTGTGTATGAATCTAGGAGTCTTTGTGGTGTCTCTGTGTCCAAAGCCACTGTTTGAATGCATGCTCTCTATAAGGTCCGGGGGTGGCTTGTCCATAGAACTGGTTGGACCAATTCCTCTGGGTAAACATTTGAAGTGACTTTACACAGAAGAGCCAGAAATATCATGCCACTGAGGGGCAAGCAGTAAGAGAGTCCTAAGAAGAGAATCAGAACTCTGATGAAAGTGAGACAGGCCTGGAAGAATCATGAAAGCAAGAGGAAAGAAAGTAGCTGTAAGAGGCTGCAAGGCATCCGTTGGCCAAAAGCAAAGTTAATAAATCTTAGCTGCTTATTTAGCAATCATATCAGAACTTTGGATTCTGCTAGGCAATGTTTAAATCATCGCTTCTAGAAAAAGTAGCTTTCTTGATCATGCTGACAGAATGGAAAAGACATTCTACAGAAGGATTTCACCATGAAGGCTAAATAGCATAAACTCCCAAATCTAAGAACAAAGCTGTGAATCCACCTGTATATGAAATACTTCTCTAATGCTGATAGTCTATTACAGTTGCCAAATTTTCCTTGAAGCACAAACTCTATATGTTGTCCCATAATAATATAGCCAGTTTACCTGTTGTTATAACTGCAGAGATGATGAAAGGTAAGAAAAGTTGATCAATATTAACATTTTAAAATTCTTAATGCATGAACAAAAGGAATGGCTCCAACAGTACAATGAAGCAATTGCCTTTAAAATTATGAATTAATAGGAGTGAAGTAAAAAGATGAGAAAGTGTAGCTGCAGTGATTGTCTTTTTTAAAGGACATTAGAAAAATTGTAGGCAAAGAGCTGATTTCCCTTCTGCTCTAAGAAATATAATTTGTATGATTTGATACTGTAATTTTTTAGATCAAGCACACTTGATCATTTTCCTCATTTGTACTCTTCCTGAATTCTTGCCTGATACTTTTTTATCATTTAATTACCTTATCAATCACTTTTCTCTCCAGTTCTGAAGCACTCCTGAAAACCATCCTCACAGTGCTGAAAAACAAATTGATTTTGCTCTTTCTTCATCATTTTCCTTTCTTCTTCATTTTTTTTCCTTTCATTTTCTTTTTTTTAAATAGTAAAGATTGAGACTTGCACAGCTTAAATGTGCATGCTAGCTTTCAATTGGGTGCTCACGTATATTTATTTTCCCTTTCCTCTATAGTGTGTAATGATAAGAATACAAAGGAAGACACGGTATTAAAAATATCAAAAAAAGGGAAATGAAGCAGTGGAGAAAACAGAAGAAAATGAGTATTATACTCTACTATAGAATACCAATTCAATAATAAAAAAATGATAATAAGAGAGAAGTTAAAGCCAATTAAAGACAGACAAACCAATAGACACGCACACACATAACAAACATGCATTCATTTTAGTGATTCGTGGAGTTTTTCCTGAGATATTCTTGTGAGTTTCTTCAGCTCTTTGAGCAACCTCAGATACTGTAGAGCAGAATGAACTACTTCCTAATCCATGAAGTCCCAGCCAGTATTAAAAGGCTATTTCTCGTTCTGGAGATATAATTCAGGGATGAGTGACACTTGCTTCTCTTGCAGAGGTCCTGAATGTGGTTCTCAGTACCAACATGGTGGTCCACACCTCTATATTTCTGGTTCCATGAGATCCAATGCCCTCTTCTGACCTTCCTGGGCACCAAGCACTAAACTGGGTACAAACAAAACACTCATATACCTCAAATAAAATAACTAAAAACCTAAAGTTTTACAAAAGACTTACCATTTTATGATGGCTTACCTTTTGAGATGTTATTATATAGCAATAGGTGAAGAGACAATCACAGTGTATTAGGTAGTTAGAACACTTTTGGTTGTATGGGGTACTATTTTCTGGATGTTACATAAAAATAAACTTAAAACGTGCTTGCTCTCATTTTTTTCCATTCATTGTTTATATACAAAGGCAGGACTGAAGGTTTAGACACTGAATAGCCACATATCTGTAAGTTGGATCAGAATTTCCTCTGGAAGTCCACGTCTGCAACCATAAAACTAGATAAACAACTTTAAAAAATACTAATCACAAAGGCCCATCAGTGTCTTTGATACACAAATAAACATATTTTTCTAAGAGCTTGCTAAGTTGGACTCAGAGTTACAACCTAGGATCCTGGTTCCCTTTCTGTTGCTGTGATAAAACACTGACCAAAAGCAACTTGGGGAGGAAAGGAGTTTGTTTGTTTGAGTGTTTGTTTATTTATTTATTTATTTATGTATTTATTTATTTATTTATTAGCTTCCAAGTAACAGCCTAACATGGAAGGAAGTCAAGGCAGAACCTAGGGGCAAAAAGGGCAAAAAGGAAAGCATTGAGCATGGAGGAGGGTTGTTTGCACACTTGCTATCGCTCGCTGCCTGGGCCATCATTTTACATAGCCTAGAATCTCCTCCCAGGGGATGGTACCACTCGCAGTGGGACTGTCCCTCCCACATCAATCAACAATCAAGAAAATACCCCATAAACGTGACTATAGGCCAATCAATGGAGCCAGTTTCTCAGCTGAGGTTCCTTCTTCCCAGGTATGTCTAGGTTTGTGGGAAGTTGACAAAATTAACTATGGCAGAGGGCCAAGGGCTATGGCTGAGGTTGCCTTGTACATGACACTACTTAATCTCTTTCTTCTTTTTCCCCTTTGTGGCTCTTCCCTTGGCACCCCACTTCCAATGGTGGAAATGCCACTATAGGTGCATATGTCAGGAAAGAGCTATGGAATTAATTGCAGGGTACTTGAGAAGTTAGAGTATATACAGAAAGAAATGTAAAATTTATTTATTGAAATTGCTCTGAGCTCATATTTGCCAGGAACATTTCATCTAAATAAAGATTTGGCCTCATGCAATGGTGGAGAGATATCACAGGCCAAGTAAAACTGTCTCTGCTTGCATCATTCAAAAGAACTATTTTATTTCAGCAATCTGAAAATGCCAAGCTTCCCAGAAGTAGTGATGATTGGTTTTGGAAACCATTACAGATCAGTTACATTTGATGACTGCAAAGTTTGAGTTTGAGTTTATTGTTGTAGAGGCCACCATTTTTAACTTTTGGAGGTTAATTTACTCATGTTTTATTTATTCCATAAATACATGGTTGGAATCTGTTTTGGACAGAGGTTGTAATAATGGCAACATTTTTGTCAGATGGAGCTATGTTCTGTGGATGAAGACATACATGAGAAAAAAAAACACATAGGCATATAAGTTAATTTTACTTTTAAAGTGAAGTATAAAGGGGAGGAACCCCAGTGGAAGAGTGATATTGTTTGAGAAGTTATGGTCTCACTTAAAACATAAAATATATGTCGCATGTTAGAATAAGAGACTGGCTTAATGTCATGAATCTAATCTTTGCAAATGCCATAGTATCTCCTTAATTGAGGTTTCACTCCTTCTAAGAACATACCAAATCACATATACATGATCCATCGAACTAGCAGCCAAATCTCATAGCTAATAAATAGGTAAATGAGGCTGTGGATGTGACTGAGTTGATTGGTTAACTTATACAAAGCCATCAATTTGATTCCCAGCACTACATAAGCCAGATACAGTGGGACACAACTGCAATGCCACTCTGCTCTCTGGAGAAGAAGGTAATATAGTAGGGACACAAGGTCATCCCTGCCTACATAGAAAATTCCAGACAGGCCTAGGGTACAGAAGATCTTTTTCTCAAAGTATTTGGGTACTTTTCTGAATGTATGAATGTATGTATGCATATAAGTATGTGTGTGTGTGTGTGTGTGTGTGTGTGTGTGTGTGTGTGTGTCTTGTGTGTACTTGGTGCCTGAATGGCTAGAAAAAGGTATCAAAAAAGGTCTTGAGATACAAGTGGTTGTGAGTTCCCATGTGGATTCTTTGGAAGAGAACCGTGAGCTTCTGCAAGATTAGCAACTGTTCATAATAACTGAGCCATCTTCACAGCCCACTCAGGAGTTTCTTATCTGTTCTTTATAACCTTCTCTGTAAGATCCATATCAAACTGAAATCTCCATATGGGACAGGATTCTATAGCTCTGCTGTGCATTTGGCCACAGCAGTTAAGTTATTTGCATACCAACACCAGTTGTATCTGTTTCCTCTCAGCATTACAGCATTGTAGATGCACAAGCAAGTAAACATGAGCTCTTTTATGAAAATAGAGTTGGGTATTTGAGGAAGCCTATATACAGTTAGTCATGTAAAAGGCTGCTACATAATCAAGTGTGAATGACTTCTAAAATGAGAAGTTGGGAGAGTCATAACATCTAGAATAGTGCTGCAGTTTGTGTCATAATGCTCTTCAAATACTTGTTACACATTTAACAATCTTCTGTTGTAGAAGATTTGCTTGGACTTGTTTATACAAAAACGAGCATGTTGTGAAATCCAAACTGCAGATATCTAATGAAGGAAAAGTTCTGAAGATTTACCTCACTTAATGGTAGGTGAACCAACTCATTTTTAACATTCTCCTCTCTTATTATTGGCATGACTGCATGTACAAGCCAGAACTCTGGGAAGGTGATCTTTGTAACACTTTAAGAATGACTAAGGTGTGGAGCAGAACCCTATCATGAGCTTTGTCTCTTGTGTAAACTTTGTATTTGCAATAGATCAACAAAACAGTTTTTGTCAGATCAGGCATACAGAGAATGCAGACGCTATCATATTTTATGAAATATTTTACTCCAGTTTAAAATCCCATTGTTTTGGGGTGAATCAAATAGCTATCTGGACAGTATCAGGCACTGCAGTGCTTCCTTATACCCTCCAGATCTTGAACTTATACTGGCTTCTGCAGACCTCTCTGCTCTGTGCAGATTGCTTTTCTTACTCCAAGGAGATGATACTGTTTAGGTATTTTATTTGTCAGGCATTTTAATATCTCATAATGTAATTCATACTTAATTCTTTTAAAATAATTTATTTATTTCTATTTTATGTACATTTGGTGTTTTGCCTGCATTTATGTTTATGTGAGGATATTGAATCCCCTGGAACTGGAGTTACAGATAGTTGGGAGCTGACATGTGGGTGCTGGGAATTAAACTAGTTCTTCTGGAAGAGCAGCCACTGCTCTTAACCACTGAGCCATCCTCCAGCCCTGATAATTAATATTTAAAAAAAAATTAAGGTGTACCTTTGGTTCCTGAATTTTGAAAATGGGATGATTTTTCAAAATGTAAAAGATGATCACTCACCACTCCCTTCTCTCTATATAGACAAATTTAAACATGATTACTAAATATAAAAATAAAATTATGAGCTATAATTGATTTTTAGCTTCTTGATTTTTTTTTAATTATTACTGGAATTTTACATTGGCAAGCATCTATTTTAAATAAAAAGAGCAGTTTCCACACAAATCGAACTCCAGTTTTGGCAAGTGCTTTCTTTCTTTTTTGTTTTAGATTTTTTTCTTTTTTTAGGAGAAAGAAAGAACATGGAGCTGGGTAAATAAGGGGGGGATCTTGGTGGAGTTCAGGAAAGAAAAAGAATATGATAAAAATAAACTGTATGAGATTCTCAATGAATGAATACAATTTTTTAAATAATAAAATAATACAGTGTCCTAATCAACACCCACAGTTTTAAGTTTAAAAAGCCAAAAATGTCATTAAACACATTAAGCAGAATCTAACAACAAAATGTAAGAGGCATCAAGAGTGTTATAAAATCTGTGAATCACTTTTTCTTGATTTTTGTCCTGAGTTAGTGCTACACGCATTAACAAACAGAACCTTCAAGAAGTTAATGATGCTACAGAACAGAACCTTGCATGGAAGATGATGGGGGAAATGTTGCTCAGAAATAGAAACATAGAGCACAGGACTAACAGCTGAAAAGAGAGGGTGAACAGCAGTAGTACTGTTTTGTAGGCAGGAAATACGTGAGGGAAAGTGTGGACTCTAACCAGAAGACTCAGACTGTGAATGAAGGCTGGCAATAAAAGGCCAAAATGAAGCTCTAGGCTTGGGATGTTGCACAGTTCTTGCCTAGCAAGTGAGAGATTCTGGGTTTAATCTGTTCACATCACAGAAGAAAAGTTGACCTTCAGCGCAAGTATCTTACATACAAAATCACTAAAAATACATACAAAATAATTTGATAGTTATTTACAGGATGATTCACAATGGATAATATATCATATATACATATGTGTAGCTGTATTTAATATATGTATATAAGATATATTTAGACAGAATGTGTTTGAAACCGAGTATAACAGCTAATAGGAAAATTTTTTATAATCTCAGTAATATGCGTAATTACTACTTTCACTGAGGTTTGTATTTGGTTCTGAAATATTTCTATCTTTCAAAACTGAGTACAACATTCTTTCATCTAATAATGCAGCCAAGAGAAATGTCTATTAAATTCTCAGCTATGATATGACAATGAAAATTGATGCATGTGAGAGCAGCCTTGATGTACTGAAAACTCCCACAATAGATTGAGAACTGAAAAATAATGGGTGGATTTACACTTCGAATGTTCTGAACTGCCTTTGCATTTAGCTATTTTATCATACTCTAAAAACATAAAATTGATAATCTGAGCATAATATGTACTAATTTTCTGTTGACTAAATTATATTGAGAAGAACACACCATTACTGAAATATGCTTCTGAACATCAGAGATTGTAGTATTTTTATTGCCTTCTGGTTTCTCTTCTGTTCTATGGTATTAAAAATGGAAAGGCAATTTCTCTATAAAATGAAAAAGCAATATAATTCAATTGTCAACAAATATGACTGAAATTATACATTCAAATAAGTATTGTCCCCATCAACACTTAGGGACAAATGCTCAGAGAGGAGGGTTAGGTCTTATTATTTGCAGAAAAAAATGACTAAAGATTTAAATAAACTTGGGAATTTTTAAATTTAAATATATTTCAAATACAAGGAATAATAAAATTGCCATGCCTTGGAAATGTATCTCACTTTCAGAAACCATCTGAGCTTGGAAGAGGAATGGCTTACCCGGGTTAATTATAATTCTGTCAAATGAGACAAGAGTATGGGATTCAATGAATTTGATTCATTAATTTGGTCAAGATATCAAATAGTACAAAATGCCCAGAAACACATTTGCATATATTTAGATATGTTTACTAAAACAGAAGTTTTCTCTAGGTTCAGTTCTAACACTACCAAAAAGACAAAATATACACAATATGCACAATATACACAAAATATACAATAGAATACATTCCTGTTTGACTTCATAAGGTATTTAACACATTATTTGAATAATTTGTTATTAACTTGAAGATAGAGTAGCTATTCAATATCCTGAGCATTGGTATTCCCAGATGGGCTTGATCATAGAAAACTAAATGTAGGAATAAATTTATAATGAATCCTGAGTAAAATCTAACTCTTGCAAGCCATCATCTTGCCTCAGCGTGTAGCCTCAAGTAGAGACATTCTTATAGAATTTGCTTATTGCCTCTGTCCATGTTAGGTTTTCTTACCACTACTGTGGCCAGGCAATCACTACTAGCATACTTTGTCCTTTTTGATTCGACATATGACAATGTAAAACCACATGGAAAAAACAACTGACTAAATTTTTTTGTTGTTGTTTTGTTTTGTTTAACCTGATCTAAATGACATCTTTTATTGCTATAGTGGTTTTAACTGTCAGTCCTTAGGCATGACAGCAACATGGCACAGTGATCTCAAATTTTGTTATTGAAACTTTGAGGTGGGAAATCTATGAACAATCATAGTCAATGTTTGGGGGTGAAATGTGTTTTTAATTTTCTTTCCTTCTTCTTTGTTACATCTTAGCATATGTGTGTCCATAAAATGAGTCCAAAAGCCATGATTTGTGTTCTTCAGTGACTAATAGCACAGTTGTGTATTAGCTGTATATTATTCTAAGAAGAAATGTTGGCTCACCATGTTCCTGTGACCCTTGAGATGTGTTCTTTAGTGGTCAATGGCACAGTCTTTAGTTGTGTATGATTCCAGGAAGATGTGCCGTATCCACATCCCTGCTCTGCAGATGTGTCCTTTGGACAGAAAATGGTATCATTAGAAACACAGGCATGAGAAATTTTCAAAATCTTTAGTTGCGTGCTTTTTCTGTCTTACTGGATACTTAACTCTGGTACATGTGTCCCTTTTTTTTTATGGAAATAAAACACTCAATTAAATAAGAGATCACTGTCACTACTTGATTGTTCACTTTATTAGCAGTGTACATATTGTATCTCAGTCATTTTTGCAGAGATTAGAGATGCATCGATGGAAATACTATCACAGTCTGGGTTTAATGTCACAATCCAGAGGGAAAAATAAAATGTACGAGGTGGGTATGACTTAGCAGAGAGAATGATAGACAGACAAACAGAAATTGCTTAGAAAAGATTCCCTAAGAAGAAGCGTTTTAAAAGAATAGCGATGTCATGTTTGGAGCCATTTGGAAACATGGATCATGAAAACATATAAGGAAAAGTGGTTTTGAGTGGAAGAAACAATTCATAATGAAGTCCTGAAGAAATCATGAATTGTAAGCTCAAGGAATAGTAACAAACTAGGACAAGGAAGACTGTCTTCGGCAACCAGGGAACGGTTGATATCTGGCTGTGGCCGCTGGGAGCTGCAGAGAACACAAAACTCATCTAGCTTGTAGTTTTCATAAATGGTTTTCACTGTTTTATCCAAAAGAGACTTCAGAGGCCAAGACCTGAGGCCATAGTGGAGACTGTGCCGATGGCAGATAGATGACAGACATAGGAGAGTAGTGTTAGGTGGTGGGAATGTAGACTTTGAATTTATTTTGATAGTAAGGACATCAGACACCAAGACTTACCAACAGAATATGAGTGTAAGAAAAGGTTAATGACAGTACACCACCATTATAAGGCTGACCAATGTCAAGCGAGTGAGGACCACAGTGGAGTATATTGTCACAAAGAACAGAAATTAGATTTTGCATTCATGATCATCAGGCATAGAACACTGGGATTCAGTATCCCTGATTTTCTTAATTGATGTCACAGTCTTTTATATATATTCTGTTGATATTATTATTTATATTGCTCATTTGGGGAAGTTAATCTTATCCTCAGAGTTTGAATGCCTTTTCTTTTAACTTAATCAAATGCTCTTGGTGAATTTCTTCTTGGATCTTTTGAAGTGTTCTATTTTACCCAATCAGTACAATAAAATCTGCATGCCAAAATATCTAATAAATATCCCGAAGAAACTTCTACCGTATTTTTGGATTGGAATTTTAAAATATTTGTTGTATCTTATGCAATCTGGTGTGGTTTTTTTGGTGTCATTTTCACTTATTTGTTTGTACATCCTTCGTGGTGCAATGTAATGTAAGTAATTGTGTGTGTGTGTGTGTGTGTGTGTGTGTGTGAGCGCTTGTGCATATGTATGTGAGAATGTGTGAGTATCTGTGCATGTGTGTGTGTTCCTGTGCTCATGCACAGGCCAGAGAAGGATGTCAGGTGTCTTGTTCTATCACCCACCCTCAGCCTTAGATGAATGGTCTTGCACTGAACCTAGAGCTTGGCAGGGAATACCAAACCCTAGTCGTCCTCCTTTACTGATCCCAGAACTTTACTGCTGAAGTTCCAGGCAGGAGTGGTGATGTTCAGGTTTCTATGTGGGTCCTAGGGACCGAACTCAGGTTGTTAGACTTGGTTGCAGATGACTTTACCTGCTAAGACATGTAGAAGTCCTTTTGCTGAGAATTTCTAGTTCAGTTTTTCCACCATGAGAAAGTCTGGAAGTATTAGCATATGGCCGAGGGAGTGATCACAGCAGCTCCTTGTTTCCTTTGGCTTCATGGGATGGATGTGCATCAGCAACATAACTATTTATATGCCCTGTGTTAGAAACATTTAATTGTAACATTAGTTTGATTAAGAAATGTCTATACCATTACTACGTCAGATCATCAGGTATGTCTGTGAGGGCATTTTACAGGGAATTGTCTGATGGAAGAAGATCTACCATTGATACAAGTATAATATCTCGCAATCTGGGATTCTACACTGAGTAAAATGAAAGAAAAATGTGGAAGCCAGCTGAACACTAGCGTTGAGCTATCTTCCACATCGCTGAGACTTCACATCTTGCTGTGGCAGGAACAATGCCTGCCACTGAACAGCGTATATTTGCATAGGCGCACAGCTTGCCAAACAGTGCGCATACTCGGTTTGCCAGACAATGCACACCCACAGTGCACATGCGTGGCTGGGCGCCATTGAAGCATGCGCAGTTAAGCCTTCCTGTTCCAGCCAACTTGAAAAACTTCCAAGGGGCCCAGAGATAGATGAGGTGGCAAGATACAAGCCAATGCGAAAGAGCCACCATATCAGTCTGCAATCCAGGAGCCAATGGAACGCTGGGTGAGGGTTTAAAAGAGGTCCCTCTTCCTGGGATAAATCAGTCAGTCTGCTTCTGCCACTTACCTGATTCCCCGAGTCTGTGTCCTTGACTCTGTGCCAGCTTATCCTGCACCCCAAGGGTCTGGGGACCCCCTGAAGCAGCAGGTATAACATCTTAAGCAACATCTTCTGTTCTGTTAAACCAAGGTAAGCATCTAAAGCTCTATGCACCAAAAGTGTGAGTTTGAGAATAAGACCAAAAGCCTTCTGAAAATGGAGAATTCTTTAAAGTGGTGTAGAGAACTACACAAATCACTGATAATTATTAACTACCTTGTTCACCAAAAATTACATTTACTGTTATTAATACCATTAATGTAGATTAATATAGCTAATGTAGTAAGAAGTACTGTGGCAAATTTTAGTGATAAAAATGAAAGAAAAAATAACAGAAGAGGTTAAAGTTGAGTTAAGCACAGAATTTTATTTGACATTTCAACAGTAATTTAGACTTAGAAAAAAGTAAAAAGGAATTGATTTATCTTTATGATCCTGTGGCAAAGGTTAGATTATATGTATAACTATCATGGGTGATCTTTATATGTTTCCTTGAAAATAAATTTCACTTCAATGTAGGGTACAAATAGACAGTAAAAAGTAAGCTTAGTTTCATTGTAAAAGGAATCAAGTTACCCTTAAAAACCAAATTTTGTAAAGTATCAGGTGGCATAGTAAATTATGTGACTAATTTAAAGTCTTGGGTTTCAAAACAAATTTATAATGAAAGTGTTTTTAATGTTTTCTATTAATAAAAATAAATTATTTGAGGGGAATTTAAGTGGATATAGAGATATTACTGGCCTCCATTCAGCAGTATGGAAACCAAGCTTTGGGATGAGAACATACCCTAGAAGCTGAAGTGTCTAGAATCTGAAGAACAGCTACTGATATCATGCTGCCAGTGTTATTTTTCTAATAACTATCCTTTACAATACTTGGTGTGGTTTCTGTTACTCTATTTCCCCATTCTCATATATGGGACCCACATGTATTCACTTTCCACAAGAACTGAAGCATTGAGACTCACATTTGCTTCACTATTTTGATGCTGCCACTGTAGGACAAGGATAAGCAGGTACCAAACTGGATAATATGAGAATCAGTTTACATATGGCATATTTGTTTCCCTGTAAGTCTACCAAGAAGTCTTGTTGTTGTTACCTTTTTATGTATGATTTTTTGAAGGGTCTTACCATATATGTAGGACTTCCCGAGAACTTGCTGTACAGGCTGGGCTCAGGCTACCCTCAAACATGTAGCTAGCTATACTCCCACCTGGACATATGGGATGCAGGGATTAAGGGTATGTGCTTCCACAACTAGTCTCACAGAGGTTTACTAATATACTAGGCTGATAAGTATCCTTGCATATCCACATATGAGCTATTCTTACAACCAGATGTGATGTGGGAGGGTAGGGGTTTGTTATGTTACCGTCAATCAAAAGGGACAGCTGTCACACATCTTATTAGCAAGAATGGATCATATAAATATCACACTTACAGTCTATTTAGTACTACAAGAGTATAAACATGACAGTCAAGTACAATTACACTACAAGCCCAGGGGAATATACAAGCTTCTAGTGTGTCCTTTAGGGATAGTGGTGATTAAATATGTGGCCACTAAAGTTTCTATTTAAATCTTGGTTACATGAAAATGAAATACTGGATTTTTAACCTACCAGCAACATATAATACTGATCCACTATTTCTTTATATGGAACTGGAGGTACCAGGAATCTCAGAGAATCTTCTGTGTTGTTATAAAAGAATACCACAAACAAGACAACAAAATAAATTTGACTCAAAATTCTGAATACTGGTGAGTTCAAGACAAAGAATTTCACCAAGTGAGGGCATTCTTGATGAATGTCATGTCAAAAGGCATCATGTTTTTAAATAGAGGAGAAAGAGAAAACTTCCATCAATCAGAACCAAGTTCCTCAGATAAGAAACCCACAACCATGATAACAGTGTTAATCTAGTGAGAAAGGCAGAACCCTTGTGTCAAAATGCCCTTTCTCAACATAGATTCTTGGACACTAAATTTCCAACGTACAAACTCTAGGTACATTCTGGCCATAGCCATAAGTCTCAGTTTCATAAGATATTGTTGATTAAACTTACATATATGTAAGTAGATCTGTGAAGGGTCAATCAGGTAGTATGTATACAAAGAGCTTGGTTGTTATTTTGCCAAGAAATTGTCAACTTTCCGAGATGCCGTTTTCATATTAACAAAATGAAGATACTGACATATACTGTTTTTCATCAGATTAATTGTGTTAATGGTTGAAAAACAGAATATTTGTGAAACGCATGACAATGAAGAGAAACATTGCTATATCCATGTCATAAAATTTAACAGAAGATTCTTTATGTCAACTTTAACTACTACCTAAGGGTATTAAAGTACTTTGAAAAAATATTAACTGGACATGAATAAATATCTTTAATTTACAAACCTTAGTTCTTCTATATAGTTTGTAGTATAGGCCCTTTAATAAAATAATAATAACTCCAAAATTTCTTTATTTTTAGTCAACCTTGACTCCCCATTAGGACAAGCTCATGGGATTGCTAAAATCAACATTCAAGGATTTCTTCCTATTTTCCTTGTACAATATATAAAGTGATATTCTTTAAACATTCATCATCTAAGTTGGTTTGGTCTTTGAATGTGTGAATTTCTATTAGCACATTTTCAACAGCATGAACACAGGGATATGTAGTGGATGTAGGCTCCCAGAATGGTGATTTGTTTGCATGTCCTCTCATCTTCATGATGTCACTGGAGCCTCATTTCCAATCATGCAGGATCTCACTAGGGCTATGGCTCCGTGCTTGACATCTAAAATGCATCTCTTCCATAGTCATTTTTGTTGGTATGTGGCTAAATGTTGCAAGTTTACATGTACTTTTTACATTTTGCTAGGGGCAGAGTCAATCTATATGTGATAATTTCTAAGCTAAACCATGCAGAAAGCATCCATAAAAGAACACTTTCATTGGTGACTGAAGCAGGAATTGGCTTTAGACATTACATGAAAGTGTAACGGTTATTTTTTCATTATTATAGATACTAAAGAATATTCAGAACTTGTGATTGACAGACAGGTTTGTTTTATGCAGGATGTACTGTAATGAGCAAAGCAATGATTTTTTTAAAATTAAAAACAGGAATTTCTGGGATTACAAAAATCTATGCTATAAGAAAAAAATGTATGTTTGATGTCTCCTACATTTCTTGAAGTTTCTTTTTTCAAAAATCATCCATTGCAATATGTTTATCTAAAGTTCATTAGTTGTCTAGTGATTAGGATTCAGCGTTCTCTCAATATGTACTTCTAGAGTACAAAAGAAAAAATCATTGGTTATCTCATACCTAACATTAAAAATTATAAAGACTCATCTACAGGAAGAATTTTATATCTTTTCATTGGATTTGATTCTCATTTTAACTTTATTAGATATCTATTTGAAATTTAATATGGTTTCAAGATGATAGCACTGCATATGAACTTAAAATGATATTTTCACCTTTGACTTCTAAAAGCAGGAGTGTTTTCCTTCAGTGTTGTCAACCTGAAGGAAGATGGGGTGGATACTCAGAACTACTAGTTTTACACTGGTATTTAAGTTGTCAAGGCTGTAGAAACCCAGTTTGATTATTCAAGGATGAAAAACTCAAGACCCCACTCCATAGCCACTGTATAGCATGCAAGCTTCATTAGACTCGGGATGAGTCTCTCATCTATGAGATAAGTGAGTTGGTACTTTCCACCTTTACACTGGAAACTTCAACACGACATACTGAAATAAAATTAAAATATCTGACAATAGATGATGGCACCGTTCAAGGAACTGAACACAGTTTCCTACATCCATGTCATCCTTTAATATTTGCATTCTGGAGCATCCAGAAGACACTTACTAACAGATCAGATTCGATAAATCCAACCATAAAGTGTAAACATTTTACAAATTTAATGGATTCAGAACAATTGTCAGACTAGCTTTTGAAAACTTGGCAACATCAAAAATAATTCCCAAATAAATTTAATTTCTCACCAAATCCATCAGATTGATGACATTTCAGGCATCATTAGATGAAAAATTAAAGTAAGTGTAGTTGGCAGTGAAACATTGAAAACAGAATAATGTATTCTAAAACTTATTGAAATTTAGGAATTATCTTGAATGAGTGCCTTTCACTTACCTGCTCATATCTCACTTGAATAAATAAAAACAGCACATATTGAACTGAACTCTAAATTCCATTCTTATATTACCTGCATGATTGTAAAAAGGAATTTTCTGCATGGAAGAATATTATTTAAAATTAACGCTTGTCATAAAATATATCTCATTGCTTATCCAGAATTCAAGTAAACAGATTTGTGATTAAGCGATTATCTTAAAATGAGACTATTTTACAAAATCTACTCCACTAACAAAATTCTTACAAAAACGCAAGAATGTATAAAGATAGTAAGTGAAGCATTCATAGATTTGTAAATTTAATTCTGCATATTTGTAAAATATGTGTATGTATTTTCCCCCACAAATGGCACCACATCTACTCACGAATAGATTTTTTGAGCTTTTAAACAGTCCACTAAATTCTGTACCTTGCAAAGAAATTTATGTCACATTTACCATGCTGCAAACAGTAAAGGGGAAAACAAATGCATCATATTAAAGTCTTTCAACATGAAAACATTCTTTATCACAAAATCTAATTAACTGCAATCCATTAATAATTTCTAAAAAAAATTTATTAAGCCAAAATACAACACTCAGGAAAACGCTTTATTGCTGCTCTCATTGAAAAGATTTTACAAAATTTCGTCCCCAGTGTCTATAAAACTCCATGTGATATAGTGTATGCTTAATTAATGCTAGTTATGAAAATTAAGAACACTACTATCATTATGTCTAGTTCTCAGTGAGTGTTTGTGTAAATAATGAGTGTGGAATAAAATTAAGTTTTTCTACACACACACACACACACACACACACACACACACACACACTTTTCTTATATAATTTCCAATATGAAATCTCATATGGGCTCAGATTTTATACTGTCTGTTCTTATCTCTCAAGTTTTAAAGTCTTTCTTACAAAATGACATGTGAGTGTAACTCTTACTCATTTGACTCTTAGATAACAATTCCTGGAATAGTTCTTCACATGAATTTTGCTATAAGTAGTGTCGCGGAACACTTGGAAGAACTTTTCGTTATTGTGGTTTTAAAAATGCAAAATGGCATTTAGGTTAGGTTTGTGTTCCCACCCCAGGTGTGGTAGATGTTTATGAATTGGATTTGGGATGCTTGATTCAGGTGGCTACAATTTGGTTAGGTGCAGTCGTTTTGGCACATGTAGCTTGTTTTTGGGATTGGGTGCAGCATGGGTTTATGGGAATTTTTGTCTTAGAGTATAAAAGGTTCTGAAGACTGGAAAACCAGGGTATGTGTTGGTTGGTGGTTTGTTCATGGGGTTGCTGTTGTTAGTGTGTTAATTCTTAAAAGAACAAAAGTTGGAGAGATTGAGTTTACAGACCATGAGTTGAGATGCTAGTCTGACCCACTGTCAGCTCCTCCTCTTCAAGCTTAGGAAAGCCTAAAAGAGGCTGCGAAGATTTCTACCTCTCTCATTCTATATCAAGGCTGCTTGCAAAAGTGGTGAAAATTTCTTTCTATCCGTCCTTTCTCTCTCCCTAAATTTTGGGTAAAAAATTGTAGTATACTGCAACAAAGTAAAATCATATGCCATTATTTTCACAGAGAATAATTTCTTGGCTCTTTCATTAAAGTGTAATTCTGTCAAATAATAATAATATTTTTATTTACATGTATTTTATTTCATATTACTTCTATGAGATTATGTGTACATGTTTATGACTTTGTGCTTGATTGTCCATATGAGTTCATCACATACAAAGGTCAGAAGAAAACTTTGGATCCTTTGAAGCTGGAGTTACAGGCCATTGTGAGCAAACTGATACAGTTGGTGGGAAATGAACTTTGGTCCTTTATAAACACAGAGTGTACTCAGAATATGAGTCTTCTCTCTTAGCCCTTGGAATTTATATATTTTAATTGTACAAATTTCTGTGCATTGACAGATATTTATGCTTTATATTAAATGTCACATACAAGTTAAATTTGTACTATGCAGGTAAATAACATATTTACTATATTACAGTGTGGATATATAATATATATATATATGATATATATAAAATATATGATATATATTATCTAAACTTCCTACTATAGTCAGTGACATTAATATCCTTGTGCCTTGAAGAGAAACATAATTTTATAATTAATATATAACTCAATAAACAGAAAATGTTCTATAAAGCAACCAATGAATAAATTGAACAAGGCTTTTCTCTTAGGTAAATCAATTTAACTTCACTAAATTCTGATATTGATATACAAGGAATTAGTCTTTTAATGACTTCATCTTAAGTAGAGTAAAGATTAGAAGCTTTTAGAATATCAATTCAATCTTGGATTCATTAAGTAATTTAGTTTACTAAAATAATTGCTACAAATAGAAAGCTAGGATCCACATTTGAAAGTAAGCATATGGTGTTTGTATTTTTGACCCTGCATGGTCTGAGAAAATATGTCGCAGTACAAATTTTCTGGTTCCATCCAATTGCCTGCTAAATTCATGGTTATATTTTTTCTTTATAGCTTAGTAATACTCCATTGTGCTTGCATACTACACATTCATTGTTCATTCAGCACTTTATGGACATGTAGCTTGATTCCATCTCTTCGCTATTGAGAACATAACAGCAGTATATATGGATGCATAGGTGATTATTTAGTAGGATTTAAGGGCCTTTGAATAAGTTTAACTTGGAGCTCATGCAGAAGCCAGATATCATAAACAAGCCGTTGGGAAAGGCATACTAACGAAGAGGAGATGGTTAAATATCTAGAAAAAGAAGCAGAAAGGGAAAATATTGACAACAATAAGGTTCAAAATGGAAGACAGAGGAGAATGGGTGAATGAGAAAGTGGAAAAAAATAAAGAATGTAAGAAAACGCTATATGGAAATCTAAGGTCTTGCAAATCAATTAAAATATAGAGAGGGTATTAAAACATAGGTGACATAGGTGTGAAATGTTATTCAGTCAGGATATTAAAGAGAACAAAGCTTGGGGGTCAGTTTACCAAAATTAATGGCATACAATGATGCTCTTTGGAAATCCATTGGTTTGTGAGCTAAACACAGAATGCAATATAAAAAATGAAGTTTGCTCAGAGGCACCTTGCATGGATGAAAAATGCTGGTCCCAGAAGGCAAGAGATATTTAATGAAAACATCACTGCCAGGCAAAGGATACCACTCTGCGGATTATTTGGCAGGAATTTTCTGAGACACCCAAAACAACACAGGCTACCATTGTTCATCTTTGTTGTCTACCATAACTGAATGGTAAGATTATTTCTGAAGTCACCACCCACTTTGGTTCAGGCTAAGGAGAAATCAACCTCAAATTGACCATGCTGGGTAGCTTCAGCGTACAATACAGTGCTACACAGGAAGGCAAGGAGTTAAGACTCCAGTGTTCTTACACAGCTCTGGAACTTGCTTACTACAATACAGACCAGCTAAGCAATTTGTGACCTAATGTAATATAGGTTAAGCTGTCAACTAACCACTTACCTATTGGATTCGAGGCCTGTTCTATAGGAAGTATTTTCTGTCCAGTGCTGTAAATCCAGTCAAAAGCTCATAATTGGGGAGAGAAAAGCCCTAAGCTACTGATTCTGTTTTGCTAAACATCATGCTGTCAAACTACCTTCTATTCATGTTTATAATCATGGATTTGCACTGCTCTCAACATTAGTTGGACAAGCTTCTTTTGCAGTGAATAATATCTAATGCAGACTCATACCTAAAACTGAGAATACGAGGCCATGAGTCCTCAATAGCAGATGGGTCATCTGTATCAGCATCGCCTCACCTGAGGGTCAGTGGTCACAGTGGAAGTGTGTGTGGAAGAATGTGAAAATCATTGAATGGGGAGGATAGCTGTGGAATTCTGTCTTCTGGACATAAAATGAGTGAAAGAAACATCAACTTACACCAACTAAAGTGGCCTGAACAAGATCCAAATAAGACTAAGCCAGTTAAAACTTCAGCATCAGTGGAGGAGGGACTCCTGGGGCTCTGTACCTAGATAGTCAGCTATTAGCAGGAGATGGCTTCTGAGGGAGGACCACTTGTTTTTGGAGATGTGGTTGCTTGTATGCTGTCTAGGCACAAGTGTTTGGCCCCACACACATAAGCATGTGGTCATCACTATTGAAAACAGGGGTTATTAATAATAACAATAAGTTTTTAAAAGTTTTGAAATATTGGAAGAGATGATTGTTGAGTCGTAGAGGGAACTGATGTAGGTAGTGGGGGATACAGATAAGATCAAAATGCATATATATGTATATGTATTATATTTTCAACGAATACACAAAATATAATTGAAGATATTGCTATAAATAGATGGGTCTAATTATAAAAGATATACACAATGTAATTAACATGTACATAGCACATTGAGTGATAAACAGTTCTATAATATTTAAATCTTCATGATTTAAAATATAATGTCAACAATTATAGCTCTTATGCTTGTTTCCATGATATTATGATAAAATAAAAGCAAACAGAATAATCCAGTTAACAGGACTGAAATAGGAGCAGCATCCTCTTACAAGGCAGCAGCAACAAAATGTGGCCTCTTTCCTGTTTATATATGTTAAAGTGTAAATTCTATTCAGAACTTCAATATTAAAATCTCAGAGACGGTCTCTTCTATCCACCCTATGGCCAGCCCAACGAGACACTTGAGAAGCCCTCCAAGGTTCTGAGATTGGAAAAAGCATTTTTGAAATTTAGAAGTCCACTTATACAATCTGCGCCCAAGAAAATGATATCTAAGTTTCCTTTAAATTAGAAAAAAATCTATAATATTAAGTGAAGAAAGAAAAATGGTATGGCAGTTGGCTGTGGCTTAATGATTTAGCTTGGCATCTGGTCAAATGACCTGGGCAAATGTTCTTTTGAAAAATGTCATAGAATTTTTATTAATGATGAATATTTAAGGTCTCAAGCCACACTAATCTTACGGAAGACTACTTTAGCAATCTAGATTCTGTCAAAGCTGGGTTTTGAATGACTTGACCCTCCTAACAACTGAACTGGTTCTGCATGTAAATGCAGCATAAAACTCCTTCAAGCATCCAGATTCTTCTGTTAAATAGGAACAAACTATGCTTCAAGAATTCAAGTGTCACAAAATACTCTGTAGTTCCCCACACTGAGAGATGGTAGTCAATTATGCCAAATTTGGGATCTAAATTGTGCAAAATAAGTATTACCTGCTACAAAATTTGGGGGATTTGCTTATTTTCTAATTAAACTTGTTTCCAAATATTCTTAGTACTGGAGCACTATCTATTATAGTAAAACAGGAATGAGGGAAACACACACACACACACAGTAGGTTTGACTTTGAGTGAATAAAGCAAATGGAACATGGATAAACATAATAATTCTTAGCATTTTATTTTTGCTTGTCACTAGCATGTAACGTATTAGAAGAATTTCAATTAATTTCTTCATTTCAGTACCTATATGAAACTTTATGTGGAATAAATCACATGTCGCAGAGATAGTAAAGACGGAACTGGGACTGAATACAGTGACTTTGGAAATGGCTATTCCTATTCCATGGAATACAAGCTCTGGAATCTTAAAATCATGGATTTAAATCTCAGTTGCCTATCTACAAATAAAGGAATTTCCCACAATATAGATGACCTCATTGTGTCACAATTTCCTTTTTAAAAATGTGTGGATAATAATATGTGTCTCAAGGATATTGAGAATGCATGTGATAATTTTAGATGACACTCACCAATATTGCGGTTTTTGACATTGGTTGACTTCTTTGTATACCATGGAAGCCATTTTAATTACAATTTCTGAATCTTGCATATTATAGGAAACTAGTAACTTTGAATTTATTATAGGTTAGTCTAATTTCAAAAAACAAAGCTTCTGGATGCTTTGGATACTAGAAGATCTCTGCCTTGATATTCTGGTAGGGAATATTTTATTTACAATACAGTCATGGCTTACACAGGCTTAGTCTATTAATTATATTACTATAAAAGATTAGTATTTAAAAATAAGGCAAATATTTGTATACAAATTTGGACTTACTTCAAATACCCTATAGAGAAAGCGCTGGAGTGGAAAATAAATGGAAAACAAATGAGAAAGCCAAGGAGGGCATGCAATGTATAGGGCTTCAAATATTCTTCCTTCACACTTGTTCCTAGTTTGTATTAACTCTATAAATGGTGGACAGAGAAGATATGTCAGTTCATTTCCAAATTCATTGATTTTCCTACATCTGAGACCTTCAACTCAGTCAAAATTGCCATCCATCTGAATTTCTACTAACAAAGTTTTTCTTTTTCTTTTTTTCCTGCCCTGCCTTCTCTCCTGCACATGGGTCACAATCTAATTTTCCTGCTAGACTTTTTATGATTTCTGTTTCTCTGCAGTCCAATGACGTATCTGGCCAACATGGAGGGTCAATATTTTGTCAAAAAAATCTTACCATGAGACTCTGTCATCTACCTTGTTTTTTTGCACTATTAAAACTTTGCCGAGGGTTTCCCTTATAGGATAATTCTTTATGATCTCTCCATCTTTGGAGACAATATTTTCCCCTCTCTCTCTCTCTCTCTCTCTCTCTCTCTCTCTCTCTCTCTCTGTGTGTGTGTGTGTGTGTGTGTTTCTCTGCGATCACCTGCCTGTCTTCCATTCATTTATTTGGTCCTGCCAATTTTTCTCCTTACAAAGACATTTGCACATAATTTTGTCTTAGCATGCTCTTGCACTTCTTGACCTACCTATGTATTTACTAGGTAAGATATGTTGTTTAACATGCATTCAGTATATTTATTACTTCAAATCTGGCAGCCAACCAAAGAGTGAGCCCTGTGTTGTGTAATGCCATCTTGCAAATTTAAATTAAAAGGATTTAAGGTGGGAAGGAGATTATGTGCATTGTTTAAGGTCACAAAGTGGCCAAGACAGGATTCAAATCCAGGCATTGCTTTCAGAGTACATTCTCTTAATCACTTCATTTATTACCTTTAAGAGCTGCCACAGAATTGATGCAGCTACTATTGTATACTTAGGATCAGTACGGTGAATGAATACAAAATGCTAAAAAATCCTTGAGAGTTATTTTGGCATTATCTATCGAAATGTAAAGTGCACTTAGTTCTGAATCACTACTTCTACTTCTATGTTGCTGCTCTAATGTATAGGGTCTTCAGTACAGGGAGAGGGATTGTTTTCCACTATGGAATAAATATAAGCTGGGAATGGTGGCTAAGCCAGGCAGCAGATTATATAATAAATAGATGGCAGTATATACCAATGGGTTCTTATTTTATGGACATACAAATTAAAGATTTAATAATAAGAAGAAATAGTATCCAATGTGTAAGAGTACACAATAAATGGATAGAGGTATGAGATAATACATTCAACCTTACCCATTTTTAAATGTAGCATAAATAAATTTATACATCCTGAATAGCTGAAAATGTAGAAGTTTTAGCTATGATGTTTTACATCTGTGATGAATAGTAGTGTGGCCTTTCCAAAGCCCCATTCTAGTGCATTATTTTCATTGTCCAATAGCATGTAGCCATTTTCTAATTGGTTTAAGGTTTAATGTTTTAGTTGGGGAATATACTTTAATAAAATGTTTTAAAGAAAAAAATTGTAAAGCAAGTACTACAGTACCCTCTTTAAATGTTATATACCATTCTTTCACAAGGACTACTTAATTAGATTTAGATTTTAATATTTTAATATTTTAATTTTATTCATTTTATCACTATATTATTTATATTTTATATTGATTCTATTTCTATACAAACATAATATGTTTATATCTTATTTATTTTATTGCTATATTATTTATATTTTATATTGATTATATTTCTATACAAACATATGATTATGTGCATTTTAATAGAGCTCCATGTAACAGTTTAGCTACATACATTGTACAATATTTATATCAGGTTAAACATACCTTTTTCCTCAAATGTTTATTATTTATTTGTAGAGGGACATTTAATCTTTTAATCCAGCATCATGGCTGCTCACAATGTTAGTACACACCTTTAATCCCAATTCAGAAGGCAATGGTGGTGTGCCCTTTAATCCAAGCACTTGGGAGGAAACAGCAGAGCTCAGAGAGAGAAGCAGAGAGTAGAAACAAGAGTTCAGAGTTCAGAGAAGGAAGCAAGATAGAAGCAGAATGTAGAAGAAGAGCTCAGATAGAAGTAATGTGGAAGCAGACAAGAGGCAGTCAGTTAGAGAATCAGTCAAATAAGACACAATCAGATAAGATACAGATAAGTTCAGCAGAAGGAGTCAGTGTCAGACAGGAAGAGTGAGTTTGGGAGAATGAGTCAGCTAACAGTGAGAGTCCAGTTTGAGGCCTAGCAGAGCAGAACAATCAGAGAAGTTGAAGGAGTCAGCCAGAGTGAGAAGAGTTCAGTCAGAAACAGTCAGCCCACTCATAAGGTCAGTTTGAATCTGTCATCTTGCAGAATAGTTTGAGCCAGAACAGAAAGTGAGTTGAATCAATCAACCAGAAGAGTCCATTGATTTCAGTACAGTTCTGAGGGAGCTCAGTCAACAGTAAGTCTCAGAGGCTGAAATGTTCTACGTTTAGATTTGAAGATTGCATTGTATGGAGGTTGAAGCCTTCTTGGTCTAGACTTAAGATTAGCTTATACAGAGGCTGAAACACTCCAAGAATAGGACTGGGGACTGAATTAACAAAGAATAAACTATCCTCTGCCATGAATCCATAAGAAGATTAATTAGATAAATGACTACATCAACATCTACATTTATTTATGTTCAATGTACTCAGATTCCTTATTCTACCATTTTAGAAATATATCTTAAATAATTATTAACTATGCTCATAGCACACAAAAATTTCTTTCTCTTACTTTAAGGCTATTTGTCTGCAAGTTGGAAAAGGCAGAATAAATGTTTAATGCTCACTTAAGAAATTTTTGGAATTTTTCCTTTCATGTTTTAGATGAGTAAAAGTCACGTTTGGAAACATGCTTGTTATTTTATAAAAGCACATAGAAGAGTATTTGAATTTTCAAAACATGAGCAAGCCAATCCCACATTCCACATCTGCATGCAAAGAAAAAAATAAAGATGAATTTTTAATGTTAAAAAAAAAGAAAAAAAAGTTTTCCAGGGATGGTTTTGCATTAAGATTATCTACAAATCTAAAAGTTCTCCACTGCTTATGAACAGCCAAAATACTGTGTCAAAGATAGTATTCTAAATATGATTATGAACAGTCATTGTCAAAAATAACTTTCTTTGTTTTTTTGGGGGGGGGGTTTCCATGATATGGTTTCTCTGTTTTAACTCTGGCTGTCCTGAAACTCACTCTGTAGACCAAGGTGTCCTCAAATTCACAGAGATCCACCTGCCTCTGCCTCCTGAGTGCTGGGATTAAAGGCCTGTGCCACCACCACCCGGTAATGATGAATAACTCTTTGAAAGATTTAATTTTTCATTATCCACATCTTTTGTCTGTGTTGGTTTATGCACATGAGTGCAGTGCCCTTCGCCGCCAGAAGAGGGAGTCAAATCCTTTGGAGTCGAAGATGGTTGTGTGCAGTCCAACTAGTCTGGTAACTGAAATCTGGCGTTACTCAGGACAAGTGTACAATGGCAACTGCTGAGCCATCACTCCAGGCTCACATCAATGAATTTTTCTTGGTTTCCTTTCCTTTGGTCTGCTACAAATGTTAATCAAGCGATGTCACATTATCTTATCTAATGACATTTTGTAATATGAAAAGAAAAGTTCCCAGCTCACTTTCCCTTTGTAAAACGTATTAAGCCACCACTGCATTGTCTGCTCCTTCATAGTCCCTAGAATAAGTGCATTGTTGATAGTGTGAGTTGTCTCCATTGATTTATGACTAATTTTGAATATAAATAAGAAAATGATATTGCTCATATTTATTTTTGGCCTAAGATAATTTCCACAATATAGAATAAATCTAAACTATATGTAGCAAATAATAAACCTTTAGCAAAAGTTTAAAAGAAAAAGAAAAGAATGCTTATTATGTGATATATAACAGAATCATGTTGATTCAGAATGTATTTCAACATCAAAAAGCAAATTGCAGCAATGCAAAAACCACAATTACATTTAAAACAAACTAATAATTCTGTTACTTCCATGAGAATGACTGTGTGAGGAACAGGCCATCCATCGAATCTAAGACAAGAGACAGTATTTTAGAGAATTTTTTAAAATCATGAAGCAATCCTCTTTCCCCTGGGATCTTAGAGAAGCAAATGTAAGGTGTGGAGCCTGCACAGACTGTGTCACTTTCTTCTTACTGTATGGCTAAAACTACCGAGTGTTTTTTCACAAGATGATTCCTTATGCATTTGTTTATTGAGCTATTTAGTATCTCCCTGGTGACAGTGTAAGTTCCATTATGTCTGTTGTGGATTTAAGTGTATCTAAAGTAATCCCTATCTTTTCTCTTGTTGCATAAATATAATTGACTGATTGAATGAATGGATGGATGAGTGAAGAGGTAAATGTGTAAGGAATTTCATAATTTTCATGTAGAATTAATTTTCTCCTCTAAAAATGTATGTGGCTTTTGATCAGCACTGCATTGTGTACAAATGCACAGTAATGGCATTTGTACATGTCCCTTTCTTTCATTATATTTCTCAGTTGATAAAATGGTTTTCTTTCCTTTTTGTGCTTCCCATTTTCCTTGCATAGTGACTCAATATCTTAGACACAATGGCCATTCACAAATCCATCTTTAATTTTAATTTACTACCATCAAAATGGTAAGAATCTCTTATGAACAGTCCTGAGGGAAAAATTTTTCTCTCACAACCTCTTATGAGCTCTTAGGCCAAAATAAATTGCTATATCCTATCTATTCTACTTGTGATTTGCATCTGCTAAGTGTGTTAAATAATGTGACAAATGTTGTAGACATTTATCGACTTGTCTATTTCTACAGTTAGACTGAGATAGCATTAATATTGGTTTTTAAAATATAGTGACTCTCAAAAGTATTCTTGATAATAAAGTGAAATAATACGGAGCTTTTTGTTAGTTTCTATCAAAATGCAGGACTCAGATGAGTACACCACTATTTCTTGGGAAATATAGAAGACATTCCAGACATTATTACCAATAGATAAGCATACGGAGGCCTTGGCTACCACTGAAGCACTGTGAGGTTCAATGCCTTCCTTTGATGAAATAAATCTAAGTCAGAGACAACCCAGAGTTTACGAAATGATTAGTACTAATCTTGTTGATCTTCTCTTTTCTGTTCTAACCATAATAATCAAGAGAAAATGACTCTTGGAGAGACTTCACAAATAGAAACTATATTTTTATTTATTTCATTTATTTATTTCCTTATTTATTTTGGGATATGGTCTCATTATGGAGCCACTGCTTGCCTCGGACTCACTATATACACAGATAGTCTCAAAGTCACAACGTTCTTCCTGTCTCTGCCCCTTAGTACTGAGATTAAAGACATATGCCACTATGTCTGGCTAATTTCAATAAAAAAAAGATTTGTTCATGTTTAAGTGTGCATGTGTTTGTGGGCATGTGCACATGAGAATGAAATGCATCAGATCCTCTAGAGCTGGAGTTACAGGTAAATGTGAGCTACTAAGTATGCGGTCTGGGAACCGAACTTGAGTTTTCTGGAAGAGCATTCTATGTTATCAACCTCTGAGCCATCTCTCCAGGCCCTTTCATCAATTTCAATATTATTTTGCCTTAGTCTAACAGAATTTAAGCTTACACTATCAAAACAAGCAGAACAAACACAAAGCATGCTTATCACAACAGAAACTTTCTGATGGTATTTACAGGGTGGGTGTTTAAAACAACAACCAACAAAAGCATGTTGTGTCTCAAAAGATCTGCAATGTTTTCAAAAGTCATAGGAAATATAATTATGAAGTAGAAAAATACAGTATTGGCAACTGCTTGAATCCCTTCTCCCCATAGCATCAACATTTGTTCATTCAATGTATTTTCTTACTTGATCATATTTTACCAGGAACTGTTATTGCCTTTGGGGACTATATTATTAGGTCACCAAACATGACCTTGCTCTTAGTGGGGTGTTCATTTTTACTGGAAAACAAGGAAGAGCAACCTCTACAACACAAAGTTGTTATTTTTCTTTTACTATTTTGTCTTTTTTGTCCTTTTCAAGATAAATTTTCCATCTCTGGACAAAGATGAATCATTCACGCATTAGAGGACAGCAGACCCATCATGCAGATCCTCTCTCTGGAGTCCATAGTCATTTGGGTATGATCTCATGGGTCATACAAATACAGAGGGGTGGTGGCAAGACAAAGAGTGCAGAAGTGTTGGCTGAGATCCTGATTACACAGGTGCTAAAATATCTGTAAAAAAATAGTGGATCCTCCAAATCTTACCATTGTAATTACTGAGGGAAAGATTGCATTCAATTTTCTCCTTACTACACCATCCTGTAGAAGTAATAGAAACTCATATCACTGAAGGTGGTCTAAGCTGAGAGCAACTGGCAAGATCTTCCCAAGTATGTGAAGATAGATGTACTTGGGACAAACACATTCTAAGAGTTTAAAAAATGTCTCTTTATGGATTGTGATTGTGCAGTTACTTTGGGATATAATTGTGGTCATTTTTGTTTTGAATGGATTCTTTGATGTACCTGGCGCCACAAAGTGGCTAGTGAATGTTTTTGCCAATAAAGCTATCTCATCCCCTTGTATCATCCATGCTATCTCTTGTTGAGCCTGAGGGTCCAACTGTTTTATAAATAATATGCATTCTCAGTGATAAATCACTCAGCACATTTATAAATTAATAAATAAAAAGCTCTGTAATAGTTCTTGCCCAGCTTTGGCTAATGCTCAAAGAGGTGCTAGCCTCAAATAGAAGATTTTACTAACTTATATGACCCTTAAACTTATGCATTTTACATACCCTGTCATCATTAAATCACTTTTGGGTCCCAGCCCCAGCTGATACTTTGAATGATTTCAATAGATAAAGAAGACTGCAAGTCTGGCCACGTTAGCAAATGAGAGGTTTACATAGCAAAGATATTGTCAGAATCATTGTTTAAGTACACTAGTGTTGTTCTTTTTGGATAATTGTTACCTAGAGTCATCATGCCCACTGGTGGAATTTTTCTTTGCTTAAGAAGAGAACTGGGGCTTTGTGGCAGGCCAGGATTCAACATTGGTTGTGATCCTGGCCTGGCCATCAAACTGTGTGTCAGAGGTATTGTATTTGGAATGTGTTTAATGTCTAGTCAATTCTAGTGAGCAAATATTTACATCTGAACATCATAATTTCTGATTATCTCTATCAGGCCTAATAAGCATCTTTAATATCTTTCAGATATCTAGGGGCAGTTCTCCCTGAGGTAAATTCTACTTTGTATGATTTAATGTCTTCTAAGCAAATCTATTAGTAAATCATTTATAACACCAACTCTAAGACATTGAGTTTCTCCTATATCACTATTAGCAGATATTCAGAAATTAAATGACATATATTTCTTTGGATTACTTTTCTTTCTAAACTAGGTATTCAAAAAACAGCATAAGGCACTCACAGTCATGTGATTAATTCTTCAATTAGTTTATAGGCACGGCTTCCCAATCTGCTTTTGTTGAATTTGTTTGCCATACTTGTACTCTGTGTTATACATGAGCTCAAGGTCCATATATGCCACAATTATCACTTGCCCAACACCCTTACATTAGTCTCTGAAAAGGTTGTTAAGTTACTATCAAGAGACATTAGATTGGGCCAAGGAGCATCTCAGTACTTCTCCTTACCAACTCAAGAAATATCAGTTGGTGGTTTTGGTAGATGGAGGTGGGTGGAGATAAATTACAAGGGAATGCACCAATTTCTTCATTATATTTATATCATCTGCTGTTCCAAAACACAAGAAGGCTTCTAGAGAATCTTTCAGTGAAATATAAGTCACCTATTTGTAACCTCAATGTGTCTCTATATTATTAAATCTAAAAATGCCAGTGAAAACTTTCAGACAAAAATATATTTAGGTATTGATTGAAATATGAAATTCTAAAAATAATGTGTTAGTGTTAAATCACACCCACCACTGTACACATACACACACACACACACTCTGGTAAGTACTCCCTATTCTCAGTCATGTTATCCTGTCTAACATAGGTTAGAACGAATCTAGAAAAACTCAGATAAATTATTACTGAATACTGTTCATTTCATATTAACTGTAACTGATAAGAGCAGCAATATTATAGGCTATCAATAATAACTTCTACTGTACTTAACACACATTCATACAAGTTGCTTCCCCATCAGGAGGATGGTCTTCTCATTGTATATCCTAAAAAATATTTAAAATATTTAAAATGTCCTTATAATTTTTAATACTAATGAAAAGTTTAGGTTGCCTGTAAACATAGGTCCATGCTTGATCTATGTAGCAAGAGAATGTTACAAATTAGATGTGGAATGAGATATTTTCTAATTAGTAACTCTGAGAGTTTATATTCTTAGCTATGAAAATGTACACACTTGTAAAGGAACTTGCAATCAGAATTATTGTCATTGACATATCTCTTTGCTTCATGTTCTGACAATCAAAGAATCTAGGTGAAATATTCCACCAGATGGGGCATATTAGCAAATTAGGTTGCTTTCATAGTTTGTTTTTTATCTCTGGGATAAATAAGATAAACCAAAGCAAATTGGGGAGGAAAGTTTATTTGCCTTACATTTCCATATCACAACCCTGTCACTGAGAAAAGTCAGGTGGCAATAGCTGATGCAGAGGCCATGGAGGAACTCTGCATACTGGTGTACGCATCTAGCTTACTCTGCTTGCTTTCTTATACATCCTAGGCCCACCTGCCCAGCAATAGCACCAATGCTCTGGACCCTCCCATGTGAATGATTAATCAAGGAAATTCCCCACAGACTTGCTTACACACAAATCTTACCGAGGGAATTTCTCAATTGAGATTCTCTCTTCCCAGATGAACTGGCTTGTGTTAACACTAAACTCTACTGCAGATGTCAAATACGACATTTGTATTACAGATTTGTATCCCCTATAAGTAAGCATTGTGTTGAGTTTTCTGCTGAAAAGGAAAATGATGTGGACAGTTTCACTATTTGCATTTTTTTTGGTGTTACACATTGGAAATTTTCCTGCTCTGAAGGCTTTGGAAGCAATAGAAACCAGAAAATATGAAAACCTGCCCATGAAAACTTTAAATCTTGCATATTTCATTGGATGGTTTCCTTTTTATGTTGCAAATATCAATTATTAAATACTACCAACATTATTTAAGTAGTCACTTTTAATCATAATATTTCACATGTATATTTATACCACCATAATGAAAGCTCCCAATGTGTTTTCCAGACTCTACACAGCTTTATTAATAAAACGTGACTCTCTCCACTAAAAGCACGTTTTTATTCAAGATAATTGTACTGTGCAACAGACATAGATTATGCTAATAGACAAGAGAGAGAACATGAATAAATAAAAGCCATAGATAATCCCCAAGCCTAATTTCAACAACTATTTTAAATTTTCCTCTTCCACCAAACCTTTATAAGGGCTGCTAACAAGTAATAAAATTGACTGATTGGCATTTCATTTCTCCTCCCTAGTATTGCTCACCCAATGGTAGAAATGCTAATGAGTGTGGGAATAGGCTTCTGGAATGTAGTCAAGGCAAGAGGGAAGGGAAGGAGGAACAGAGGTGATCTACCACCTGGATAATCATCTCATGAATAACAGAGAATTGACTGAAATGGTAAAGCTTAAGAAAGTAGGATAATCAACTCAATAATCAGCATCTGCACTAGCCAATGGCAGTTACCACAACTACTATCTTTACAACCACAGGGAAGTTCATGAGTTTTACAGGATTTATATTGCAAGCAGATTATCCAACTTCATAGAAATTAAGAAAAAAAAATCCAAGAGTATTTGCATGGGAGAGTTAGGTCATCTGAATTGACTTTGCTTATGTTGAAGAAAGCCTACAATATTAGAAATAAGGGAGACTTTCTAGTCATCATGACATGATGACTACTTACAAAGTTTACCAGTTGCAACATTAGGAATTTATGACCATGTGAATTGTTTTTATCTTTTCTAAATTAATTGTTATTATTTTACTGTACTGCCTACTTTACAGAATCTTTTCTTGGAGACAGAAGCATTGAGTGACTGACAGATGCATTGAATGATTTGACTGTAGCTTGATAAGAAAGCTCTTTTTTCTGTAATAATCTTGGTTGGATACACAGTATAACAATTATTTTAGCAACGGTATAATTAAAAGTCATATATTTATTTTGTTTTAGTTGATCTATCTTGTAATTCTGTGACAGATCAAAGTGATAAAGTGTTAATTGCTTAATGGTAGATTCTAGGAACATCAGTCACGGCTTAATCTTTGTCTACCTGCTTCTTGTAATTATTTTATAAATGTCTTCTAGAAAATCATCCCGTATGAATCAGAGAAAAATCTCACCATTTGTAGAGCAGGAGATATGGCTCAGTAGCTAAGAATACTTGCCTTTCTTCTGAAGAACTAAGTTCCATTCCCAGTGGCTCACAATCACTTCTAACTACAGTTCCCAACAATCTGGCACCCTCTTCTGAACTCCACAGTACCTGCACATCTATGCACACACACATATGTACGCATACAGATACATTCTCCTCTCCATATTTTAGAACGCTTCCATTACTAAGACATTGAATGTTCCAGATCTTCAATGACAATTTTTTTTTGCCTTCATAGAACCTAATCATGTATTTGTAACCTTCAGGCAAATATACAACCTATTACTACTTAAAAAGAGAAATATCTTGACTTCTGGATCTAGAGAGTCTTTATGATAACAAAGCAAGACATAACTCTCCTGCTTCAGAGTGTTGAACAATGTAAAATAAGTTAGTGATCTCACCTTTCGATATGTGGTTCACATTACACACTTGAATTGGGGGTATTGCAATTTCTTGTTTGTCACTCTTAGTTGGATCCTAGAGCAGGAAAAAGCCGTTCATAGTGTGCTCTCTGTGAGCTGTCATGACCTGGAGTATAATGCATGCCAAATTCTCTGAGGCCTAACAGCCAGTGATTAGTATACTTTTATTTGGGGGAATGTAGAACCTCTTCTGACATCCAAATGGGCAAGTGTCATAAGTAGTGTACTCTGCATATATTCATATTTAGAATATACAAAAGTAGCTTAAAGTAGCATTTTAAGAAAATGGAGTCAGAGACTGATTTTAGTATAACATAAGGTTCAGAATCATGTTCACACTACAATAATTATCACTAATGAAATAATGAAAATTAATTTTAAGCTTTTATCTCAAAGATTCAGTATGAAAGGAACACATATGCATGAATAATGCAACTTTTATAAAGTTTTAGTTCTTTTTTTTTTTAAATTCTGTTCTCTATTGCCTCCTTTTTGGCTTAATTACTCATAAAACAGCATATCAGAATGAATAAGAAATCTACTTGTGGAAAGTGATACACAACCTTAGTTGATTTAGAGAGAGTGCAGTTGGACACATAAGGCTGAGGACATCCTGTGTTACACAGCTCAAGATTAGCTAAGACTGCTTATATTGTACCACTCATCTTATATTTTGGACAAATTTCCTCCATAAAATTAATATTGTAGAATGGAGAAATTTCAGCATCTATCTATCTACAATACCTATCATCCATCTATGTATGTATGTATGCATCTATCCATCTATCTATCATCTATCATCTATCTATCTATCTTTCATCTATCTGTCTATCTATATATCTATCATCTATCTATCTATCATCTATCTATCTATCATCTATCTTTCATCTATCTATCTGTCTATCTATCTATCTATCATCTATCTGTCTATCTATCTATCTATCTATCATCTATCTATCTATCATCTATCTATCTTTCATCTATCTGTCTATCTATCTATCTATCATCTATCTGTCTATCATCTATCTATCATCTATCTATCTATCATCTATCTATTCATCTATCTATCCATCTATCTATCTATCCATCTATCTCTTATCTATATTCCATCATCTATCATCTATCTATCATCCATTTATTTGAAACAAGGTTTCCACATGTAGCACAGGGCTTGTTCTGAAATTGAGTTCTTCCTCCTCCTTCTTTCCAAATGCTAAGGTTGAACCCTGTGTCATGTAGCTTCACCTTAGATGTCTGGCTGTTTGACTTTTGTTTGTTTTGCTTTCCTTTCTGATATGCTGAAACTCTTGGAAACACTGGAGGAATATGCACTGTAGATCTGCCTCATTACTTTCAATGTTCTGTGGAAGGTTCATTTCCTCTCTGATAGCTCCCCTACTCACTTATATGCTGCTTGCTGTGATCCAGATAAAATCTTTAATCTTTCAAATTCAAGTTTTGATGGTTGGTGGAATGACTGTTAGCAGTGATGAAATATAGCTATTGTTCAATTGCTCCTAAACTTTTGGATAATTTTGATTCTAATGATAAAAATATGTTTTAATAAGAAAAAGAAAAAGGAAAAATTCCTATTTGGAATCTTGTATGCTGCTGAGAATGTGCTTTAACAAAGATAATAAGAAATAAGACAGAAGAATTGTCTTTTTTTGATAAAACATCTCAGAATATATCACTTTATTTTCCTGCCACTATTTCAGGAAAGAAGATGATAATGAACATGAGAATAATAAAATGATTAACATTTAAATTTGAATTTCTAAATTACCTTGTTCCTGGAAAAGTATGCCTTGGAAGAATTATATTTTGCTTTCTGTAGTGTTGATGGCTCCATTATTGCTGGGTTAAACTTTGGCTGATTGGGAAAGAAACACCAGGATTGGAGTAAAGAATACAAGATACTAGGAATTCAATTCTTTTTCCTGGAAGGAGATAACAATACTCTGGATGACAGTGAAGTGGTGGTGAGAACAGTGTCCTGACCATGGTGGTAAGCACAGGGAATCCTGGGAAATCACCTAATAAAACCGAAAGGATATAATATGTATTTCAGACTACTAAACACACAGCATATTTTAATGTTCTGGTGTGTTCTTTTTCCACCATTAGTTTTCTCATTGTGGTTTTAATTATACTTTTTGTTAAAAGTGGAAAAGAAGAAGATTGACTTAGGAAAAAAAATAAAACAAAATCTGTCAGTTTTTTCATCAATATGCATGAGAATGGTGGGCTGACTAAATCGAATCTAGAGTACATTGTTTCATTATTTATTCTTTGTCAAGAGACTGAAAGCACACAGGAAAAACAGAACCGTTCTGGATGTTTCAAAGAAGAATTTACATAGCCAAATGAAGGAGCTCTAAAAGTTTTTCCATGGATGGTTTAGTTCAGATACATTCAGATATTTGAAAGCCTTCCATATATAATGGACCAATCAGGAATTGAATGCTATTACTAATTCATGTATAGCATTTTGATAGACCAGATTTGACTCAACATAAGGAAGAACATTACTTCCAGTTTCTGATGAAAGAAAATGCTACTTTCAGACTCTAGAATCTGTTATTTGAGTTGTTCAAATGAAAACAGCATGTAAAAACAGACCAAAGGCAATTTACAGCATAGGATGTCTGGTTGGAGACTGGGTCTAACTCAATCCAAATCATCCTGATCTGCTTATTTAAATTTTGTTAGGCCCAGTTTTTTTTTTTCCAACATGAAGGTAATAGTATCTATTATAAAAGTGTTTGTGAAGACATGATACACTAAGCAAAGGGTTTGTTATAGAATATATCAAATATAACAAAGTCCCTGTACACAGTCAAAGATGACACTACATTTTTAACATTATTTCTGACTAAAGTTTAAGACAAAAACCAATAATTCATCAAGTTGTAAATAATCTTTAATGGTAAGATATTTCCTGAGACATTTTGTTTTTGTGTCTACTTACCTTCATACTTCCATACATGTTTCTGGATTTAAATCTATTCTTGTCTATTTATATCTGCATTTCTGCATTAAGGTCTGCTCATGTAAAATTCTGAGATCTAAACAAACTATGTTTACCTCCATAAATCATTCAAGTTCTATCTGTTGGAAAGCTCTCACTCTTGGTGGTTCCATGGTTAAGACTAATTCCTACTCCTTTGTAAGACTCCAGCTCAGCTGTAGCACTCACATCAGGCATCACACATTCCAGGTCCAGGAGATCCCTTGCCTCCTTCTGGCTTCCACAGGCACCTGCACTCACGTGCATAAATTGAAACACACACAACTTAAAAATAAAACATGAAATATTGAAAAAGGTATCTCTCATTATTTAGTAGCGAAGTGAACTTGATTGTTTTTCTGAGCTTTTTCAGTGATGTGATATTACTAATCTCTCTGTCTCTCTCTCTGTCTCTCTCTGTCTCTCTCTCTCTCTCTCACACACACACACACATTTCTTACTACATTTTATGGTGCTGTTTTATAAAACTGATATTAAATTTCAGTAAAATAATAATAATATTTACTCTTCTATTTCTGTTCAAAACCCATCTATGCAAATGTCCAACTCAACAGCAAAATATATTTGTGAAAAAACAGAATATTTGAAAATGGTTCTCCTATTGCTTGAGGATAGAATGACACTATTTGCTCCAATTTCTGGGTTTTTTCATGTTTTGGACTAACTATTGAATTCTTTCCTGTAAAAATTATAAGTTATTTTTATTTTTTTACATGCACAAATGCTAAGACAGTCATTAATTAATAAAAACATTATGTATAATGTCTAAAGCTTTAGACAAGGCACTTATATATTCATTATTTCCTTAAGTGCACACTACCATCCTATATACCAGGAGATATAGCTGTACCATACTATGGTAGTTATTTCCAAATTGTGACAAAGTTCTTTCTGACTATAAATATCAACTGTGGGTAATCTGATGTTTTGTGTGTGTTACAACACCCAGAAGTTCAGTTTTACTGAAGCTTCATCTCAATATGTAGTTATAACCACTCCTTAGCTAAGGAAGAAAAAAAAACATTAATGTACTTTGTATTCAAAAGTTTTCATCAGAACATGACAAAACACATGCTGTTGTGACACAAATTGTTTATAAGGCAAAATATAACTATTAGAAACACAAGTTACTGGGTTGTGTGTACCAAGCCTTCATCTTCCTTTTCCATCATGTCCATATTAAATATAATACATCTGTCGTTAATTACCTCTCTGTGTCCACTAAATTGAGATGTCTATGGTTCAGTATTTAAGTAATGAACTGTGGTCAGTCATTTTCCAATATGTATTCTGAAAGAATGACACTTGTCCAATTGTGATCAAGGAGCGCTCTAACATCTATAGATTCTCTATATTCTATATATTCTCTATTGATTCTATAGATTCTCATATCATAATTGAATGAGGATTTTAGGAAAGAATCCTTATGCTTACTCAATCATAGCTATGTTTCCTAGCCTGTTGTAGTTTTGTGGCACCACCATTCATGTGTAATCCATGAAGCAAAGAACTGTAGCTGTGTGGTGACTCCTGAGTCAGGATAACGTTAAGTTTGACAGTTTCTCTTTCTAAAATGATCAACACAGGGCTAAAAAAAATACTGAAAATATAATGATGGACATGCCTACGAGATTTTTTTTATTGGAAAGAATGACTATCCCTTTGGCCTACCCCAACCTCCCATCATTGCTAAAATAGCTTTTTCCTTCTGCCTTTCATTTTGTATGTAGAAAGTCAGTCTAATATTTGATTTTCTACCATATCTGTCCAATTGAGCTCCACACCATTTACAGGTTCTTCCTTGGCTAGATTTTCAATCACTTCTTTAAAAATGCAATAAGCCAGAAATCCAGGCCAGCCAAAATCAGTGGATAATCTTACCTGATACAACTATGTGTCTGAAACTCATCCTAAAACACTTTCTATCTTTTCAGATTTGTTTCATTATTTATTAATGGGTATCTGTGTGCACCTGTGTGTGGGTATATGTACATTGGTGCAGGTGTCTTTGGAGATCAGAAGAGGCCATTGGATCCCCTAGATCCTGAATTATAAACAGCTGCAAACTTTCCTGTGCGATTGCTAAGAACTAAACTTGGATCCTGTATAAGAGCAGAATGCACACTTAACTGCTAATCTATCTCTTCGGCCCTGAAATATTTTTTCTGTATTTTCCTTTCCTTTCAACATTCCATGCAATACTTACTCTAACTCATTCTTGCCTATCTTTTTACTCGAAGTCAGTGTATCATTAAGGTGTGATCATGAATAGTGGCCAAACTATATACAGAGCTGTGTTCATGACTGGACATGCTTTTGTCAATAAAAATATCAATAAAATAAAGCATCTCACTCAGGATTCCTCATTTAAAATTAATGGTAAGGGATGAGGAATGAACTGCTGCAGTCAAGGAGTAATTCATTTAAAGTTAATATAGACTCATAGACTCAGGTGAAGAGAAGAAAGCTTTAAAAAGAATAGCTGGTGACAAGCAGGACAGAGGGAATGAAGGCATCACACCATGTGCTCACATACTTTCTAGGTCACAGCCCAATCACAATTATGAGATACAGTATTTTTAAGAATGAGATTTTGAAACAAGTCATCTTCTGACGTATATTCTAGTTAATTTGGAACTTCCCTAAAGAAGGCAAAAATCCTTGATTCTGGAAAAGTTTCAAGTACTTATTTGTTCTTAGCATTCACTGTGTTGTCTTAGATATATTTAGCGGTGGCATTCCCAGTGGCTGTAATGACTTAGGTGAAGTTCTGAAAGTAAAATTAAAGACATGCATGACATAGTAATATCATCAGTCCTTGCAATTATTAAAACAGCCACAAAAAAACAAAAACAAAAAAACAAAGACTGTTGTTCTGAGAAACTGATTTCTTCTGGCTATGGTATTGTTCATTAGTTTCTAATTGTATAGAAAGCCTCTAATTCAAGATCACCCATGGGTGGAGACAGGTGTTCTTTCCTGCCTCATACTGGAACACCTGGAGATGAGACAGTGAATCTAAACATACATATATAACAAGTATCTTTGAAAATTTAAGAATGCTTTCAGTCTGACTTGCTCTTGGGAGCCCAATAAGGAGTTTAGTATTGGTCAGATTTGCTAAATAAGCAAACAGAATCACAAAGCATAAGGCAATTAAAGTTTTGAAAAGAAAAATCAACAGGAACTCCCAAGTTGCTCAATCGTATTCACTCATACTTGGTCATTTTTATGTTCTTGAAGCTGAGGTAAGTTTTATTGAAAGTTCTATAGGTGCTTAATAGCTTGTTGAAAAATAAAAAATAAAATAAAATTTGAAAGCAAACATCTTGTTTTGCTTCCATTCTCCCCCAAATGACTCACATTAAACATGTTAGAGATTGGCAAGATAATTTTCACCTGTCATAAAAAAAGATTTCTTTACAAGACTGTTGGAGCAAACTGAAAGAAAGGGTATTTTAAATGAAAGAGATGCAACAAACAGAGAGTTACCCACACTCCTTCAGACAGCTCCTGTCTTTGGAGTGTTTTAGCAAACTGTATTGAAATGAATGGAAGCAATTATAAAAGGAAGCTGCTGACCTTTCTGAAGAGGCTGCCAATCCATAGCACCTCCTGCAATGCTCATCCCCTTTATTCGTGCTTAACAAACCTTGTCACCCTTGTCGCAGAGCCTCAGAACCCCTTGTTAACTTTTCCCCTTTTGTTGTCTTTAGGGTATCTGCCTCTCGCCTGTCTGCTGAAATACCTCTCAATTGCCAATTAAAGGAAGTTTAAGAATGAATCCCTAGGGAGGAATTAACCTAGCACGTTAACCTGGGGAAGATGTGTTAAGGACACAAAAGCTCATCTGTGCAGCCTCACGTAGTTTCCTACACATCTGACTTCTGTGATGATTTGGACAGAGCACCCAGCAATTGTGTATTTGCACAATATTTAGAAGGCATCTCAGTGCAGTGTTTTCATGTGTAAACAATTTGAATAACAAATACCAGAACGAAGAAATAGATCACTATGTGTTCTTTTACCCTTACGTGCAGAGATGCTAGGATCTAGGCATTGCTTCACAGAAGCACCTCAGAGCTGCCTGTAGGCAGGAGAAAGCACTCCTCTTAAACAAGGGTCTTATCCAGAATAGCTCCTCGCTTGATAATGCCGACTTAACGCATGAGCCCCTGGATCATCTCCGCTTGGATTAACAATCATTTGAATGATTATGAAGCAGAATTCTCTAGAATTGAGTAGTTCTGTCACTCAGATAAGGGCAAAAAATCCTGTATTTAAATTATCTGCTATTCAATATCTTATCAAGATGTCTTTTTCTTTGTGTGTCTTATCTTCTTTCATAAGTAAGGTGTTTTCTTCAGGAACATTTAGACCATGAACCCTTAGTACGTCTTACCGGATAATTTATTAATCTGCTCATTGTAGCATAGGAGAAAGATGTTAGCTGAGGGAATTTAAAATAAGAAC
Source organism: Cricetomys ansorgei (assembly GCA_026225945.1). Taxonomy (NCBI): domain Eukaryota; kingdom Metazoa; phylum Chordata; class Mammalia; order Rodentia; family Nesomyidae; genus Cricetomys; species Cricetomys ansorgei. The sequence continues at coordinate 8,309,844 of JAMJFZ010002307.1, read as the reverse complement.
TCTGTTTGGGTCAGACATACTCACATTTTCCATAAATATGAATTATTCCCTTTTAGTTGTTGGAAGCACATATAGCCTTATTATTTTCATAAAGAGTGGGTCGAAGGGAAACGGCATACAATTAGTATTATGTGTTAAAATTTCTACATATCTAATTTAATGCCTCAATAATTCTATGGCCTTCTCATTAATGAAATGTTCCTCTTTAAGTGAGGAACATATTAGACATGTATATAGATAAAATTTGCCTAAAATCACATAGTTGTGTGGGGCAGTAGAGAAATTAAAATTTGAGTAGACAATTTAAGTGCAAATAGAAGTGGCCCTGAATCCAGAGTCAAAGTCTTGTGTTACTCTTAGCACACGCTGCACAACTTAAAAGTAAATCCTTCAGTAGATAAACTGGTATTAATTATCAAGCTAATAAAAGCCAAACCTAGCATCAGCTATGCTTTTCTCTACACGATTTAAAAGAACTTTGGGGATTTTGCAGAATTTTCTTCATCATGTTTTGTAAATATTTGACGAAGTCTGTCTTTTTAAAAAAGTTTATCCCAATTTTATAGTAAATTGGAATTTTAAAAAATATCTATTACCTAGTTGAAGAACCATGTGTAAAGAGTAAATTGAAAGTTTTTCCTAGGTACGACTTAATTAAAATTCATAATTTTAAAGATTTTTCTGAGAAGAGATGTTGCTTGTCAGAATTTGAGCCAGAATTGTGAAAGAGCACAGTGTTTTATTGCTGGGTTTCTTGAAAACAAATGTCTCCATTAAAAATTACATTGTTTTAGGGAAATGGCAGTAATAGGTTCTCAACTCTATGGCCTCTCTATTCATGGATGGTTAGCTAGGTTTAGCGATCCGGTTTAAATCCAGTTAGAAAGCTGCTTGTTACCTCCAAGAGTGAAGTTCCTCTACTGCCCCACTGAGAGCTTCTCGCCCATCTAGTAGTTATTGCTACTCCTTTCTCTTTGCCACTTGCATAGCAGCTTCTAATACTCTGAAAACTCATCCTGGGGAAAAGGCTTACAGATCAGTTCTAGCTTGATTCCTCCAAATGGTTCTCCAACTTTCCTAATGCTGCAACCCTTTAATAGAGTTATTCATGTGGTGACCCCCAGCCATTATTATTTTTGTTGCTACTTCTTAACTGTAATTTTACTACTGTGATGAATCCTAATGTAAATGTCAGATATGTAGAAAAGTCTTAGACAACCCTGGTGAAAGGGTCATTCAACCCCTCAAAAGGGTCACAACACAGGTTGAAAACCACTGCCCTAAATTCTGTATATGAAGTATATAGTGTCTTCAGCAGTAGGTTCTTGCCTTCAAGTTTTGAAAAGCAGTGAAGCACAATGACAACAACTCATGTTGTTTGGGATGCTCTTCCATTTCTCTGACCAACAAATCAAGGGACATTCTTCATGCCTTCCACTGGGATTTTTCTTAGTGTGTTGTTCTTGGAATTAACATCATCAAACTGTATAGCATAACTCCATTAAAATATATAAAACACGTACACAAATGCTTATCTCTCTATGTTTTTAGATAATTTTATAAAGTAGTATGTTTCCTTAGGGCCTTTTCAAGTAGCCTTAATGTCATTTCTCTCTTCAAATTCTTTACTCCCCAATATTATCAGCTTGCCTCTCTGCTTCCTAGTTAATTCCCTATTTTCACATTACTGCTTCCAGAGCACCCATCTTCTCTAACCCCATTCTCTAAAGATTATTTTCCCCCAGTATCACCATGGTTCTTTCTACTTTCCTGAATTCTTTGGATAACAATTCTAATGATTCAGAGCTAGGATAAAAAAAACCAGGAGAGAACATGTGGTATTTGTCTTTTTGGGTTTGGTTTACTTCACTTGGTATTATATTTTTCCAGCTCTTTCCATTTAGCTTCAAACTTCATGATTTCACTTTTCTATATAGGTGAATAGAATCTTATTATTTATATGAACTATGAAAAAAGCCTTTAATGCAATGGATATAGACTATTACAGAAATCCACAACTAGACAAATGCATAAAATAAGAGAGTGTGGGGTACAAAACCACAGCTGGTATGTCTGCAACACAAACACCATATATAAGGGTCAGGGGATCCAAGAGAAAAGGGCAGAAAGTTTGTTAAGAGTCAGAGAGAGGATTGGGATGCCTAGATAGTCTTCTCTAGCCAGGACAGAGAAAATGTACCATGAAATTTCAACAGTAAGATTGCTTGAATAAGACCAGCATAATGTCATCAGTTGACATGCTAATGTAGACAAAGGGAATTTGACATACCGCCAGATGAAGAGCCACAGGAGATCAATGGCTGTGGATAGAATGAGATTGGTTTCTTATATGGACAAGATTCTACATTAGGTGTCCAAACACAAGTGGTCAGCCACGGACACATGGACATTTTAGCAACACTGAATGGACTCAGTTGAATATATATACATACATACATATATACTTACATATATATGTATACATATAATATATGCACATGTATTATATGTATATAATATGTATATATGAATATAATATATGTGTGTATATAATACATATATACATGTATATCATATGTGTTTATATATAATACATGTATATATGTATATCATATATACTTACATATGTAAAATGACATTTGAGTAGCACAAAAACAACCATTTTAAAATGTCTCATTGAATGACATTCAGTATCACTTTCAGCCTCACTAGAAATCCTCCTGAAATACTATCTACATGACAGGAACTTTCACTGCAAAATATGTTTTAAAATATTTTCCTATGTTAACATTTCAGAGTTTTTTTCCTTTGTGCTAATTCTAGTGTCAAAGATATTCATAAAATTAACATTAGTATTGATTCAGAAATTATCTGTTGATTTTCCAGACATTTTATAACACAGCATTTTATTTAACTTGAATTAAAAAAGTGTGAATGTATAAATGTAGTCATTTGGAAATGACTAAACATAGATCCGTCAGTAGAATATATTTATATGCATACATATGTATGTAAATGTATATGCATAGATATATTTTCAGTTTCTTTCAGAAGTTTAAACCATTACATATATGCAAAGCTTCTAGGGGCATCCCTCTCTACTCTGTGTGGAGAAGCAGTGTCCATCCTATTCCTCAGAAAGCAACCCCACTCCCATTATTGGAAAGTGAATGACTCTCAAAGTTCTTGCATTTTACTAAGGGCACAGGAACAAGATCCTATTTGTCCTTGTGTTATTTTTATGTAGTCCCTCAGGATCAGAGGAGCATGATTGGGAGCAGGGAATCAGAATGAAATAAAATCAAACTCTGTTCCCTTGAGACTTTTTTTCAACCACCACTTTAAAAACCTCTTCATTATCTTCATCAACACACAAATGATACAAAGGTATAGGAGACCCATCACTCTACCTTACAGTGTTTGAATTTCTGTGTTTATCTTAATGGAAAATTGTGTTTAATAATTGGTCTAATGTAATCTAAACCTCAGCTTCTCCTTTCAAGTCTTTTGACTTTTCTGGGGAGGGGGTAAAGAATTGTCTTCCAAGATAGAATGAGAGGGTGATGACAGACCAAGGAGAAGTTTCCATCCAGCCCATCATGGTGAACCAATGATCTAGTCAAGCTTACATACAGAAGCACTACTGACTCAAACATAGCTGCATAATGAAAAAATCTCAATAAAAACTCCCATGTGAAGAATATACTTAAGACATGTGGTATTGCTGAAGAATATTCTTGGTTGACTTTTAGGTAGCTACAATACCAAAGTCTGGTATTCACAGTGATTGTTAACCACTTATACACAGTTGGAAAAGAAAGTTGGCCATATGAGCCTCTTAGGTGTTATAAACTCATCCCTCTCTCAGTGAGGGGTGGAGGAGATGCTAATGGGCTTGATCAAATGACCCTCTTTTGTCAGTTATCTCAATCAAGATGTCAGTGATAACGTCCAACTCACAAGAATCAACTACATATTAGATCCCGTAGACTGAATCTAGCATAATCAGATGTCCTCCTAACACAATAAACTCTTCTCAGGGGCATGTCATACTGATGTCTTGGTAGCATGAGAGACAATTGATCACTTTCAGTTATTTCTGTGTATAAAAGTGCAGGTGTGTGTAAACTGCATGTGTGTGCAGTTATGTGTCTGTGCATGTGGGAGGTGGAGGTAAACCTTGGGTGTCACTCTTCAGACATCATTATAGTTGCTAACTAATTATTTTTTATTACTTGTTGCTTATACGAAGCATCTTGACTCATTGGCCTGAAATTGCCAAGTAGCGTAGGCTGGCTGAATGTCTAGCTTCAGGGACCCATCTACCTCTCCTGTAGTGGCAGGGTTATAACCGTGGCCCACCACTGCCTGCTTTTATGTTTGTTTGTTTTTGTTTTAACATGAGTTCTGAGGATTGAATGTAGGTCATCATGATTATAAGGTGAGCACTATACTGACTGACATATCTTCTAAGTATGACTTTATTCCTTCTAACTTTGCTTCTTTGTTTTTTCTCTCTTTCTTTCTTCTCTTCTTCCTTCCCTCCCTTTCTTCCTTCCTTTCTCTCTCTTTTCTGCTTCCTTTCAGTCTTTTTTTCTGTCTTTCATGTAATTTTCATTGTCACTAAAGCCACCACACCCCATTGTAGATTATGCCTTACACAGGTTTCATTCAGTCCCTAGGAGTCTCTTCATTTACCCCTTCCTCTTTGATTTTTCATATTGCACAGCTCTGCCCCTTAGCTTACTCAGTCTTTGAATTTGTTAATTCTCTATGCTTACATAATATTTATCCTTATACATCACATTGCATTAAATTTCAACCATAAACTGAAAACTCCTAGATTTATATCACCAGGCTGAGTCATTTTGTTGTGTTCTGGAATATCATATAATCACTAAGATGACATGAAATATATAATAATTAGAAAAAAATAACTGTAGGTTCTCAGTGCATGCGCGCGCGCGCGCGCGCACACACACACACACACACACACACAAACACACAAACACACATTTGATTTCCAGCAATCTTTCTCATTGATGTAACTAGCCACTTCAATCCTCTATTTACCTAACAAAAATTTCTTAGTATAAGCTGTGACACCCTACATAGAATCTATAATCAAATTTTCCACTCCTCTGTTGAGGTCTGTCACTTTTCACACTTCCTTGACTTCATCAAATCAGTTCAAATTACCACCATATATCTTCCTGTACCATTTTACTTTACTTTTTACTACTATCTCCGCTTCTGTACTGTGATCTGCAGTACTTAGAATAGTGAATACATTTCAAAAAACTTAATTTATGCCATTCATCTTATCAAAATCATCCAATCATTTTCTGTCCCAAAGCCAGAGTCCTCACCAGGGTTTCCAAGGCTGTATCCACTTCAATACTCTTCTGATTTTATCATCTAATATCCTTCAAATGATCTCCTTTAGCCTTCTTGCTGGCTTTTTAATAGCCTGTGTATGCTTCCCCCTGCAGGATATCTCTCCTGCGGTTTCTTCGGTCTTTAATGCCACTCCTTTCAATTGTGGTGTCCAGCTCTTGGCCTCAATAGCAATATGTAATTTTTCAGACTCAGGATAAGCCATTACAAGGCTTTATTTTGCCAGCTTTAGGGGCAAGCTTGCAATTCCAACCATACTGTTGATGTTGGTGTTACCCAGTCTCTAAGAATTGCTTTCACAGGTTTGTAATCCTAACTCAATATCCTTCCCTTTCAGGTCTCTATCTTGGGTGTTAAGCGGAGATCATCTTATTCCTGTACCTCTGATTAAAAACTCCTTAGGAAAGAACAGGGATATTTAAAGCTACCTTTTTCACTGGATTCATTACTCTGTATTTTGCCTATCCTAACACTCTCCCAGCCTACTATTCTTCCTTACCCTCCCTCGGGTTCCATATACTTAAAGGAACTCTGCAGAAATATGAACTTCTTCAAGAGTAGGACACCTGTGGTGGTTTGAATGAATGAGAAATGTCCCTCAGAGGCTCCTGTATTTGAACACTTGGCCCTTGGTTAGTGGTACTCTTTTCAGGAGGTTATGGACCCTTTCAGATGTGCAGTTCTGCTGAAGGAAGGATGTCACTATAAAAGTGCTTTGAAGGCATAGGACCTCAACTGCTTCTGCTCTTTCACTACTTCTCCTGTTTAATGAAAAGTCACCAACCAGCTTCCTGCTCATGTGATCATCCCATGCCTTCCTCTGGAACCCAAAGACAACAACATAAACTCTTCCTTAAGTTGCTTTGGGTCATGCCAACTTATCACAACAACAAAAATGTAGACAATACAAGACCCATTTCCTTTCTAATAAAGTGTCACACTGGGTAGCACTCTGTAGGTGTAGATATAACATTTGGGAATTGAATTTTTCTATGATTTGCTCTCTTAAGTTACACTACTGTAATAAAAGCCTAAAATTTTTTCTTACCTTCATATCTGTCTGGTTGCCTGTATCTTGTTATTTTCATTAATGTTAAGAGTCTGTACCTTCTAAGTATAGAATGTTATATACCTAAAGATAATTTGACTCCATCCTTATTTGTAATCCATCTTTTAAAATCTTGTCTCATGTTTTTCTCTAAAACCACAAGCACTATATTGTATCTGGTTTTAAATGAAATGTTTTCAGTTCTTACTTTCCCATTCAGTACAATATTGTCCACAAATTTGTCATACTTAGGCTGTATTAAGTTAAAAATGGTCCTTCATGCCTAGCTTTTTCAGTTTTTTATCATGAAGACCTAAAGATATATTTGCAAAGGTCTTTTTTAAAAAATTTCTGCATGTATTAAGATGGCCTGAGGCTTTTATCCATCATTCTGTTTGTGTGCTGTGATAATTAGCTTTAATTGTCAACTTGACAAAATGTAGAATCACCTTCTAAGACAGTCTCAGTGAGGGATGGTTTACATTTATGGGTATAGGAATGTCTGTGGGGATTTCTTAAGTTAATAGATTGAGATGACCCAGCCCACTGTGGATGACACCATTCCCTTTGCAAAGGGTACTGAACTGTATAAGATGAAGAAGTCTAGCTGAACACAAGCAAGTGAGTACAACTGAGCTTGTTCATCTCTGTTTTTGATCATGGATGTGATATGACAAAGCTGCTTCAAGCTCTTAGCTGTTTGTTGTACAATAAATTCTTCCTCAAGTTATGTTGTCTTTTCCTGAGCATTTTATGAAAGACACAGAAAGAACTACACAGCATATGGTATGTTATATTTATTGCTATACATGTGTTAAATCATTATTCAGGGAGCTGGAGAGATGGCCTATGGTTCAAGAGCACTCTGCTCATGCAGAGGGCCTGGGTATGCCTTTTGGCACCCAAATTGATAGTTCACAGCTGTCTGTAACTCAAATCTCAGGGAAGAAATGTGCTCTTTGACCTCCTCGGGAACTAGGCACATGTGTGCTACACATACACATACTAAGGCAAATATTTTTAAGCATAACGATTTTATTAAATTTAAACCATCCTTGCATTTCCAGATGAAAACAATTATATCATGGTGTGTGATCTTCTAATTTTGTTTTTAAATTTACAGTACATGGTTAGAGTGTTTCATCCATGTTCATCAAGGAAGTTGATCTCTATGTTTTTTGCTTGTTTTGCTTATTTGTTTGTTTGTTTTGTCCTTATTAAGCTATTTTGATACTAGAGTAATATTGGTTTATTTAAATGATGTTTCTTCTCTTTCTACTTTATCAAACAGATTAAGAACAATGGCAACATTTCTTCATGAAAAATCTTATATCTGTCCCCATCCAGGGCTTTCTATTTTGCTAGAATTTATAGTGACATCATGCATTTTGTTTGTTATATATTCACTTATATATTGCCCTATATCACATGCCCCAATTTTTTTCATTACTTTTATATTTTTCAGTGTATTGGAAAAACATTTTCAAATTATGCCAAATGATCCTGTGAATTCAGTGGCAACTGTTCTAATATTGCTCCTCTTTGCCTCAGATTTCATTAATTTTTTTCATGTGTTATTTTGGGTATATACTCAAATTTTGATTTCATTGATATGCATTTTTCTTTTGGTATCTATTTGTTTTCAGTTCAAACTTCCATTTTATTCATTCTTATAAGTTAGAATCTGCTTCTCTTGTTTTCTTTAAAGCTTTCAAGGGCATAATTTTATTTGTTTGTGAGTAGTGTCTTTTTAAATTTTCCTTTTTAATGTAGGCACTCACAGCTGTAAATGTCCATTTAAGAGTTGTTTTCGTGAATTTAGAGGCTCTAATACTTTTTCTGGGAACTTTATACTTTCTTTCTTCTCTAGTAAGTTGCTGTTCCTTCAAAGTCTGCTGCTAAATCTCCGTGTTTCTTTTACCATTGCATTCCAGTTCCATTTTAATTTTATCTGATAAGATAGAAAAATGTATGTTAATATTTAGATGATATGATGTGCTATAAGTTCTAAAATGTGATCTATTTGAAGAAAGTTTTAAGTGATACATTAAGACTGTTTATCTGCTGCTATTTGATAAAATAACCTGTGGTCTTCGAAGTCTTTTTGATTTATTCTATAACTAACCTCAGATACTTCTTCAGTATTTCTATTTTATGCTTATGGGTGTTTTGTCCACCTGTATGTCTGTGTACCACATCCCTGCCTGGTGCTTACTGAGGTCAGAGGATGGTGTTGGATCCCCTGGGACTAAAGTTACAGCTGATTGTGAGCCACCAGGTGGATGTTGGGAACTGAACCCAGATTCTGCTCTGAACTGCTGAGCCACCTCTCTATACCCTAATCTGTCTTGTTACGCTTGTTTTATTCATTTATTTTAAAATTTGAGAACACCTCATGTATTGCAGTTTGGTGAGGAACTAAGTGGCTATAGCTGAGGATGACCTTGGACTTCTGATTCTTCTGGTCTCCACCCCCATGTGCTAAGGTCACATGCATGCACTATCACACTCAGTTCTATGCAGTATTTGTTCTGGGCTTCAGGCACTTCAATTCTAACATGATATTGAGGGTACTCTCTTCTTATGTCTATTTGAGTTCCTATCACACTGGAAAACCAGTTCAATTGTTTTATATTGGCTTAGCCAATCCTGCTTTTGGGTGACTATAGTAGTTAAATGTCCAGCTTTGGACTGGAATGGGATAGCTACAGTTTCAGATTACTACAGAAGGATGTTAGATAATTTTAGAAGGCACATTCTGCTGCCCTCTGCATACTTTTTGGCTTATACCATTAGAAAGACTGGCCTTGCCTTGCTACAAATGTCTAACATTGGAATTTACAGATAATAATGAAAGAGTATTTTTGTAAATTATTTGTCTGTTAGAACACTAAGGAGTTTCTGAAAATTGAGTTTGTATCATCATGTGCTGTTTATACTTTTAAATTCTTTGAATACACCATGAATGCATTTCACTTACCATCTTTAAAAACCACCAGGTAAATTCACAAAATTAATAATTTTTTTGGCAATGCAGCTGAATAAACATCCAGACTACTTGCTAATTAGAAGCCTGCTTACCTTTTATTTTTTGTTTTTTTAAATCATATGTCTGTCTTCAAGAAGAAATGTCTCTACTTTAGAGTGAAGGAGTAACTCCAATTAATTTCATGGAGACAGCTCCCTCCTTTTTTCCTATATATCAATCCTAAATTAATACAATAGGTGCTCTGCACCCGGCATGGTTGCACATTGATCCTGACCAGCTTGTTTACAGTGTTTTGGCAAGTTGCTGATGTACTTCTCCCTGGAGACAGAGCAGGGGTTAATTGCTGTTAAACTCTCAGTGCCAAGTGATGGTTCAGCCTCTCTGCTACATTAAAGATGACACTAATAAGGAAAGAGTGCCGTGGATTGCTCTATGTCGAAAATTGGACCAGTGGTGGCAGAATCTTGGAGCAGAGCTGATGTAATAGGAAGGCTATAATGTAATTATAACCGCTGAACATGTGTCATAGCAAGTTAAACGATACACTAATGAATCAAAACAGGTGATGAAGTGTGGCTCTTTCTGCAGATAGAGGTGCTTTCAAGGTGAGATTGCCATTAATTTAATCATCTGTAATATGGATATTCTTCACATCACAAATGAAATCCACCTTAATGCTTTCTTGCAGGCCTGCTTCTTGAGTTCAAAACAGATAAGATAAAAGAGACAAAGCAAAAGTGAGCCAAGTTCAGTGCAACTCATTGCGTGTTTAATTTTGTAAGAACAGGTTTCACATTGTAAGGTGAGCACTTGCCCAAGGGCTTCTTCTTGTCCCAGTAGACAACTTGATCATTTTATTCCAGAGAGGCAGCTAGGCACTCACATGGGAGCACAGAGCTCCAAAGACAAACAAAACAATAGCTTCTTTCCAAATGGCTCATTGTATCTTACCCATATACAATGTTTTAAGTTTGCAATTGGAACAATGTCATAGTGTTTCTAAACTCTATTATGACATGGCTGATTTTATTAGTCTTTAAAAGTATTTTAAAATTTATTTTTCATTATTTGTAAAATTTGTAGACAATATTAGACTTGACTTAGTATCCAAAAATTTGAATTTTTTTTGCCTTGTTCTTTACAAAACAAACAAGCAAACAAAATCACCCCCAAAATCTCACAACTGTGGTGGTTCCTAAATTTAAAAACAAAACATTTTAGAAATGTAATAATGAAATGTTATTCTGATTTAACATTTAAGGTCTCAATATCATTTTAAAGGAATAAAGTTATCTTTGTTTTTAAATACTCTGAAACAATAAGAGGCTAAATACTAAGCATTTTATAAAAAAGTATAATTTTCAAATGATGAAGCTTATTTATTTAATTTCTAACATATAATATAAATTTAATTTTTGTTTTCACATATATTGTCTTTAATTGACAACTACTCATTGTTGTTGCATGATACTTATTAAATTATAGAATACAATTATAAAACTAAATGGTGAATTCTTTTTCACAGAACACTATTATTGTGAGAAGCAGGACAATAAACGAATAAATTGAAAATAAAAAAAAATTAATTATTTTACATCTGCCTGTAATTTGAATGGTATCTGTCAGCACTCTGTTTCTCCCCCCATGCTCTGGATTTCTTTAAAATTCATGTGCATTCTTAAGAGAGTTAAGCAGGTTTGAGTAGCAGCTGCTGATGATCACTGATACCATTAATAACAATAAATAATACCACGTGTGGCAGAGTTCATCAGCACGAAAAATTTAGCTTCATAATATTCACTGTGACACACAGTTGGCTGCCATATACCTGAAACGGGAACCCAGGAATTAAAAATGTTGCTTGAAACCTGCTATAAACAATGAGCATTTATTTTAGGCAGGCAAGATTGCTCAGTGGATAGAGGCTCTAGCACAGGGTACCGAAGGACTGCGTTCTATCTCAGGATCCCACCAGGTGGCAGGAGACCTTCACGTGAATGCCTTGTACATAGACACCTGTACACATGTCTCATAAATAAATGTTTTTAAAGGGAACCTAAAACAAAAATTATTTAAAAGTCTTAGTTTCTTTCATGCAGTCATTGTATTTTAATCTCCTTACCCTTTCCTAATTAGGAAAGGAAATAAGTGTTATTTGTATTTGATGGTTCTATCTCCCAAGATCCCTGACCTCATATAAAACATTACCCTTTTTAGAATTGGGAGATACTGCAGAAGTATGTAAAAGCTAGTCTTAATCTTGATTGAAGACTATAAGATATAAGAATACCTGAGCATCAGAACCCTATGACTTCCTGTTCTGCTGCATTCAAGAGTAAATGGCCCAGATGAGCTGTGCATTCTTGCACTGTCTGATTTAGAGCAGAATTTGAACTTAATCTTGACACTAATCAAAACCAACCATATATTTTTAATGTGTATAATGTTTGGAAAACAAAAGCTCCAGACATGATAAGTCTGTACTAGTCATAATGGCACATGCCTGTGAAGCCCAGAACAGGAAACCATAGCAGTGGGCTCTTTGTTCTATACTAGGTTGTCTATTTTGCAAGCTCAACACCAGCCTGGGTTACAGAAGAACCTGATCCTAATACCAGAATATTATAAGATCTACAATCTCTGTTTGTTTGTTTGGTTGTTTGGTTTTTGAGACATGTTTCTCTGTATCACTTTGGTTGCCCTGGAACTCTCTCTGAAGACCAGGCTGGCCTGGAATTCAGAAAGATTCATCTGCCTCTGCCTCTTAAGTGATGGGACTGAAGGTGTCTTCCATAGCCTGGGTACAGGATTCCAAAGACTTTGTGTTAATATAAAGTGAGATAAAAATCCTTAACCAATGTATGTGTTTTGAGAATGACTGTTGTTGTTTATATGAGGGATAGCTCAGAGAAAATTATTTAACTTAGCAAATACAAAGAAAGCCTATTGGACATCAAATACCAAGAGATAAAACATATTTCTACTACCTATTCTTCTGTTTAGGTTATTTTCCTACCTATTGGACACATAATTATCTTCTTTAATTGCCAAACTTGAAAATGATATTTTTCCAGTATACAAATGTGAAACCACAGTCCACTGGAATCTAATACATTTCCAATCTCTGCATAGCTGGTAAACTGTGGAAATGAGGGTTTGACTTCAGTCTATTATTCGAGAGCATTAACTGGATTCCAAAGAACCAGAAGCACAAAGAATTAACCATTTAGACCTCGTAGTTATTGACACAGTTCTTTTGTACATTATTCTGTATATAATGTTCCTTGTAACTTCAAATGAATGGCTAAACAGAACTTGCAATGTTTTGAGAAGTAACTGGTGGAAGTTCACAATAGCAAAGTCCTATTTCTAAATAACTATTCCTTTCTCTAACTGGAATCAATTTCTAGTGTATTATTATTTTAGAGTTTGGCAGCTAAGTTCACCTACTTATTCATTCTATTAATCTTTTATTAAGCAAATATTTTATGCTACCCAAAATATTCTTGCCGTGAATATTCACATTTAACTCTTCACATGCTCAACTAAATTTTGAAGTGACTAGTGGAAAGGTAGAAAATTAAATGGGAAATAGAGAATTCATTTTAAAAAATCACACACATAGTTGATGTATGAACAATGCATGAAGTTAATTTTTTTTTCAGTGCTGGCTTTGGTTTGAGGAAGATGTTCACAGACAGAAGAGAAAAAGAGAGGCCAAAAATACAGAGATAGAGATAAATATAAACATGAAGAGGGACTGTTTTAAGGAAAATAAAAATACTAGAACTTGCTTTGAGAGAGTATACCCTGTGATAAACAGCAGAAGAAAATAAGTATAGTAATGTTTTAATAATATAATTTATATTGATGGAATTTAGAATACTTGTGGGAGTATGGAAAGAACTGTGTTATGAGAGTAGAGCCCTTACTCAAAACTTACATTCTATCTTGAAAAGATGAAAGTTAACAAAAGATTATTTATTAAAGAAGGTCTTGTTAAGTTTTGAATTTCACAGTTAAGAGATAAAGATTAGTGGACATTGGGATGGGGAAATGGCTCTGAGGAATAGAGAGGGGCAGAGTACAGACCTGAGAAGTTAAGGACTAAGGGATTTGAACTAAGGTGTCAAACATGCATTTGAAGAAGAGGAAACTTCCTTGGAAGATATTAAAGGCAGAAATTATAGGATATGCTTAATTAGTTTTATGGGAAACAGACAAAAAGAGAAGCATGTTTGACTTTCTTTCCCCTGTAGCCAATGTAGTATTCTTTCTCAAAGGCAATGAAATATGCAAATGAATAGATACATTAGGGAGAACAATGGAAGTGGCTTGGTGTCCAAATGAATTTCCTTGTGTTTACTGGGACCTCATAGGCAAGATTCTTGTAGCGTCATTATAGAATGAGCTAGTTACCTGAGTGTTAGAGATGGGAGTAGCACTCAAGGCTATAAACACTGTTGAACAGACAGGCACCTGAATCTATAACTGTATAGAGTCACTAATATCAAATCATAGGATGCAATATATTACTTAAAATTATCCTTGATTTTAAAGATATATTTTAATATATAACAGAAGAATGGCCCTAGAAGCTATTGATGGTAAGTGGAGAGATACATTTGATATTATGAAGAATACCCTGTATTGTCCCATGAAGAATATCCTGTATTGGTTAAGATCTAATAAGATCTATGTTTTATATCCATTCAAATGAGAATATAATATGGCTCTAATATAGGAGTAACATAGAATGGAGAGAATAGTTTGAAAGTTAAGGGAGAAATGTTACTATAAAAGATAAGAACTGGAGGATCAGATTATTACTAAGTCCATTTAGCAGAATAACAGGGCTAGGTTCTCCTTTGAGGCCTTGACCTAGTTTAATTCATCTCTCTACCTCATCAGAGAAACTTCTTTTTATAGTAGGTGGAGAGATTAAGACTGGGATATACAAGTGGTCAGCATGCAGAGAGTAAGAAAGCCCTCAACTCTAAATGGGACATGTGTATTGCATACCTCCCTCTGAGGCTTAGGGATCATCATGGAAGATGGGACAGAAAGATTATAAGAACTGGAAGAAGACATGTGGAGTAAGGCAGTATTTCCATACATGAAAATTTCATTGCAAAATTTTTAATAACTGCCGCTACACAGTTCCACAAGATCTATATAAGGTCAAAACCCCAGAATGGACAGTGGAGGGGATCATGAGGTTACATCCTTCTCTGAAGGGCTATGTAAAAGTATTTTTATTCATGGGGGATCAAGGAAGAACAAGATACAATGTTCAAGATGTAAGCCTGGAATTAGAGGGCTTCAATCTCCAAGACTAAACTGAACTCTCACTAGCTGCTCTCGCCAGCCTCTTCTCCACATGCCTGCTTCTTCAACCTCTCCTGCTTCTGACACCCTTGCTTCTCACTCTGCTTCTACTTTATTTCTCTTCCCACTTCTACTTTACATACCCTCTGCTTCTACTGTTTCCTTTTATATCCAGAGGGTTGGGATTAAAGGCATTTGCCACCATTGCCTTCTGAGTTGGCTTACTTAAAGGCATGTGCTACATTGCCTTCAGATACAAAGTCTTATTTTGCATTGATGAAGAGAATCCTATAATTCACTTCCCAAATGCCAGGTCAGCCAAACTTACTACCACTAGGCGAAGGTTAGAATGAGAAATATGGGGTGTTCCTCATATCTCCATGTTAGTCCCTGGGGAGGAACCACAGAATATTTTTTTGTTTAGCATTAGCACAAACAGAGGACAGGATTATCCAGACTAACATTCTTTCTACTCTAGAGCATCCATGCTGTGGATCAGAGATCAAATGTCTATCACACAGGCTCTTGAAGATGATCCTTTTCCGGAGTAGCCATGCTGTCATATCAAGGAACAAGTTTCCTCTTCAGGCTATTGTCAGTTGATGATTTCTGAGAAAGGGATTGTCAGTTTTCTGGGAGTCTATTGATGCTTTAATCCATGGCTTTACACCCATGTACATTCAAAAAGCACTAAATGGGATTAATGGTATTAAAAGACAACACATATATATAACAAAAGATTTTTAGCAGGGGGAATTGGGTGGATTTTATCAAAGCACATTTATATGTATGCGCACAATTCTCAAACAACTTAAGAAGGACAATAAATATAAATAAGTAAACAGATAAATAAAACCAAACAGTTCTGAAGCAAGAAAAGGAAAACAAGAAATAAAAGAAAAGAAGAGAGAAAAAGATACTGAAGCACTTTTACAGGCAAAGTGATGACAATCAGTAAGCATATGGACTATATAAAAGCACATGAGGCAATTCATGATAGAAGACATTATGGATGAAGCAGAAGGTCAAGGCCTTTTAAGCATTAACTTTAATACACATGAAAGCTAATTACTTTGTTGGAATTCAACAGAGTTGTAGATGTTCATGGTTTAAGATGAACTTACTTATACACTGTTTTTTGCTATAAAATAGATGAGTGCTGCTATTTGGGATATTCAAAGACACAAAGCTGTTGAGCTTATTGAAACAGTGAGAGTCACATAAGTATCTATCACTTAAAAAAAGTTCAGAAGCACTGAAGGAGTGACTTCTTAGGATGTGACTCCTAGGATGGGATCCATGAACCCCTAAAGATCTAAAGATCTTCATATATATATATATATATATATATATATATATATATATATATATATGCATATATATATATATAAAACAAATGACAGAATAAGAAAATATATATAATTTATATATATATTATAATAAATACATATATATACACACACATATATATATATATATATATATATATATATATATATATATTTTGGTGCAAAAGACAGTTTATTCTTTAGCTTATTCAATCCCTAGTCCTTAGAAGGTTTCACCCTCCATACAATCTATTCTTCAAGCCTAAACCTAGAATGTTTCAACACTGGTGACTTAGTGCTGACCAATGTATTCTAACTCATTCCTTTTGAACTCAGAGCTGTATTGACTCTTCTGGTTGGCTGATTCAACTCACTTGCGATTCAAGCTCAAACTCTTCTCTAAGCTGCTGGTTCAAACCTGCTTTCTGAGCTTGCTTACTGTTTCTGACTGAACTCTTTAGACTTCTGGCTCACTCTGGCTGACTCCTGCAACTTCTCTGACTGAACTCTTCTGCTAGGTTTCAAACCAACTCTCACTGTTAGCTGACAATTTCTCCCAAACTCACTCTTTCTTTTCCCACACTGCTTCTGTGCCTCTGCCTCAGACTGATTCTCTGAGCTAAAAGCCTGCTTTTATATAATGAGAGTTAGATATGTCTTCACTCTAATTCACCCTGCTAACTCTTCCTATGATTTATCACTTTTCTTATTCTTCTCTCAGACTCATCTCAGGTGTCACTTCCTGTCTGACACTGACTCCTTCTAAACTCTTCCTGTCTCTGCTTCTACTTGCCTCTGTCTTGGGGATTAAAGGCAAGTGCTATCACTGCCTTCTGAATAATGGGATTAATGGTGTGTACTAACATTGTTTCTACCCTAATGCAGTCATGTTGTGTGTGTGTGTGTGTGTGTGTGTGTGTGTGTGTGTGTGTGTATAGAACATAATGGCACACAGTGCAGACCATATTTTCTACTGTCTCAATACCAATAGGCCACATTTGAAGAAAGTACAAATTTGATTAGTTTCTTCCTTGCACTTTTTAAAACTCAATTTCATATTTTCTCCTTTACATTTAGAGTCTGGCAAAAAGAGAAGACTCCTTGAGGAGTCACACGTTTCTGGAACAACCGATAAAACTAAGCCTGAAACTCTAGGAAGCTGATACAAACTAAAACTGAGTGTTCTTTTGCTATTTGTGAACTATCCATGGCAACTGATGGATTGATGGAAGTTGCCTTAACTTGTAAAAATCACTACAGAATATATTTAGTAGGCACAATAATTCACTGAAATATACTCCTGAAATTCCGCATACTAGGGCTGACCATGAAAACAATCACACTCTTCAAAAAAAAAATCATTCACTTGAGCAACTTTGTGTAAATGTCCTTTGCTTCATTTTCCTCTGAGTCTTGTTTTCTTGAATGCTATTCAGGGTGATAGTAGGGTTTTATAAATTTCTTTGCAGATTATTGATATAATCCACCTAACCATGTAATTTTTTCTTGGTGTTATTGTGTAAATAAGAGAAGTTAGTGAAGTACGATAAGGGCAAAATTAAGGAGGAGCAAAGTTAGAATTTAAAGCAGAAGCTTCTTCCTCTTTATATATCTCATTGAGTATCTTCTTTTGATGCTGGACCAGCTCAGTCTCTTCCTAAATGTTTCAATATTTAAGTTTTCTCTATTGTGTCTTCCTAAATATTTTCAGCCTTGTAACTGGGATTTTTTTCTTCTTTTTTTGGTCTGATGTCATTTTTAAACAGAAATAGGCACTTTACCCAAAGAACTCTTTAAAAATGTTTAAAACTCCGTTGATAGCCTTGAAGACAACTGATGAGCTCATATTCCACTCATCAACTATATCATGATTTAGGAAGTTGTAATTTGTTAACAGGTCTCCCAACAGCTACCTCTAGAATGAGACAATATGCTTTCTCTCCCCACTGGGCCTAATTCCCTAGTAACCTTATTGAAAATGTGCATGGGCTACAAAACTAAAGATTAGCCGTCTAGGGACTTGCTTCCTGGAGCTTATTTGAAGATTAAATCAAATGGCAGGCAATATATATTTGGTAATACGGCTTTGATGCAGTCTTTTCCCACATAGTGTAAGTGTAATAATGGGCAATGACACTTTATAGCCATTTAAAAAATAAAAGATTTTTTTCCTGACTGTGAAATAGTTTAGTATTTCTGCTGAAATGGGAATGAATAATTTATTTCCCTGTAACCGAAAGCATCTTCTGCTTTTGAAACACACAATAAAGGATCTCTAATTACAAATTTCCCATAATTACAAATTGTTCAGCTTTTTAGAAGGTGATTACTATCTATTATCTATTTATTTCATAACAAATGCTACAGACGGTGTTAAAGATGAGTTTAAAATGCCAACTGAGAGGCTGCAACATTTTAATTAAATAGAAAGCCATTCAAATATATATTTAACAAGATAGCTTTTAGACTGAGCATTAGTAAATGGATTTCTCTTTAGCAAATCAGAGGAAGATAAATGAAGATGTTCTGTGCTTAAAAATACTATATTCAGAATGCTACCACAGGGACAGTGAAGCATGGTTTGTCCCCACAGCAGACATGTGAGGAACAAGTGACATTCTTACATAAAATCCATAGTGGTGATGTATTTAATTATGGAGCTGATTGAAATTGACAACCTTGGCGACCCACGTTTGCACTTGTGATTGATGGCTGATTCCACACTGACTACTTTTAAACCATTTCACATATTGCTCAATAACGTAATATCATGCTGTCAAGTTGCAAGCTACATTTTTATAAGTGTGGCGATTGGAGAGTGTGAATGTTTAATTAAAATGAGATGGAGATGAATTGTATAGAAACACCTATACAACTGTTAAACAGGGATGATGTCCCCTGAAAGCAGTGCTAACGGCAATTCAATACACTCACTCAGACATTTCTTCTCCCACAGTCTTCTTTACTCGTGGAAAATGTATTCTTTAATGGTTTTCTTGGTAAAAAATTAAAAAAAAAAAAAGGAAAAAAGTGGCCTCAGAACCTTGAAATGGAGCCTCAAAAGATTTTCTTGATTTGACGACAATCTTTACAAGAATAAAGGAAAATTAATATCATAGATAAAAGGAGAAGCCTAATGTCTTGGACCTTTGACCCTCTATGCTTTGTGACTTTGTATGTTTCCTTACTATTGGGATACAGACAGGCTCCCTAAAGTTATCTTCTGTGGAAGAGTACTAATGTGTCTTTATTATAAAACAGGCGACATGTCTGTTCATCCCAAGTATGGTGTACTTTTACATGCATTAAATTCTATTTTCTAAACATCTGTTACTATGTAACTCACTTTCTTTTCAATGGAAGAATCAAGATCAGAGCTTTTGTTAACAAAACCTACATTAGACACTTTCAGGGCCATATTCCATATTTAATAGTAGTCACAGGAGATGATTATTCTTTTTTTTGTTTTTTAAGAATCTTGCTACATGCCACATTCTAAAAAAATAACCTTAGAATCGGTGATTTTAAAAAATATATAAAAGTTATGTTGTATTGTTTCAGTTTGTTGAAGTATATTGAGACAAAGCAGAATCTGGTAATGATTTCAGAAAATCTCATACAATTTTTAGGTGAAATTTAGAATTTACAATTTATAGAAGTTTAAAACCCACAACATTTGCACTATGGAATAAATGGAATAGGTTTTATCCTGTACCAATGAGATTTTTTTTTATCTTAAATCATAGTATGTTGGTAGTTGATGGGACTAAAGCCAAGCCCATGTACATGCTCTGGCTATGTTCTATACTGACCAGTACTCCAATCCTACCTTGATACTAAATCACAATATATTGGTGGTTGTGGAAATAAAGCCAAGACATTACACATGGTATGACAATGAGCAATACTCCAACCCCAGTATGACTATCTTATATAGTAATGACACAGAACTGTTTTTCTCAAAATAAACTGGCACCTCTACCTGATTAGAACAGGAATCCAGAAAACACCAGAACGTGGGCTCTGGACTTGCATCTTCTTCTAAAAAGAGGTACTTTTCTAGATGATTCTCTTATCCTTTTAGATAGAGATAGAAACCTAGGCTAAAGCCTAATATCTCATTTTATTAAAGAGTTCTGTGGTAAAATAAGTAAAATTATGGAATTTTTAGTAGACACGATAATAAAATATCTTTGTATTAGCGTCTTAGGTACTCGGGAATAATCTACTAATATATGTTACATATAAGCAAATGCCTTTCTGAATATATTTTTATATTTTTATTCTAGCCCATTCCTAACAAATTCTTGAGAGTATACACTCACACACACATACACAGGGAGAGAGAGAAAAGAGAGAGAGAATTTCTTGAAATGTGAAGTCTTTCCCTTGGCCTCTAAGCTAAGATACTCCTAAGGTCAAGGGGAATGAACAAAAGGAATAGCTGTCACAGCCTGAAAGGACTCTAGGACAAGGCGTTTTGTGTGCTCATCAGTTAGAGAACCAACATCTGCTAATAGGTAAAATGTCAGTGGGAGGCCTTAGCATACGACCTCAGCAGTGGAGAGAAGTAGGAGTCAGCCCTGAGTTAAAGTTATTAAGAATCTTTCCAAGTAAGTTCAAAGTTATTCTCTAAACGCTCTGAAAATCAATGCTGTATGACAAAAGATCTCAAACTTTTAAGTGGAATTAGTAAAATCAAGGCCTCTGAAAATAATAAAGTGATATCTTGCATTTAATCAGAACTTACTAGAAAACCAGAAAAATTGAGCTTATAATATAGGGGAAAACAGATATTATAAATAGAACAGAAAGCTTCCCAGATGGTAGAATTATCATAAAAACCTCACAAAACAGGCATTATAAACAAAATTATAAATATTTATGTAAGATACATAAAACATTTATGTATTTACAGATATTCTATGTGTCAAATGATACAGGATCATGAGGCAAGTAATTTAAGATATAAAATGCATAAAATCAATGAAAATATATTTAAGAGGTTAAATAATTAGAAGATTATTAAATATCTAATTAATAAGTTGAACGAATTACCTTAACACAGTCTTATAATTACTTAATTTTTTACACTTCTAATATTTAATTGTCATGCCTCAGCATACTGGAGGACAATCATGAATTTAAATTTATATATTCATGTCTGTCTGCCTTAAACATTCAAACACTTTTTCAATAGTTGTCTAAGGGTATTGTAATGCCTTCATTGAACATATGAACAAAGTTATGGTGAAGTTGGCCTGTCAAATAAAAAATTATTATACTAAGCATATTCAACAACTTGTTCTTGTATGGCAGATTCATCTTGGATAGGATGAAATGTTTTCTTGAAAGACCGTGTTGTAACAGAGTACTGAGGGTCAGATGATGGTTTTCCAGTTAAAACTCTGAAAACTCTGGCCAAATCTAGATCCTCTTCTGCTTGTTACTGAGACAATATGGAGTATGACATGGGTAGCTTTGAAAACTCAAGGCAGTTCTTCATGACTGAACACTGTGAAGATCACATGACTGGGTGACATGCCGATTAGTGGAAAATATTATCTCCTATGCTGTTCAGGTGGTGTACATATTTCTGTGAAGTAATAGATATTAATTGAAAGATTTTAGACGGTTACTTTGACATGCCTAAACTTACAATTCAAAACAATATTCTAAAGAAATGAAGGATGTTTTTTTTTTCTCTCAGTGAGAAAAGGGAAATGAATAGATAATCTGGAAAGCAAAGTTCTGAGGGCATTAATCTTTATATTTACCCCAGCATAATGCCAAATAAGACTTTTTATTCTTGAGATACTGATTGATCATATACTACTGAGTGGCTTTGTATCTAATGTGTCCATTGCTCCAGTTTCCAGAAAGATATCTATCTTATGCCATTTACTGGGTGTACTGAATATCCCCACTAGTTGTATTTCTTCCTCAACTTCACTTGTTTCATATTTGTTTCTCTCCTCTTCGTGCTTGGTATGTCTTTGCCACTCAATGTTTCTTTGCCAGGCACAAGTTGAGATAGATGCCTTCTACAGAATGAGTCACTGTTCTATTCTTTCTTCAGTTGCTTAGTCAGCAGTGTGCTAGAACAAAACTAGTTTGGATATTGTTGTTGTTTTTAGTAAGTAATTATTGTGTTCTAAACACCCTATGTATCCAAGATTTCCAGTTGAGTAGCATAATCTTGCTAGTTGAAACTTCAACAGTATTGGTCCCAATATTACACCTTTTTAATGCTCTTCCTTCACGTTTCTGCCTTGCTCTCAAGAATCAACAACACTTTTCCTGTACAGTTTCTTCTTCAATTCCATACTTTCCCTCACTTTGCAAGTGCATTAGGGAATCGTCAATGTCATCTCTTCTATACTACATACATGTGCTTCTTACTGCCCACCTAGTCAGACATGCTTTTAATGTCCAAATTCTAAAAGAAATAAAAACCAAACTGTCTTATTTTTTCAAGCCCAAATGTTGACTATTGTCTCACATTGGTAATCAATTAAAATAACTCTTCTTATGACAAAACTATCTAAATGAATATTTCTTTACATGAACTTCAGTTTTTTTTTGGTAGAAAAAGTATTTAATCCATCCCCTCCATCATTCCCTTCATCCCCATCTCTGTTTTTTTCTCTTCATTTTTTTTATTTGTTCTTCTCACACACAATACATCCTAACCACAGCTCACCCTCCTTTTACTCATCCCAGTTCCTCCTCCTCCATGTCCCCTGTCCCACAGACCCACTCCTACTCTGTTTCCTTTCAGAAAAGAGCAGGTCTTCCAGGAATATCAACCTAACACAGCATAGCAAGATACAATAAGACTAGGCACAAACCCTTATACTAACTCATTTTCTAATATATCTTGGTATTATCTTTGGGGTCCAATTCAAATCCTCAACTGTCTAATTATCATTATTTTTGCTGACACCGTTTTGCCTTTCCAGATAGAGTTTATCTGTGTAGCCTAGCTGTCCTGGAACTTATTCTGTAGACCAGAATGACCCTAACCTCAGAGATCCACCAGCCTCTGCCTCCCAAGTGCTGGGATTAAAGGCACATGCCATAATGCCCAGCTTAATCACCATGCTTAAAAAAATTATGAGCACTGAACTTCACATCTATAAAATGGATAAATTGGTATATCTCAGACACAGGGCTCTTTCCAAAAGTCTAGTTACGTTACAGTGAGAGAGTACAGTAACAAGAATCAACACATATGAATGCAAATAGAAACAGAATCCAGATCAACACATTCAGCATCCTGTGTGGGAGGAAAATGAAGCAGTGGTAAATGTAATTGTTTGGCATATTTGATGGGTTGCTGATTGGCTGTAGGCTAGAGATGTTAGGAACTATTTCTTCTTATATATAAACATTATTCCATTACCACATACTACATAACAAATTATAAGCACCAAGCCCTCTGCTCAACCTTCACACAATAAAGTCACTGAATTAAATCTTAAAGTCATTACTCGGCAAGATTAAGGCCTCTACTGTTCCACAGACTACCAGCAATGCTCCTGTCACTATCCCTGTATTCAACATCAGCTGACTGCTATTACATTTATGTTTTGACATCTACATTTTGGAGCACAGAATAAACATTTTCTGATAGTTCCTATAAATATTGGCCCTCACTGCAAGTGATATCTTCTTTGAGAAGTTTTATTAAAAATTAGTAATGAATGGTAAACACGAGGAAGAATACTTTTTAAATGTAATAATGGAAACATGTTTTTCACATTTTGATGATCCATGTTGTTCCTGTGACAGTGTTAGGGGCTTGTTAGGGATGTGTGCTCTTCATAAAAATTACAATATTTTTTGTGTGATTTTTCTGTTTTGTTTTGTTTTGTTTTGTTTTAATTTATTTTTTCTTCTCTTGTATAATATAGCCCAACCCTCCATCCTTCCCTCCTTCTTCTTCCCAGCTCCTCCCCTCTCCTCTCCTCTCTCCCTCAGATCCACCCCTCTTTCCCTGCTTCCCCTCAGAAAATAATAGGCCTCCCAGGGTGACCACTTGAATGGGACATAACAAGATGGAACAAGGCTGGGTATGAGTCCTTAGAGCAAGACAGGACAAAATAGCCCAGCACGAGGAAAAGAGGAGCTAAAAGGGTCAGAGGTGCCAACCCTCATCCCCAACATACATACACACTTCAACTTTTAGGAGTTCTACCAGAACAACAAGCTAGAAAATCATAAGATATATGTAGGAGCCCATGCAGACTCCCTATCTGCCGTGTAAGTCTCTGTGAGCCCCCAAGAGTGCTGGTCAGTTGACTCTATAGGGTTTGTTTTCCTGATATCCTCCACCCTTCTGGTCCCCAAAATCCCTCTTCATCCTCTTACAGAATATGTTTTAACAATCCAATCTTTCCTCAAATTAAAAACTCTCAACTTCTTTAGCTTTTGACGCAGAAAATCTAAAAGAACCCTATCCAGAGTACGGTGGCTTTAATTAATGCCTACTGCAACTTTGTTTCCATGGCTTAAGTCAGTTCATCCCCCTCATCCTTTTATCTAACTTTCATTTCATTAATTATTTATTGCATGTGTGTATATGGTATTTTGAGGCAGCTAGGACTGTGTTGCAGAACACATATGGAGGTGAGAAGACAAATTTGAAAATTGGTTTCCTCCTTCCATCTTGGGCTATGGTGATTGAAATCAGGTTGCCAGCCATGTGCAGCAAACAAGCACTTTAACCAAGCCATCTCACCAGCCTTGCTAACCCATTTCTTAAGCACAACTATATTTCTTTCACTTGTGTGTCTCTAGTGCTTTACTCTGTGTCTATTGAAAGAAATATATATATATATATATATATATAATATATACATATATATATATATATATATATATATATATACACAATGAGTACACAGAGTGAATACTGGCTATTTCACCATTAATTTGAATCAACCATCCTCATTCATTATGTAGATATTGCTCCGTAAACAAATTTGACCCAAATGCTTTTAGGGTGGTGTGGATAATCACGGTAAAAAGGATTATAGTGGTCAGCACTCTCAGAGTCCCCCCTCCTTTCCTTTTTCACTAAGAATTATGAGTTTAGCATGAACACTAGCCATTCCAGAATCCCTTAGGACCATTTTCTGATGTGTTTAAAATTTTCCTGACACCAGAAAAACAACAGTTGAATGATGACCAGATGGCAAGAGAGCTGTGGTAATTTGGCTGGAAGTAGGATGAGCATTGAAGCATTATGAGCAAATTAGAGATTTAAATATTTTCTGTGAGCAGATCAACTTAATGCTCTGGACAAGATCACCCAATGACTTTATATCAAGTTTATTTATCTCTTTATAAAGAAGTTTCTGACTCATTGGTATGATGATTTGGGCTAGATATGGCTGGTAGATTAAATGGTACTATTTTCAGGCATTATCTTCTCAGAAGAACCCGGGGTGAATCCTTCATAATCTTCGTGTCTGGGGGCAGGAAGGATAAGGCGAGGTGCCTAGCTGAAACCTTGGAAACAATCTTGTACTCTCTATTCAGGAGAGTAAAAGACGATGAAAATCCCCCAATTGTTCCTTACCTTGTCATCTTTTTTAAGGATTATGGGATCAAGGGAGTTTTCATGTCCTGAGACATAATTCTGGTCTTAAAAAATTCTGAAAAGACTCTTTGATGTTAGAGATAATTGCCACAATCAGGTTTTATAAGAATTGATGGGAAATCTGTCAGCACCTGAGGCTTTTCCCGGGTTTATGGCTGAGATTTGGGTTTTCACACTTTTAATGATATTGTGTTGTCCAAATGATTGACTTAATGGAGGGAGTGAATTGAAAGTAAGGCCCGTCGTTCTTTTTCCTGCATGGCATAGAAGTAAAAAATATGTTGACTAGAATCAAAGTATTTTGGAAAAAATTGAATGCTTTCGTTCATTTCTCTGAGTTATTGGAATACTTAAATTTGACACATAGTATGCTGGCATCATTAGCATTTTATAGTCCAGATAGAACTGATGAGAAAATACCAATTAAATTGGAATTAATAAAAATGAGTATTGTATTCAGGCTTTGATGTTCATACAGATAGATAAATGTGTGAATGTTATATAGTGTGGTAGTGTATATATATCATTCTATGTGAAATTCTGGAGGTAGTAACTATTTTTTAATTAAATTAACAACAGAATTGTTTGCATAAAAATTGTTTATTTAAATTACATGTCTACAACTTGTTTCAAAAACAAGCATCTTGAAAACAGAAATGTAACTCTGTTGTATTGTGCTATATTAGTAGTTATTATGGCTTGATTACTGATTTGATCGTGAAAACAATAACCAACTATTTGAATATGGAGAACTGCTCATGGATTTGTGGCCACTTCTTTAAATTTTCTGTGATTGTTATTAAAATGTTCTAAATGTGATTTCTTAATTCATTGCATACACACACACACACACACACACACACAGTGATACAACAAAGAATAAATACGTTATTTTAATGCAAAAGTATTAATTACATTTGGTAAGATTTGAATTTGGTGATAGAATGTGGTGCCTTAAGCTCATTTCCCTCTCATGCCCAACATCTTTCCAGTTCGAAATGTGTCTGTCAATCATGCAGGTCTGCTGTGATGATTGTCATGCCTATGTCTACCTTGTAGATGTTAAATATTCTACAAGGGCCACTGAAAACAGAATGAGACTCTGGTCTGGCCTATTCTGTAACATCACTTAGGTAATGTACAAGAAATGCTTCAAGCATTTGTTACAGGGACGCAAAGACTGTGGGACTCAGTTGTTGGTATATAAAAAATCATGCAGACTGTGATTTCTGATATTTATCTGATGATTTAATGCAAGAATGTTCAGTAACAAATCTAGTAGACAGCACTTTAAAGTTATAGGAGATGGGCTTTGTTATTATTTGTCATTTGCATTTCTTCACTTTCAATATGAAAATCTAGTTGGTATCATGATAGCGTCCAATTACAATTACCAAGACATTCTGTATTTGCTTCAGCATGTTAGCGTTTCTGTCCCTTTAAGGAAGCGTTGGAACACACATGTTCACCTAATAGTGCAATGTGAAGAATTAACAGTAAATACCTAAGGAGAACTGGAAACCTAGTATCAAGCTGTAGGAAATACTGATTTCTGTATAGATAGACATTGTTTGATCTGGACAATGGTGGGATTCATTGTTTCCCAACCACACCATTGACAGAGATGAGGCATTTTCCACTGAATATAAATCATGTCTGGTACTGTAAACAAGGTCAAAATCCATGACTAGAGAAGCTATAGGTCTTATTGGAAAACCTATTGATGTTTGCTAACGGTTATGCTACCAAACTTTCATCTAAATACGTATGTTGTATCCATAGATTTGCACTGCTTTCAATGTTGGTCAGAGAAGACTTTTATTACAAAAGATAGTGCTTAATGCAGAAACTCATTATTAGCCAAATTGATATGAATAGACAATTGTGAGTATTCAACCATAAAATCATACGCACACAAACCCCTCCCCCCACCAAAGCACAGAGAACTTTACAGAAGAGGGGTAGAAATACTAAAGAATCAAAGTTTTGGGAAAGATTCTGTAAAAGTCGGGCCTCTGGACATTACATTCTTGTTACACAAATCAACTCATAACACTATGGTTGCCTGCACAAAACCTGCACAGGATCAAGGCAGCAAAGAATGTGACATAGATGTGGAGGTGTTTCCACGTACTAGGGAGCTATTAGCATAAATGGAATTCTAAAGAATGCATCACTGTCTGTGTTGTCTGTCTAGATAGGTGCCCTTAAAAAACTCCTACAGGCTAGAGTGGGGGTGTCTCTGACCATCTAATTGGCCGTTGAGCCTCTTTTTCTCCTGTTAGGCTGCCTGGGCCCACCCTTGATGTAAGGATTGGTGCCTGCCTCTTTCCATTCTGCTATGCCATGCCCAGATTGTGCTGTAACTCTGAGGGATGGTTCTTTTCTGGGAAGAAGGGGGGATGTTAGTGGGTGGTGATGGGGGTAGATCAGGGGGAGATGGGGCAGGGTGAGGGAAGGAGGGGATGAGGGGGCGTGGTATGTATTCTAAAAAAAAAGAAAGAAAGAAAAAATAGAATAAAAAAGAAAATTAGATTAAAAAGAAATTATAGCATGGATGGGAGTTGTGGATATGTCTTACTGAGTCTAATGGTTGCGCACTAACATGAGCCCTATTCCAGCTCTTCAGCACCCACATTGTTAATGTATAATTTGATTGTCAACTTGATCCACCTAGGAAGATGGAATCTCATTTGAGGAAATGCCATTGGTCAGTTTCATCTATCTGCATGTTTGTGGGGCATTTCCTTGACTGCTGATTGATGTGGGAATGCTTGGCCTAGTGTAGGTGATACCATCTCTAGGAAAGAAGTCTGGGCTGTATAAGAAAGCTAGCTGGACATAAGATAATGATGGAGACCAAGCCAATATGTAGTGTTCCTCCATGATTTCTGTTTCAATTTCTATTTGAGTTCCCACTCTAGCTTCTTTCAATTGATATATCCTGGCTTAGAAATATAAGCCTAATAAGTCCTTTCACTCCCAATTTGCCTGTGGTTATGGAATTTATAAAGCAATAGAGAAGCAAACTAGTAGAGAAATTGCTACTGGAAGAGTGGAGTCATTGCTGTGATGGACCTGATCATGTTGCTTTGGGGAAATTGTAGAACTTTTGGAACTTTTGACTTGAAAATCTACAGAGTTCTTTGTGCTTCGTGGGCTGTTTTATGAGACCTTGAAAGTTAAGAGTTCTGGCTGAAAACATAGATAAAGTTTTTGCTTATAGAATTAACAGGAAAGTTTGAAAGTGTCTCAAAGCCTTCACATGAAATATTTGAGTTAAAAATCTATGAAAATGTTATCTTGTGTGCTTCCTGGGGTGACGGATGATAAACCAGTGGGACTGAAAAATTGGTCTTGATTAGGAGAGATCACAATCCACTTGATTGAAATAAGATTATTCTAATTAGTATTTACTTACTGTCAGTGCACAGAATCTGTGGGACAAAGAGGCAAAGCCTACACATCAAGCTTAAAGCAGAACTTAGCAAGTAGTGTATAGGAATCTCTTACATGGTCCTGACCTGTTTTTGGCATGAATGAGGTATGAGGGCAGTCTGGGGCTTGGGACAATTTGGCAACATTGTGTTTCTTGCAGGAAGGCCTGAGAGTATGGTGAATGTGACGCTTGAGTTGCAGGGGAGACTCCAGTATACAAGTAGTCATGGAGAGAAACTGATGTGTGGCATTCTTTAAAAGAGACCAATATAGGTCATAGTGAAGGGAAAGCCTCAGTTTAGTGGTTTCTGCTT
This sequence comes from Cricetomys ansorgei, assembly GCA_026225945.1. Taxonomy (NCBI): domain Eukaryota; kingdom Metazoa; phylum Chordata; class Mammalia; order Rodentia; family Nesomyidae; genus Cricetomys; species Cricetomys ansorgei. The sequence goes on along the minus strand of JAMJFZ010002307.1, from coordinate 8,280,395 downwards.
CAAACTTTTGCCTTGAGTTCCTCCCTTTGATTTCCTTGGTGACTGCCTGCACCCTATAAGCTAGGAGTGATTCTAGGAGGTGATGTGGAGCTGAGTATGATCAGAATACAGTGTATGTGTATATGAAATTTTCAAAGAATTAATAAATGTATTAAAAATCCTGGATAAATAATGGTACTTCCTTTCCATTGTAGACAGTCACATGGACACTGTAAGTCAAATATGATTTCAATATCATTGCCTGATACAGACAGCAGAGGAATTTCCCCATTTCTAGCATATCTACAGTACCCTCTTTGCAATCCAGATGGCTCTATTTCCAAGGAACTCAGGATAAATACCAATTCTGATTTTCAGGCAATTTTACTCATCTCATAAACAAAAGTTGAAGTGTATTAAGAAAATAGAAGAGTTAAAGTGAATACCAAAAGATGATAGCTTCTTTCCAGTGTGATGAGGAGAATGAAGGGTGTCTTAAAATACTGCCATCCAGCTATGTGTTTGACTTAGCAATTGTGAACACACTACAAGGGAATTTACACAAAACTGGGTGCCTCATTCTATTGTGAAAAAGTGGGGTACCCATGAGATTTCACCATTACCTGAGGAGTGATTGGTTCTGAATGGTTGATGCTGCTGAAGAAGTGGTGTCATTTTCCTCAATGGGATAGCTATTACAGGACTGGCTGGCGGGGAGGGGGGAAGGTTCAGCGTGAAAGGAAGGGTATAACAAAGGGTCAAGATGGATGGGTGGAATTACAAGTACACACACACACACATATAGGCACATGCACATGCACACACATGAAGATTAATGGTTTGGGTTCATTCGTCAGAACTCATGTGGTGGAAGAAGAGATCGAACACCTCTGTATAGTCCTCTGACCTACGCTTAGCTGCTATGTCATGCATGTATGTCCTAGTCTCTCTGCCTCACCCTCCCCCCTCTCTCCCTCTCTCTCTCTCTCTCTCTCTTCTCTCACACACACACACACACACACATACCACAGATACACACAGACACACACACACACGGGAGGGGTGCTTTAAAAAGCTAACACAAAAAGAAAGGAGTTGAAAGGAAAATAGAGAATAAAAAAAGAGAAAGTATTTATCAAAGGACAGTTAACTTATGCTGTTTTTAATTCCCTAATTCAATGGTCTATTTTGAGCATAGTTACTCAACATGAAGTATAGAAATCTTTCCTTTACCTCATCTTAAACTGACCTGTCTTTTAACTCCAACTAGCATTACATTCAAATCCAAACCCTATAAGCATTATATGTCTAATATACAAATTAAATTTTTGTTTAGTGAAACATAATGGTTTGTAAATTTTCACTAACTGAAATATTCTCTAAACAAAAGTCTTTTCTAGAAGTAACTAATATCCAAATAGAAAAGAAGCATTTGGGTATGGCAATACACTTCTTTAATTCCAGCACCCAGGAGGGCGAAGTTGGTGGATTTCTATACATTTCAGACAGCCTGGTCTACAAGGATTAGGCCAGGCAAGCTAGGGCTACACAGTGAGATTCTTTCTAAAAAAATATTTTAAAAGTTATTCACCATTCTCCCCAACCAAAGAGCAAAAAATGCAATACACACACACACACACACACACACACACACACACACACACACACACACACACGGCACAGAGAAAACATTAAACAATGAATTCTCTACTTAGTCAACACAACAAAAACCATGTAGCCTCATCCACACTAATCCAGTCTAAGGTCATCTAGGGCTTCGGTCATCACTTTCAAGATGGTCTATGAGGGTTTCCAACAAACCTTTGAGGTGATGTAAGTAAAGACTTATCCTTCAGGGCACAATGAGCAGTACCTCCTCCTTCATTCATCCACTGAATCATAAGGAGCCTCCTAGAGTCAAATGTCACCATCACCCACATACTTCCACTCAGATGATTTTACTAGAAATCAACTGAGGAACCACATTTTTTATTTTTATAATTTTGAATGAGAATAGAGAGGTTTTTTTTCATGTAATATATCCTGAATATGGTTTTCCGTCTCTCCATGCTTCTTTGATCCTCCCTTCTACCCTACCCATCCAAAATCACATCCTTTCTTTCTCTTTCGTTAGAATACAAACAGACATTTAAAAATAAATAAATAATAATAATAATAATGATGATGATGATAAATAATTCATAAAATAAGATCAAGTAAATATAAACAATCCAGAATAAGATAAAACTAATAGAATTGCCAAACAAAAAGCATAAAATGCACATTTAGATGCAGAAATATACATATTTCATACACAGAAATCCCATAAACACACAAAACCAGTGCAGAACTACAGTTCTGTACTATATTGGTATAAAAATTGGTATAAAATTTGACATGTTGATGAATTTAATCAAATTGAAGATCCAGACCTAAGTCCATACACAACCATGTACACTTGATTTTTGATAAAGGAACTAGAATTGCACATTGGAAAACAGGAAGACAGATGATATTTATTACCCTGTATAAAACTGAACTCCAAAATAGATTAAACACCTCAACATAAGGCCAGATACACTGAATCAGATAGAAAAGAAAGTGGGGAATAGTATTGAACTCCTTGCCACCAGGAAAGCTTTCCTGAACAGAATACTGTTAGCACAGGCACTACAAACAACAAAACAGTAATTAATACATGGTACCTCATAACACTGAGATATTCTGTATGACATAGGACACTACTATTCAAAATGGCAGGCTACAGAATGGAAAAAGATTTTCACCAACTACACATCCAATAAATGACTATTACCTAAAATATTTAAAGAACTCAAAAAAAACTGGACATCAAGGAAACAAATAATCCAATTAAAAATGGGATAAGGTCTAAACAGAGAATTCTCAAAAGAGGAAACACAAATGGTTGAAAAGCGCTATTGCTCAACATCCTTAGTCACCAGGGAAATATAAGTCAAAACTACTTTGAAATTTCATCTTGTCAGAATGGCTAATATCAAGAAAATATGTGAGATCTCATGCTGGTGAGGATGTGGAATAAGGGGATAGATAACTCTTGCATAGCTGTAGGAAATGCAAATTTGTACAGTCACTATGAAATTAAGTGTGGTGATTCCTCAGGAAGCTGGGCAAAGATCTACCTCAAGTTCCAGAATTACCACTCTTGGACATATATCCAAAGAACTCTATATCCCGTTACAAAGACACTTCTCAACTATGTTAAGTGCTGTTCTAAACATAGTAGTATAAAATTAGAAACAACCTAGATTTCCATCAATGGATGAATGGATAAAGAGAATATGTTATATTTATACAATGGAAAAAACTCAGCTTTTAAAAATTAAATCATGAAATTTTCAAGTAAATGAAAAGATCTAGAATAAAAATGATACTGAATGAAGTGACCCAGATGTAAAAAGATCAATTGTGATATGTATTTGATTATATTTGGATAGCAGCTCTTAAATCTTCAATAAGCAGGTTACAACTTATATAGTCACACTAACCACATTTCTTACAAAAGCCCTTCGTGGAAAAGCCACCTTCCAACTCTCAAGTTAATACAGATCTAGGCAGCTGGAATCCTATATACACTGACAGTAACACAATGGTACTAGCTTTCTTTCCTAAGTAGAATGGAGAAATCCAGTTAAAAGAGAAATTTATATTAAAAATCTATTCTCATAATAAAACATGAAAACATCCAACACTTAATAGAAAGTCACTCCACTTGTCAATAAGCAGAAATAACCAGAAGTGACTGAGAAATAAAATCAGCAGATACTAGTATCGAGAAGACCATAATATACAAAAAGCGGTTGTTGAGCCAAACAGCTGAGGTTTATCATGCTATGCAAGGCTTTAAACAGCAAGAATTGGTCAATGCAGTGAGCTCTCCTAACAAGCTAAGGAAGAAAGCAAAAGCCACTGGATCACATGAATCAGAAAACTAGCATTTGGCAAAAATGCACATATAAAATACTACGAGAGAAATAGGAAATAGAAGGTTGCCCTAAGTTTTATAGAGACTGACTAAATGTAGGTGATGGCTTAAAATATACTTACCTCGTGATAAAGGACTGGATGCCTCTTGCTTGTCCTCTAGCATCGAGAACAAACAAAAGATGTCAGCTTTCATCACTGTTATTTAATATAATCCTGAAAACTCTAGTCAGCACAGCAACACAAGAGAAAGGAATTAACAGGAATTCACCAGAAAGGGGGGAAATAAAAACACCTCTTTATTATCAGGTAACAGGATTACATATTCATAAAATCTCAAATAATCTACCAATAATTTTAACAATCAATTGAGTTTGGCAAGGTCAATGAAAACAAGATGCATTCAAAATAAAATCATTATAAAATGTTTTTTATAACCCACAGATAAACACAGAAACACCAGTGTTAAAATGTTATGCCATCATAATCACTAAAAAATGAGCCAGGTATAAAGTCAACAAAAATGCATTCTGCACATGAAACAGGGATGATGAAAGCTAAAGTCTCTCTCCGTCAAGGCGTGTTTACTTGTGAGTCATGTATATGAAGAAGAAGATTCAACACTGATGGACAGTTTTGCAAGATAAAATATATCTAGACCTAGGAGTTTGTATTGCTCTTTTGAGGACTCCGGTTATTTCCCAGTGTCCAACACAGGTGTCTCCTAGCACCTGTAACTTCAGCTTCATGGGGTCTAACACTGTCTTCCGGCTTCCACAAACACTTGCCCTCCTGTGCACATTACCCTCCAACACACATATGCACATAATTCTCCACGTAAAATAAATCTTTTAAATTATATTTATAAAATTATATTAAAAGTCAAAGGTACTAGAGCAGCTAAAATTATTTGCGAAAAGAAGAAAATGGGAGAAAGAAAACATATTTATCTGCAGAAGTCAAACCAAATGTTATTGGCAATTACAATTAGTCATAGTAAGTAAAACAGAGCAGCCACGCCCTAAGTGGACCCACACAGGTGCATCCAATTGAGTTTTGATAGAGTAAAAATTAAAACTACTTTCAGAATATTTTAATAAAAGATAGTAGTCATGCATTGGGGAGGTAGAATTATCTTTGACATACAAATTTTATTTGATGCAGCACTTAAATCAAAATAGATCAGAAGTTTAATGTAGATTGAAAACTATCAAGTATTTTGAACAAAATATAGAAAAATATTGAGGCTCTAGAGCAGTAGGTCATTACCCCTTTGAGGGGATCAAAGGACTCATTCTTAGGAATCACCTAAGACCATCTGCTTATCATATATCTAATCATGACAGTCACAAAATTATATTTAGGAAGTAGCAACAAAATAATCGTGTGTTACCATCACATGAGAAGCTGTATTAAAGGGTCATAGTATTAGGAAGGTAGAGAACCATTTCTCTAGAGCAAGGCAAAGATTGTATAGGTTTTACACCAAAAACAGGATTCATAAAAGTGAAAATGAATGCATTGAATTTCATAAAAATTAAAACATTGTTGGTTTAAGGCTAATTATAAAATTTTCTTTATATAGTAGATGTTATTAGCATTTGGAGTAACATTGTATTAAATGTACACAGAGTTTTGGGAATGAAGATTTTGACACTATTACTTCTATTCAAGTAATAAATGGTATCTTCCCATTTGTTTATTTCAACTTCTTTCATCTGTACATTGCATTTTTAATTGTACAGTCATTTTGTTTCCATAATCAAACTTATTGCAAATATTTTTGAGATACTCTGAATGAGTCTCTTGAAAAAAATTAAAATAGTTCATTGTTACTGTGCAAAAACAACACTTAATTTGTGTTGACTTTTATACATGCAAAGTTTATATTATTATTTCTAGTATTATGAATTCTTGTGAAAACACATCTTTTTTTGGTGATGTAGCACATGTGTTGGATGACTCAACTTAGGCACACATGGATTGGTTTGAACTTCAATAAACCACTAAATCTCTGCACAGAGAAGCCCACAAATCACTGTAGGAATTTATGAGCCTCCGAAGGAGTTCTGATACATTGGATTGTTGATATTCCCTTACAAAGTTTGAAATAATTTTCAAACAATTGAGTGGAAATTTCCATCCCTACTAAAATATCCTTTTTAAGAAAACATAAAGATCAGATTTTGTTTTCATTTTGTTTTGGTTCATTAAGCATAAAAACAAATGAATTATTATAGGCTCGCTATGCATGGTATTTAGTACAATTTGTGTCAAAAAGTCCAAACAGAAGTCAAAACTTTCAAATTTCAATAACGAGACACAAAATGTGTGTTCTGTCACTTACACATTTCTAGGTAGATGACAGGAACACTGTGATGAGAAATGATGTTATTTTTAGAAAACTGAAAGCTTTTCTCTAGTCTCTTGAGAAATTAAGAACAATTTATGTTTTATTGCTTTATGCTTCTTTCTGTTTGTGGGCCAGACTGATGCAACCTAGTAAAAGAAGGCTGGTTCTAAGGCCTACACAGGGCTGGAAAATAATAACTAACTGTTCGCAGATAATGCATTCCTTCCTTGGTGGATGACTACTGGGATTTTGAAGTGAGTATTATGTACATAAAGCTGACCTCAGACTCAGTACTAGTACTTATTATTAAATATATTTGATGTTTTTGTGAGGGTGGACAAAGGATGTTTTGGTAAGACTATTTCTGGAGAATCCCAACAACCCAGATATGCAAAGAAGAGAGCACATGATCATCTTGGCTCACACCTTTGTCTCTCAGAGGTTCCCCTCAGTTAGTAGCTCTATTTGGTAGGAAAAACAAAGTAATAAAAACATCAATTGTCTCAAGTTCTGATTCTCAAGCTTGCATTTGCACCCATACTTTCAGATTACCTTTAGAGACTGAACTGACAAACCCAGTGAATAGTGATGTATTGGAATAGAGTATAGATAGAGAATACAGTAAAAAAAACACACAGATGATAAGGTGCAAAATAATAAATCTCATTTTGACTGACAGAAGTTGCTTTTATGAGTGATGGGAATGACATACATATAATCTGGCATGGAAGCTTCAATCAAAGGATGGATGACCACAGCATTTCCCCCTTCTTTAAACAAAATATCAGGCTATTTGGGGAAGGAGAAAAGAAAGAAATTCCCTTCTGAAAAACCAAGTGAGATACAAAATATACTAGCAAAATATAATTTGATACTAGCTAGGTTGTACAGATTATACAGAAGGGAAAAAAAAGGATATTTAGAAAGACAGGAAAAAGATGGACTGCCTCACATTCTTATCAGAAAACAAAAGAATTTTAAAAACTGAATATTGAAGGGAAAGTCCAAGTGAAACTCAAAGAGGTAAAAAGAGAAGTTTGTCTATCTTAGAAATCACTGTATGAAGTTTACATTGTGCCTTACCAGAATACTGAAAGTTGCATTGATGGTCCACAGACCACAGGAATCCCCCAGTGACTGACCTTGGAGAATAGAGGTTTGGGATTGAGCTTTAACTGTGCTTTGAGCTTATATATTGGTGCTACAGTCAGTAATATATAAAAGAATCTTAAGTTAACAGAGTTGTCTCTAATTGATAACTGCTTACAAATGAAAATTTAGTTTTCTCCACGGGAATCTCACTGGGGAAACAAACCACTCTTAAGGGTAGGCTGCATGCCCAGCAGTGGATGGACAATGGGAAACAAACTCTACGGTGTCTCTGGAGACTCCTTGTCTCATAATGTCATGTCAGAGCTTTTATTACTTTTAAAAATTATATCACACACACATATATTTATGAATAGACATATGTGCATATGCATATGTGTATGTATATATGTATAAACACACACATACCCCTATTTGTGTTTGTATTTTTTGAACATGTCCCTTGTCTATATACTGTGGCTTCCAGTTTAGTGTTTTTAATGGGATTCCTGAGTGTTTGAACAAGCAGGTCACTGCATATATATCTGTTTCTTGTACCTTTTCTTTGGCTTTTTTCTTTCTTTTCGTTTTGTTCTATTCTGATAGGTTAGCTTTTGTTTTATCTTTATATTTTATTATCATCCCTGAGATGCATGTTTGCTTTCTATTGAGGGACAGAAAGTGGATGGATCCAGAAGGGAGGGCAGTTGGGAAGGATGTGGGAGGATAAGGGTGAGAGGCAACCATAACCAGGATATTTTATGTGAGAAAAAAATCTGTTTTTAATAAAAGGGAAAACAGAAAATGCAAAAAACGTTCCGCATCATTCATACAAGATCCACTCCCTAGAAACATTATTTTGCATATTTTTCCATAAAATGTGTATAATATATTTGGAACTTGTTGCTAATTTAATTTAAAACAATTTTAGATATTGGCTATACGTAAAGCAAATACTTTGTTATTTTTATTTGGCTCTGAGGCGGCCCTCCGTGTTTGGAGATGCTACATTGTCATTATAGTGATTGTCTGGACTCTCAACTCCTCTGAAGGTCTTCTATTTCTTCTTTTTTACTTTCCTTCCATCTTCTTTCTAATTCTTAGAGATGCTACTGCCATATATTATATGTTCTTTTCACAATTGTGTGTCTCACAGAATCATCCTTTTGACTTAGATGTTATCTGCCTTTATGTATCTAGGATGCTGTGATGAATGTCAGACATCTTCAGCCAGTTCATAAACTATGTTATTTATCTCATGGTTCTGGAGGGTTAGAAGTCAAAGATGAAGTTCCCAATAAATTGCCTCCAAAAAGCGAATATGGTTATGTTGTAGAAGTTTATTTTTAGTTGTGTTTAAAATATTGTTTTGTGAACTGTTGGGTAAAGGTTTGCCTAGATCTTGGCATTTGGTATTGTCTGCAGGTATTGGGTTTCTGTGTGGGATTGTTTGATTGCTTTTGATATGCATGTGGTATCAATAGAACACCTAAGGAGTTCTGAATCAATGAAAACACCTGAGCTTAAACGCTTGGGGTTCCACTGTTTAGTTAGGTCCTGGTCAGGATAGTGGTTCCTTCTGCTGAGATCTGGCAGGGCTTCCACCTATGATTATGCCTCCTTGTCTTCTTTGGTTGGCTGCTACAGTAGGTGTACTACTACAAATGGAGTACCAATGTGAGGCAGGACATCACGCCAGCTAACCCAACTTGGAGACAAAGAAGAAGACATAGAAACTCTAGACTTCACAAAGTCTAGTAGAGCACATTCAGGGAAGCTACCAGGGGATAGAGATTAAGGGATTAATTGAAGGCTCCTGAAGGAAGAGGAGAGAGAGAAAAGAAATAAGTCTCTATGAGGAGAAAAGACTGTGAAATTAATAAATGAGGAAGAAGCTCCAAGGTGAGAGCCATATTTCAAATATTTGTGATGAATTTTCATGGTGAAAACAGTGTTCAGCTGGGAGCAGGAAAGAAGCAAGTTTCTAACCGCCTTTCCTGATCATGGAGTTGATGCTGCCCCTCCTGCTGCTGGTGGTACCCCGAGCACAAGAAATGGAAACCAGAGCATAATGTTCCACAAACTGAATTTTCTAGTAGCTGTGATTTATGTATGTGAAGCTCAAGATGTTGTGTTTGGTATCTATGGAAGAGGTTGTATGTTTCTCCGTAGCAGTGGTGATAAAGAATGCCAAACATCCAGGATGTTTAACCAGCAATTCTTCCTACTGGCCCAGGAAGCGTCCACTGTTGTGGAAGCTGTGGCTTAGAACCAAAAAGCCGCTTAGTTAAACTGATTATCTTTTTTTCCTGCAAACCTGACTATAAGTTGTACAGATATTACTGATGGTGATGAGAACTCCACCCCAAAAGGTAACCTATCCTGCAGATAAGTTTATCAGTTATTTTTTTTCTGAAAACAAAACTCTATCTTAAAACCTGGAAAGTGTTTCCTCAAGATCAGCACAGAAACTGTCTTCCAGAACTGGCTGAATCTATATCTCCTGCAGCTAGCCTAACTTGGTACTGTAAGAGTTACCCAGGTGGTGCTGGTTTTGAAAACATGAACGGGTAATGAAGAGCTGCTGAGACTTGGCACCATGAGAGCCAGGAGAGACCATAGGTAAAGGGCAGCCTCAGTAGCAGTTGAAAGCCTGGATTAAGGGGATCATGTAAAGAAGTTGAGGCTTGGCACCATGAAGAAAGCCTATGAGAGGCTATTGGTGAAAGTGCAGGCCAATTGGAGCAAAAGACCCCAGTGTTCTGAAAATGCCAGTACAATGGGATGACCACTGGGAACAGTAGCATTAGTGGAGAGGAGCCAGTCAGAACCTGGAGGACAAACTGTGGGTGCTGCAGAGATCAGAGCCAGAGAAGAGAGCCAAGATCTTTGGAGGAGCCCAGAAGATTGTGAGTGAATTCCAGATAATTGGACATTGATAATGTCCTTCTGCTGTCCAAAGACATTGTGAAAAGCTTGATAGATGTTTGAATTCATTTGGACCTGTGCATTAGCAACCCTTGCGATTGTTCCTCTTGTAAATAGTTTGACTGGTATAGTGTTAAATTATGTTGTAGAGATAAAAGCAATTTTCTGATTGGCTTATACAGTAAAGGGGGATTGTTGTAGAAGTTTATTTTTAGTTGTGTTTAGCATATTGTTTTGTGAACTATTGGGTGAGGGTTTGCTTAGGTCTTGGCATTTTGGATTGTCTGCAGGTGTTTGATTTCTGTGGGTGGGGGGTTGTTTAACAGCTTATAATGTGCACATGGGATCAGTAGAACAATTAAGGAGTTCTGAATCAATAAAAACCCCTGAGTTCAGAAGTTCAGGGTTCCACTGTCCAATTAGGTGCTGGCCATGATGGTGGTTCACTCTGTTGAGATCTGGCAGGATTTGCACGTGTGGAAAATGCCTCTGTGTCTTCTTGGCTGAGCCACCACAGCAGCATAACAACTACATGATTACACAGGAATTTCATTCATGCTACTTTGGTCCTATATGAAAAGTGTCTGTGGTCTTTTCTCAAGGGGCAGAGGATATCCCCTTTTAAAAAATAATTAAGACACAGATCATGTAAGTGTGTAGTTTTTAATTTATTTTTTCTGTTTTCTTACAAAGTAAAATATTTCCTTATATGTGTCTGTGGTACTGTGTGTGTGTATGTGTGTGTGTGCTTTAGAATGCTACATAGTGCACACACCCATGCAGGCACACATGGAGGCCAGAGGACATTTATCAGATCAGGTGTGCCTTTCCATCATTTGTCATCATCTCCCTTTGTTATAATGTCTCTCTTTAAATCTAGACTAGGATGGCAGCCAGCAATCCCCATTGGTATTCCTGTCTATTTTCCCTACAGAACTGGAGTGACAAGCAGACATGTTTTCATACCTAGTTCACTGAATGGGCTTTAACTCAGGTCTTCATGCTTGCACAACAAGTGTTCTTGTCAACTGAGCCAACCCGCCAGCCTTCATTACAGCATTGTTATACTCAAGTCATTTTGCTTCATTTATCCCAATTGACAAGCCCATATTACACCCCCTCCTTTTCCTGACGCATATGTTCACTCCCATAAGTACCCATTCCATTTTAATATTTCATGTTGTATAGTATCTTCTCAATATTTATACCTTATAGCCTTTTTAATTTGTTTAGTGTTTCCTATATCATGTCCCCTTCTAGTTTCTTGGTCCTTTTTCACACTTGCTGTCATCTAGACAATACATATTTAATAGTTGGAAGCTGTGGTACATATACATACACCTTCTTGGTGAGTTCCAGGCCAGTGACAGAACTGTTTCAAAAATCAGCTACAGGCAAGACTGAGTAATTTTTGAAAAATCCAAAGAGAAAATGTGGGAGTAAGAAGGAAACCAGACAGAGAAGAGGCAACATTCATACTCTCTAGGCTAGCTATATATTTTAAAGGAAAAGAATGCAATTAAAAAATCTGAAATGATGACAAATAGCATATGACAAAACAGTAACATTCCTGCTATAAGGTAAATATGAAAAAACATATAGAAACCTGCATGTATAAACATATAGATGTTTATAATGAAATTGTCCATAACAAATAAAAGTTAGAAACAGCTTTTTAAATATTTTACTTAAACTTTTAAGGCAAGGTCTCACTCTGTAGCACTAGCTAGGCTGGAAATCAATATGTAGACAGGGTTAACTATGAACTCATAGAGATCTACCTGTTTCTGCCACTGAATACTGGAAAGAAAAGTGATTGCCACTACACACCATTAGACTGAAATTTGATCAATGGAAAAATGATTTAATAATTGCCATGTATTCATACCACACTTTTGGCTATAAAAATGAATGCAGCATTATTATGCATTACCACATAATGTATAATATGCATGAAGGGATCTTGAAAACATTACAGTAAATGAAATAAAACAATCACAAGAGAACACATTATATGGTTCTTTTCTCATATGAAAGTATAAAATAGGAAAATTGACAATGGCAGGAAGTCATTGATGATTGACAGTGTTTCTTGTATATGCCACAGTACAGTAAGGAACCAGATTTGGACTTCCCTTTGAGGAAGTAAAATATTTCTATATTGACTACGGTGAATGCTGCATATATCTGTAGAATATACAAATAGTACTTGAGGCACAGAAGAGGTTAATTGTACAGAATATGAATTATTCAACTAAAATAATTTCATAGACTTAAAATTGAAAAGCATTTACTTTTTTCAACCAGTGTGGATAGCTCAAGGCACAGCAAAAGTACTTTCCTTATCTTGATAAAACATCAAATTCATTTTAAAATGTTAACCTTTATATCAGCCAGAGCATAATCTGAAATTATGAATCTGTCCAAACTGGAAGATATAAAATATTTGTCAGTGGTTATAAACATTTTTAGAGGCAAATACATTATCTAACTCAAAGTTAGAGAGTTGATACTAAAGTTCAAATAATTTCAGTGGGTTAGATGTCATTATGTGAACATCTATGTCAGCAATTACTGAGTATAAAAATATGAAAACAAGTTCAATTTGTCTAAAACAGACATTCTTCCTTTGAAAGGCACTGTAAATGCTTCTTTAGTTGTCTTCATTCAGGGAGAATTAGAAACTAGAATAAGCCAGGACAGTGTCAAAAATTTCCCTCCCCTCTCTAAAGCTTAAATTTAATTGAGCTTTAATATCAAATAAACAGCCTTTACCTTCAACATTAATAAACTCCAAAGACAGTTTCTATTCATTTTGTATGATTAAAGTCCCATTAGGAATATAAATGTATTAATTTATAGATACAGATACTAATTGCTTAAATACTGAGTTGAAAACCAGGCACTAATATGCATGGAATAATTGATTCTTGCTGCAGAAGGAAGCCATAATAAAGAACTTGGAATTACTGTCACATTTCACCTAGCTAGCAAAACCTCAGAATATGTTAAAAATATTCTGAAATAAAATGTCTTGGGGCTTTCTTTCTGCGAATGAATGTGGTTTGAAAAGATCAAATAATATGTCAAATACAGGTTTCAATATCAGACATAATGAATAAAATTAAAGTAGGTCAATTTAAGTCATTTATTTTTCAGGAGGAAGAACTCATCATAATCACTACTGGTTATGATATAATTAAAAGCAAAAATTGATATTTACCCTAGAAAGCACAGTCGCTAAATATTAAAAAATCATTAACATGAGGATGTGATCATCTTTTAATTTTAATGTTCGTCTTTTTATTAGCATACCAGCAGTTTCTAGTAAGCTGTCATGTAAATATGATAATGTGATAATCATTGAGATAAGGGGAAGTATCACAGACAGGAGAACATTGTTTTGTTATTGAGGTTCTGACTGCCATTGTGTTGTTAAAACAAGTCCAGTGGATTCTAGTGTGCATTGAAAACATTGGTGGACATATTGTTTTCTTTGTAGAAATGCATCACTCCAAAAATATGAAATATGCTCTTCAGTTCATCAAAAGTACTTTCAAAATAGCTGAAGTGACAGCTCAGGGCAGAGTATTTGCCTAGCATGCACAGCTCCCTGTATTTGATCCCAGCATAAGGCAATGCAGGGAGCGTAAATTAACATTAAGTAGAGCCAGGTCTGTTTGGTGGTGCAATCCTATAATTAACCACTCAGAAACTGAGGCAGGATGATTGCAAGTTCAAGACCTGCCTGAGCAATTTACCAAGGTTAAGTCCAAAAATAAAAAGTGAAGGAAGTAGGTCTGGAGAGTTAGCTGAGTGAAGGAAATACTGGCAGTGTAAACATGAGGTCCTGAGTCTGTATCCAAAGCACCATATTCAGCTAATACAACATTGTGACTCTGTAACCCAACTCCTATTGGGGTGGATACAGGGAGATTTTGCGGGCTTGCAGGCCACAAACTGGTCTAGGCAAACTGGTGCACTTCAGGACCGTGGAGAGAATGTCTCAAAAAATAAGGTGGGAGTAATAGAGAAAGAATCTTGGAGATTCTTGAAAAATCTTTAGGAATCTTGAAGAACTTCTGGTTTCTACATATGCACACACAGGTGAGCACTCCTGTATATACATGTTTAATACACACACACACACACACACACACACACACGAGTCATTAAAGCACTCAATGGTAGAACAACAGCACAGTGCGTATGAAGCTTCAGATTTAATTCCTATCTCCACAGTAGAGGTATTTTTATATTCATATTTTTTATAAAAATAATTTAAAATATAAAACATGATCCTTCCACACATTAAAAACTGAGTAACAGATGGCTCTAAGCCTTATTTTAGCAAAACATTTTATTCTCCTTAAACTTCTCATATTCAGCCTTTGTGGTTATACTAGTTATTACTAGAACTGTTTCTTACTCTTACTAGGAAGCTAGAGAGTACAACTACTCTAATGAAATTCTGTGAGAATTCACTACAGTTGCCTTATATTCTTCAGAAGGTAGACTCCAAGAAATCATTTCTTGAGAAAGCTTGATATATTTCTACAATCTAGTGAGTACTGTGGCTGATTTTTTTTCCATAGTTATCATTTAAAGCGGACTACTCTGTTCTATATCCCCTTCCTAGCACTACCCTTGTGTCCCACTGGGACCCTCCTTGGTGCATAATCTTTCCAGGTCTGTGGAATGCATGCCATGCTTGTTTTTCTGGGTTTGTGTTACCTCAATCAGGATACATTTTTTCTAGTTCTATTTTCCTACAAATTTCATGATGTCAATTTTTTGATAGCTGAGTAAAACTTCATTGTTGTACATGCACCATATTTTCTTTATCTATTCTTCAGTTGAGGGATATCTAGGTTGTTTCTAATTTCTGGTTATTATGAATATAGAATATATGTCACAGAAGGGCTGGTGGAGGATAGGAATAGGAATACGAGTGACCAGGTTGGGAGAGAGAGATGGAGGGAGAAAATATAGGGAGAGATGACCAGAACTGAATAATATCTAGGGGGTACTCTGGATACCTAGTGCAATGAAAAATCCCTGGAATCTATGATGGTGACCCTAGCAAGGACCCATAGTAATGGGGGGATAGGGAGCCTGAACAGGCCATCTCCTGTAACCAAGCAAAGGTTGAAGTGGATGGGACTGTGATACCATTCCATCCACAAAACCTCTGACCTATCCAGCTAACAGGATCTGCTGGGGCAATGAAAGGGCATAACCTCATGCCAATGGAAGAAGCCCATGCCTGATACTGCAGTACTAGACAGGAATGGGAGACTAGATAGTCCAGAGATAATTTCTAGTGATGTCTTAAAATGATCATAGATTGGTGACTAGCCAAGTTCGCATCAGAGAGGTTTCCTTCAGCAGCTGGTCAGAGCAGATAAAATGGCTCATGACCAAAACACTGTATGAAGCTAGGGATACCCCATGGAAGAGAGAGAGGAGGGATTGATAGGACCAGAGGGCTCAAGGACTACAGGAGAACAAGTTCCATGAAGTCAGCTGACCAGCACTCTTAGAGGCTCACAGAGACTGAAACATCATGAACAGGGCTGACATGGTTCCACACCAGGTCCTCTACACATATATTATAACTTTTAATTTAGTATTTTTATGGGACTCCTGACTGTGTGGATGCGTATGTCTCTGATTCTAATGCCTTCTCTTTGGGTTCTTTTCCTTCTGTTGGCTTACTTTTTCCAACTTCAATATGATGGTTTTGTTTTATCTCATATTTTATTTTTTTAAATAAATAAAAAATGAAAAGGAGTATTAAATATTAGACATAGTTAACGTGTGTTCCTTGCGTCAGTTCTTCATTTAGCAACAATGTCCTGTTTGTGATTGCCTCTTTTGACACTTTTCTGCTCATTTCCATGCCCCTCTAGTGTATCTCAAAATGAATACTCAAAAACTTAGTTATCCATCATATTAGTATTATACATTTGCACCATTTTGAATTTTAGAATGTTGTAGTTACTGTTGTTCAATCATGCACTATATACAAACTCATATTTAGTAGACAATGCCAGGAATTTTTTTAAAAATCTTGTTACTCTGCCTTCTGGACTAACCAATGAGAATTCCAACTTCTCTGCTTCCATGCCAACACTTGTCATTAGCAGAGACACAACAGTATTCAATATGCATTTGTTTAATCATTTTCTCATTGCTTTCAGATAGCACACATTTTCTTTAGTTTGTTAACCTTTTCCATATCCATTTCTTGTAAACTGCTTTATATGTTTTCATCCTTCTGTGTTTAGCTTTCTATCTCCTACTAAGAATTTTCTTTTCTAAATTCTAATGACATAGAAATAGTGCTTCCCACTCCATCTCTCCATATGGATACATATGGGTCCCATTAGTATCACCCATATGAACTACTAGAGTGTGAGTAACCTACAAGCAACCAAGTCCTCAAAAGAGAGTTACTCTCTGTTCTTCACCAGCCATCAACCACCAATAACTCCAACAAGTGTGGAGCCTCAAAGTCCTCTTCCCAATTAGTACTGTAATTTAGATTGTTTATTCTTGTATGGGTAAGCACAACTACTAGTATGAGTTGATGTGTTCCTCAGCCATGTAGTGGCCAGAAGTCAACATTTCATAACTTTCTTCCTCCTCAACCATCTCTCATATTCTTTTGGCATGGCACACTTTCCAGGTGTTCACTGAGCCTTGGAAGGGGCCAAAGTTTAATACAGATGACTCATTCATAGCTGAGCATTCACTATTACTTATACATAGAACTTTGACCAGTTGTAAGTTTCTGCATTTACCACTACTCACTGCAAAAGGAAGCTTTTCTGATGAAAGTTATAAGCAACACAAAGCCAGTTTTGACAACCAGTTTGGCTATTAAATACCTATGGCATATGATCATCATAACATTTTGACCAGATTATCAGTACCAGACATGAAATATCTTAAAATGAACAGACTTCATATAGAATCAAAAAGTGGCCAGTTACACCTATGAGCCTTATGCCTCTATAGAATCAGTTAGTGCATCTAGCTAGGAGGTAAATATTGTAGCATGCAGACAAGTGCTGGTTCAGACCATTGACATCTATTTAGAGATAGATACAGTGTAAGAGATAGTTTATTCTCTGGCTAATTAAATCACTTATTCTTAGTACTGGAGCCCTGGTGCTTTTCATACAATCTACTCTTTAACTTGGAACTGGAAGGTTTCAGCCTTCATACAATCTAGAACATTTAAACCACCTGTGCTGAATGAGCCACCCGGACTAGCTCCCTCTAAACTCAGACTCTTCAGACTGCTTCTGTGTCTCTGTGAGCTCTCATCACTCCATTCTGCCTGCTGTAACTGACATCTCTGTAACTGACTGCTGTAACTCACTGCCTGTAACTCCTTCTTAGCTTCACCTCCTGTGCCTACTTCCACACTTTTGTTTCTATATTAGGGACTAAAGGCATGGACCACCACCGCTTTCTAAATACTGGGATTAAATGTGTGTTTACATTTCATCCAGACCACACAGGTCTCTGAATGTAGACCCCTGGAATATAGACCATTCCTAGCATTCACACAGGCCTATTGCTCTACACATCATCTTTTTTCCTAGTACTCTTCATAGCACCGTCTGACCCAATGCAAGCTAGCCAGCAAGAAGAAAGTTATATAATCACTCAAAGAGGAATTTATCTATGCCTGATGCAAAGTGGGTAGTATCTTATAAATCAACTTTTCAGTTTCCACCATTTTGTACTTGCTGTTTATTTTGAGACAAGGTTTCTCTGTGTAGCCCTAGCTGTCCTAGAACTCACTCAGTAGACCAGGCTGGTCTTGATCTCAGAGAAATGCCTCCCTCTGCCTCCTGAGTGGTGGGATTAAAGACATGGGCCACCACAAAAAGCAATATTGTACTTTTAAAAATCATGTTTTTATTGCTAGGGCCCATAATGGGACACTTAGAAGGAATTTTCTTATTTCAAGCAAAATGGTATGTGGACTATGTTTTTGTTCCCATCCTAGGTATGGAGGAAGATGATGAGTTTGATTTGGAATGTTCATTGCCAGTGACTATAATTTAGTTAATGCAGGTGTTTTGCCACAAATAGAGTGTCCTTGTAACTGTCTGCCACTTGGACTTCTGGGAGCTTTTGCTTAGAGTATATAAAGATTGTAGCCCAAGAGCCAGGGCTGGCAGGTTGTTGGTTGTTTGTGGGCTGGCTTCTTGATAGGTTAGTTAATGCTGAGAAGAACATTTGTTAGAGAAATTGAGATCAAGGATATTGAGCTGAGACATGGGTCTAGCTCACTATCAACTCCTGCTCTCCAAGCTTCTGGTATCCAAAAAGGGCTTTGAATATTCATTCCTTTTTCTCTTTCTCTCAATCAAGTCTACCTACAAAGGCTGGGAAGATTTCTTTCTTCCTTCCTTTCTTTATTTCTCTTTCTCCCTTCCTTCTTCCTTTCTCTTTCTTTCTTTCTTCCTTCCTTCCTTTCTCCCTCCCTCCCTCCCTCCCTCCCTTCCTTCCTTCCTTCCTTCCTTCCTTCCTTCCTTCCTTCCTTCCTTTCTTTCTTTCCTTCTTTCTTTCTTTCCTTCTTTCTTATCATTCCTCTTTCCTGAATTTGAGGGTAAAAAGCAAGTTAACTAACTGCTTCCAGAGCCCATAATAAAATTATAAAAATATAAACTAAATTGATAGAAGTCTTAAATGGAGCAGCACAAATGGTTGTAATTACACAGTGAAAAGGGAGGCCCATATTTCAAAACAAGTAAAATGTTTGCGGCTTCTGTAGTTCATCTCAGACAAAGTCGTTATTTTATGACAATTTCCTCCCCTTAGACTTTCATTTTTTTCTTCTTTTGCTTGTTATCTATCTGATTAATTTATTCTGATGCTGGTTGTTTTTCTCTATTTCTATCCTACCAAATTTGAGGCAAAATATGACAAGTGTCATTTTTCGGAGATGGTTATAGTGGTTTGAATGAAAATGACCACTATAAGCCTATAAGGAGTAACACTGTTAGGTGATACGGACTTGTTGGCGGAAGTGTGTCGCTTGGAGTGGACTTTATGACTTTCTAAAGCCCAATCTAGGCCCGGTGGCTCTCGCTTCATGCCACCTGTGAATTCAGATGTAGAACTATGAGCTATTTCTTCATAAGTATGTCTGCCTGTATGCTGCCATGCTACCTGTCATGACATTAATGGACTAAACCTCTAAACTGTAAGCCAGCCCCGATTAAATGCTTCCTAAGAGTTGCCTTATTCATGGTATCTCTTTACAGCAGTAGAAACCCTAACTAAGAGAAGGATTTTCTTTAATTATTGATTAAAAACAGTCTGTGAACCACCCCAAATTCTCTTGCATATAGGTCTTATTGGTTCAACTAATAAAGAATGCATAATTGATCTTAAAATAATTATTTGTGTCATCAGCTATTGATTATAGTTTTTTTTAATGTTAATGTTTCTGGTGATTCAAAACAGGAATTGTCTTTATTTGCTGATTGTGGAGACTCTCTATAAACTGCTGTGATTGTCAATGAATACTTATTGAATACTCTTGGTCCTTCAAAAATTGTGGCCATACTTTGTTTTTTTTACAGTGAACAGCCCCTCTATATCATAATTTCTCTTTACTTTGGTTATGCCCTCTGATTTTGACTGATTTGACTGTGACAAATCCTACAAGATTAGTTCTCTAGCTATATACAGGCAGATCTCTGGGATCCATACCTATACTCTGCTAACTAGATATCTGGAATACTTTTGTGCCAAAAATATGTTTTTCCTTCCCAGGAAATTATCTTGGATGCTATCTCATTGCACAGCGTTAGATGTGATGATAAAGATGTGATAAAAAAAATTTCTATGAAAAACCACATCTACTCTTCGACAGCAAGATGTCTTATTTTTGCTATTTTTCCCAGGCATTTTCTTTCCCTATGATGGAATATCAATAATTTTATAAAAGAGAGTTTGTGTACGCGTCTGTTGTTCGGTGTGATGTAAGAAGGCCAACATCATGTTAAAGAGGGCAGCTAGAAGCTTTTCATGAATGTGGAATGGCTCAGAGAGCCATGCCTATTAGGCTAAAGCTGAGGAGAGCTTTACTTAGAGTTTTCATCAATATTTGAAGCACTTTAACCTATATTAATGATATGATAATGGACCATTGATACTACAGAACATGTGAAAACAAAACAGCAATTTATATCATTTCAAAACATAAGACCGGGAGGGATTTAAAAGTTTTTCTGGGTTTCTGCTTGCAATCCAACTACTGCAGAAAAGATTTGAATCCTTGTGCATAGCCTTCAAAATTACAGTCATGCTTACTTTGAAAAGGTAGAAAAGACTCCTTTTATGACTGAGGTGTTAAAGTGCCAACTTAATGTCCAATCTATGAGTCCTGAATAATTTGATTTCTTAGTACATCTCTATACCAAATTATTTGTAATTTATCACACTAAGAATCATGGGAAGGTTCAAATTTAATTCAGCATTTTTCTCAGCTCACTTTCAACGTGTGAAGCATCCTATTTCTTTTGAAAAGAAAGTCAAGCATTTTAAAGTTAAAATATGAAGGTAAAACAATGTGTGTCAAAGTAATTACACAGAGAATTGAGAGTTGAAGAGGAACAGACACTGTTTTTGAAAGACAAGGCCTGGGGAGATGGCTTAGCAGGTAAATCCTCAGTTGCTAAGTCTTATGTGCTGGGATCTGCCCCTCAGATCTACACGGTGGAAAGAGAAAAATGTCTCCTACAGCTTGTCGTCTGACCTCCTCATACCCTGTGGTATGCACTCATACCTCAAACACACAAATGAATAACAAATATGCAAAATGTAACAAAATTGAAATATAATTCTTTTGATCCAATGATGAATCCATTACAAAAGAAAATTGTAAGTTCATTTCTGTTCACCATCTGAAGGTTGAACTTCATCTAAAAGGAAATGATGGTGATGGTAGCCTTATATTGAGTAATAGTTATCCTGTAGTAGACAGTGATGCTTATTTGGTGATAAATATGTTGTCAAGGCAGTATGCAACCATCCTTACTCAAGTGTTTTATTTAATCCACTACAATCACCCCAGAGGAAAATATCACCGTTCCACATACAATGGTATCTGAATTGACCTTGAGGGGAAGTCATCTCACTTCTACAATGTGTTTCTACCATATACCCACACTGATTAGTTTTTTTGTCAATTTGATACAAACTAGAGACACCCACAAAGAGGGACCCTCAATTGAGGAATTCCTCCACCAGCCTGGACTATGAGCATGTTTTTCTTGATTGCTGACTGATGGAAGAGGGTCCAGCCTACTTTGAGTGGTTCTATTTCTGGGTAGACGGGCTTAGCCATATAAGAAAGGTTGTTTAAGCTAGAGGGGAAGCAATCCAGTAAGTACCATTTCTCCATGGTTTCTGCTTAAGTCCTTGACTCCAGTCTCCTGCTTTGAGTTTCTGCCCTGGCTTAACTTGGTGATAAAATGAAATAAACCCTTTCCTTCCACGAGTTGGTTTTAGTTAGTGTTTTATCACAGTAAAGTAAATTAAATTAATACAGGACCTCATTATTAGGTTCTGACAATAAATGTGTATGAATCCATCCCAGCTACTTACTTACTTCTGGATGAAGTATGGCAGGAATATGAATTACTCAAAATAGGGTCCTTTATCATAGTGTTACATGATATTTTTAATCAACTTGTATCACTATGGCAGGGTAAAGCAATTTAATATACTGAAAATGACTTTGAAAAAACAGGTCATAGCAAGCACTATGTTAAGAGTTACATTTATTTGAATAATGCAAGCTAATTGAAGAACAGAACCAACTCAGGTCTCTTATTTTGCAGTAAATAGAAGCCCAATATTTTAAAATTCCACTGAATAGGTAATATTCGCCTATAGAATCCAAATGTCTACAATGATTTCAATACTTTCTTTGTTGCTTTCTACTTTCTGTTTCTGAAATTTGACTATGCTGCTATGATTGTTGTTTGGTTGTGCTTTTTTTTTTTTTTCATTGATGTATCTATTCCTTTGGCAGTGTTTTACTCTGCATCATAGGCTGGCCTAGAACTCACTGCATACTTCAGACTGGCCTCAAACTCATAGCCATCCCCCTGCTGTAGCCTCTCTAATGCTGAAATTAAAAGGCCTGTACCACCCCTGACCTGGTTTAGTTTTCCACTATGGCACTTTGTCTGCTTATTGCTTTATCTTGTTAGTAGTATATGTGGACAAGTCTGCTCACATTTCTCTGGTATGTCCCTTGAGTTGCCTGCAGAGCCTGCGTTGCTGTGAGTGATTTTATTAATTTACTCAGCAATGCTGTCCTAAACGTGCTTGAGTGAAATGCCCAGAGCATGGCAGACTCTTCTAAATGTAAAATTTCTCCTTTGCTGGTGAACAGTATTAAGCTATTTTACAAAATGTTTGTGCACATCATTTTCTAACCAGCATTGCGTGTCCTGTGCACTCACTCTGAATTGTCCCCAATTTGAACTGCTAGGCAAGAACCATGCTTCAAGGGTAGTGAGTGTATTTGTGGTAGGCAGTAGCTCTTTGTTAGTTGAATTTTTATTCATACCCCGCTAATTGCTAATTAAAAATTTCTGGTATATCTTAGACATCTGGATGTCTACTCTTGTAAGGTGCAGATTTCATTAGGTTAACTATTTTCAACTGAGATCATTTCTACTAATTAATAGTAGTTGTGTGTGTGTGTGTGTGTGTGTGTGTGTGTGTGTACGCACACATATTTATATACAGAGGGGGAAAAGGAGAAGAAGGTGAACAGAGTGAAGTTAGAGGAGGAGAGATGGGAGAAAGAGGAGAATGGAAAGGAAGAGGAGGGGAGGAGAGAAGAGGGTAAGGAAAAGGAAAGGAAGGGAAGGAAGGGAAGAGATAGAGGAAAGGGTGAAGAAAAAGTGAAAATGGACAGGAAGTGGAGAGACAGAAAGGACAGTAGGGTGATCTGAAGGGGGAGGGAGGGAGGGAGAAAAGGACATACAGATGATTAAGGAAAGATGGAAGAGGAGAAAGGAATGGACTAGGATTACATTTTCCAAATTAAATGGTTTTGAAGGAATTGGTGGATTATCATTATTTGGTTTTTAATTCATAATGTTTGGTTTCAACAGGTTTAAGCTATCTCATTAGACTTTTAAATAAATGTCTGTAGATGCGCTACAGGTTTTCTTACATATTCAGCTTCATAATGAAAATAATTTGTTTTTAATTTTACTGCCTCTTACTAATCAGATAAAAATGTAAGTTTTATTATTTTTACTTTGTATAAATGAACATTACAAATTATTCTATTATTTTCAAGAATTTATCTCAATTTTCAGATACTTGATAATATCTGATTTTGCCTTTATGAATAATAAATTTGACTAAATTAAGTTTTTAATTTTGACAATTGGTTTTGTTGACTTATCCAAATGGTTTATTTTAGAATTATAATAAATTATTTAACAGAAGGTTAAAACTGGGTTACATTGTCTTAATAAGATTTTTAAAAGGTTAAGTATTTTACCATTGAATATGGCACTATTTTGGTATAGGTAGTATATGAATTTGATTAGGAAAGTTCTTTTCTATATCTAGGAGTGTCTCCTTACAAATAGACTTAAAAAAAATCACTGTGAATTCTTACTTATGTAGATGGGAAAGTAATTAATAGAGTCTGTTAAGATAACTGCTACAGAGATAACATATGCAATTCTGCTCAATGTTTTCTTTTTACTTATTTAATTGACATTATTAGTTGTTTTTCTCTTTCAAAAAAGTAGTTACTCTTGAATGCTAATGTTAAACTGATCTAGATTCTGAAGTTATCTAATTTAATTAAAATGTAGTATCGTTTTTTCACATAGTTGTACTCAATTTATTAATATGTATCTCTCATTCCAGGAACTATAATTTTTTCTTTATTTACTGACCCATTTCTACATGTCTTTTATTATCAACAGCTTCTCAGATCAGTCTAGGTGAAAATTTCTTTTTTCCTTTCATTAAAAGAAAATGTACAAAAATTAAATTTAATATAGACAATTGATCAAGTAATGATCCCTGAATGGGGAAAACCCCAGAACCTGACAAGGGTTGGAGAGTTTGATTCCGTCATGCGGGCATGTAATCCTTATGAGCAGAAAATGGAAATGAGCTACAGAAACACATGATTCATTATCAGTCTGTCTTTTCTTCATTTGGACATGCTTTGGACAGTTGACTGCTTGTCACTGACCAACTGAAGCTCAGCTACAAGAATTAGGTGAGTCTCAGCCAGCTGATACAGGACTATATTCCTATGTTGGCTATGGTTCTTTACATAGGACTTAAGCGTGAAATAATGCTTGGGAAAAGCTTATTTTAATTGCTTTCTCCCTCCATTTACCTCTCTCTCCTCTCATTCATTATTTTTATTCCACTTTAATGTTAGTGGATCCCACTAATGTTTCAGTTGAAGTCTGTCATTAAACTAAATGACCACATCACAACGATGGGCAGGCGATATCCAATTCACTCTAGTATTAGAGTCCTATGGTGTGCCAAGGTAATTAAGGTAGGGTCTCCTTGCAAAATCTTGACTATGAATCATTTTTTTTCATCAAACTTTATCAAATTTCAGCCTTCCTATGGATTGAGTATGTAAACAAAGGATACGAAATTTCAGATTTCTGCATATTCTAAAATAATTACCAGTAACATCTTGGTCTAATAACTTATTATTATATGTACTCTTGTTTAATTTTCAAGATACTTATCTACTACTTTAAGTTAGTTTATGAAGAAAACCCAATGATGTATATTACAAAAGAAATGAGAATAGACTGTAAGCATTACTGTGTTTGTTTTGAAATGGGTCTTAGAAGTTAGAACTCAGTCCTTATACCCAGAACTAACACCCTAGTACTTCTTCAATTATTTTTAAAAAAACATACTTAGGACAACAGTTTAGATTTGTAGATGCTATTTATGACCATAAGAAATGTCCTTAATCTCATAGAATTTGTATTCTGGTTTACTTTCTATTTTCATGTTAAAATACATGCAGAAATATAGGAAGGTAGACAGCCATCTATGGGAAAATACACAAAGATAGTATGTGCTATTCTGGAGATAAATTTCCAAAGTATAAGGAAGAGTTTTGTAAATATTGTTACATTTATTTGAATTGCTTATTAGTAGATATTAATGTTAAAATATCCCCTTATTCATAATATCACTTATTGATTAATATTTATTGGAAAATGCTCTTTGATATTTAACTATTGAAATAATTTAATGAAAAAAGATGATGAATTTTCCTTTAAATCATTTACTTTCCAAACCCAAACTCCCATTATCATGGACCAGCATCCTTTTCCTCTCTGTCCTGTGGGGTTATGACTAGATACTAGGGATTGAGGCAAATTCAACATTTTTGTTGTTCATGAATTCAATTTTCCCTACATCATTTCTTGCTTTCAAATCATCTTTTCTCTGTCTTGTTACTTCTTTCTTTCACAAGAACATTTTAAACTGATTTATTGTTACCCCTTGGTGAAGCCAGGCATTTTCTGATTGCTTTAGTTTCTTTCTCCCTTACAATTGATTTTTAACCACCCAAAGATAAACTGTGACTTCCCACCAGTCCGTGGCTCCAGTTGTTCCAATTTCTTCTCCTAAATGGCTGAGTGAGCAAGAGATGACTCAGATCATGAGAGGGTAGAAAATAATTCCTTTGCTCCTGAATCTTTGACTTGGCATTTGGCCAGTTCTAGAGGTGAAGGCATTTCCTCCCACCTCATTGTTCTGCTTTCCCTAGATGGTTCCATCATTTATGGACAAGCAGAATCTGCTGGAAATCTCAACCCATTGAAAACAAACAATGGCTAGAAAGGTTATAAGACATTTTGAGTCACAAACTTGGTGCCAAGCTAAAAAACTAAAACTTTCACTCAAGATATTTTATATTTTAACTTATAGACTTTTTGTAAACATACTATTTGCAACATTCATTCATAATTTTACTACTCAAAGTGGCATCAAAAATTCACAGGAAACAATTGTTGTGATGTCAGAAAGCTTCAGGCTTACTCCAAAATCTATAATTAATCAAGATTTTAGAAATTGTCATGAATTTACTCTTTATGTCTATATGAGTTTAAACAATGGATATATACATTTGGATTTTAAATTGCTCATATTTAGAGTGATGGATTAATTTTGATGTCTTCTAAATTCTCTTGGTGAGTCATTTATAAACTTACCAACTAGTCCTTTCCTAAGGTAGCCCTGAAAACTTTATTTCCTCTAATCATTTTTGTACCCATATTCATATTCAGGTTGTAGCACACACTGGCCACCCCAAACGTCTTATTTCCTTGGTCTTTACATCCTGTCCTGACCAGAATCCTTGGCAAGAATAATGTATTATGTATGCCAATAATTCTGTCTTTTAGAAACCGATTTGTTAGTTGAATCCTATAGAAAAGAACTTTCTTAGGTATGTTTTTTACACATACCATGATGCTCATGAGATTCATCAGAGTTAGTAAACTTTTTTTTTTTTTTATTTCTGAGGAACATATTATATGTCTAGATGCAGCGACTTTTCTACTCATTCACCTTCCAGATGATATTGAGTTGTTTCAGTTTATTGTAGCTGCAATTGGAAATTACATAAGCTATGTATGTGCAGATTTTTGTTTAAAAAAATGCTTCTATTTCTTTATACTAGGTCTGAAAATGTTAAATTTTTTGGGCCATGTGTTATTTTTAACTTCATAAAAGAATATAACCAGTATCCAGGGTTAGTTAAATTGTTTTGTTACCTGTAGGAACATGCACATATTTAGCTGCTAGAAATATTCTCAGATATTCAGTAGAGCCAACATTGCTTTCTTCTTCAGAAAAGAGTTTATTTACTTATCTGGTGCATGCTGTACATGTTAGTACTGATGCCATTGGAGCCACGCAAGCATAAAATCCATTGGAGCTGGAGTTATAGGTAGTTGTGTGGTTGTGTGACACTAGATGTGGTTCCTGGGAAATGAACTCCAAAACGTTGAAAGAGTAGAAAATGCTCTTAACCATGAGCCATGGCTCCAGCCCCCACTGCCAGTATTTATAGTGTTCTCTATCCTGCAAAGGTTTCCCAAGTTCAGCTTCATTTTCCTGATGTGTAATATTGCCTATCAGCTTTAGAGGGGGCTTGTAATCCATGTGTCTTTCTTCATTAAAATGCAACTATTTGAACATT
This sequence comes from Cricetomys ansorgei, assembly GCA_026225945.1. Taxonomy (NCBI): domain Eukaryota; kingdom Metazoa; phylum Chordata; class Mammalia; order Rodentia; family Nesomyidae; genus Cricetomys; species Cricetomys ansorgei. The sequence goes on along the minus strand of JAMJFZ010002307.1, from coordinate 8,252,808 downwards.
TTGTAACTGAATTAGTTTTGTTTGTATTTCAGAAATTGGAATAGTTATGTAAATCATGTATATTTGGCATATAAATATATATATATATATATATATATATATATATATATATATATATATATATGCCAGATTTGCGGTGTGAAATTTATTTTTCCATTCTATATCCTCCTTTAATTTTTTTTTTCATGGCATGATAAGATTGCTCAGTGAATAAAAATCCTTGCTACCAAGTTTTATGTCCTGAAGTTCCCTGGGATCCACATGGTAGAAGAAGAAAACTGACTCCTGTAAGTTCAGAGAACTCTGAACTTCACACACACATACACTTACACACACTTGCACACACATACACACACACATATACACATACATTCACACCTATACAAACACACACACATGCTTACACATACCACACACACACAAACAAATAATAAATAAAAAATAATTACAATGAAATTATTTAAAAATATATTGTTCAAAAATCACTAAATTTTTATGATATTTAATGAATAAATTACTCCTGTGGGTTGTATTTTTAGAATTGTACATAAGAAGGTTTTCACATTCTCTAAGCCATGACATTTTTAAGTCATATGTTTTCTTTTAGATGCTAATAATTTTATGATTATTAAATAGAATCATTGTATATTTTGAAGTTGTTTTTAAATTAGTTTTTAATTTTGGTTTGAGAATTACTTGCAGTTCATTTTTTAAAATAATGTTTTATTTTGTTTCACTCTAATTGCTTTTAAATTATTTATTGAAAATTCACCCTCACTGTGACTGTATTTATACAGAGCTATTTCTAAGTGAGTTCATTATTATCTATACTTAGCTTTTCATTAATAGCTTCAAATGTTTTATCTTGGTTGTGGTAACTCTGTCATACATTTTAATTGGTAGAATTTTTCCCTCAAAGTTGGTTTTCTTTTTCACAACAGCACTGTTATTCTAGTTCAATCCTGTTTAGACTGGATTGCAGACCAGTTTTTTTTTCTTGAGGCATTGTTGCAGAAGTTTATTTTTAGTTATATATAAAATAATTGTTTTATGTTCTATTGGATGAGGGGTTCCCTGTGTCTTGGCATTTTGTATTGTTGGCAGGTTTTGGATTTATATGGAGGATGTTTGATTGCTTATGATCTGCATGTGGTATCAGTAGAACACCTAAGGAGTTCTGAATCAGTGAAAACACCTGAGCTCAGATGGTCGGGTTTCCATTGTCCAGGATGGCACAGCCATGATAGTGGTTCCCTCTGCTGAGTTCTGGCAGGGTTTGCATGTATGAATATGTCTCCATATTTTCTGTGATGAGCCACCACAGTAGGTGTACTATTACAAATGGCTCCTGCAACATGGGGCATGACATCACATCAGAGAATCCAACTTGAAAACAAGGAAGATAAGAAATTCTAGACCTTGAAGAATCCATTTTGTTTTGTTTTGTGCAAACTTTTCCAGATACTTGGTGAGGTGAGACAGTTCTGACAAGACACATTTGCTATGGTGATGAGAATTCTATCCTATGAGGTAACTCTTCCTGCAGACAATGTTATCAGTTGTTTTTCATGCAAACCAGACTCTATCTTAAAATTTGGAAAGTGTTTCCTCAGTGTCAGCACACAGAAGCTGTCTTTCAGAACTGGTCAAGGCTGTATCTCATGCTGGTAGCAAAACTTAGTACTGTAAGAGTTAACCAGCTGGACTTGTTTTGAAGGCATGAAGAGGTCTTTTGTGAGCAGCTGAAACTTGGCGCTGTGAGAAGCCAAGAGAGGTCATTGGTAAAAGTGCAGCCTCAGTAGCAGTTGAAGGCCCAGATTGAAGGGATTATGTAAAGAAGCTGAGGCTTGGCACCATGAAGAGAGGCCAGGATAGACTATTGGTGAAAGTGAAGTCCAATTGCTGCAGAAGACCTTAGCAGTCTGAAGATACCAGTACCATGGGACAACTACCAAGAATAGCAGCAACAGTGGAGGGGAACCTGCTGGAGTCTGGAGGACACGTTGTGTGTGCTGCAGAGGGCAGAGCCTAAGAGGTGATCCAAGCACTTTGGAGGATCCCAGAAGATTGTGAGTGAATTCCAGATAATTGGACATCAATAATGTTTTTCTATTGTCCAAATACATTGTGAAAAGTGTTTAGTTTCATTTGTTCCTGTGTACTAGCAACCATAATGATAGTTTCTCTTTAAATTGTTTTGCTGGTGTAGAATTAAATTGTATTGTAGAGATTAAACAATTTTTGATTGGCTTATACTGAAAATGGAAATTGTTGTAGAAGTTTATTTTTAGTTATGTATAAAATAATTGTTTTATGTTATGTTGAGTAAGGGACCCCCTATGTCTTGGTGTCTTGTATTGTTTGCAGGTTTTGGATTTATTTGGGGGATGTTTGATTGTTTATGATCTGCATGTGCTAGCTCTAGAATACCTAATGAGTTCTAAATCAGTAAAATCACCTGGGATCAGACAATCCTAGTTCCACTGTCCAGGATGGAACCTGATATAATGGTGGTTCCCTCTGCTGAGGTCTGGCAGGGCTTGCACATATAAATATGTCTCTGTCTCTTTCATGATGAGCAACCATAGTAAGCATACCACTACAAGGCATGTTCCTACATTACCTGTATAATTTTGTCTCCCAGATGATTTCATATCACAACAAGCCTACATGGGTCTGATGTATATGTGTACATGTTAGGGCTATTATTGTGGTGTTTTTGTGGGACTCTTACCCATGGGAGTAGGCGTCTCTCTTATGCTTTTGCTTGCTCTTGAGAAGCTTTTCTTCCTTCTGGGTTGCCTAATCTGGCTTTAACATAAGGGTGTGTGCCTTGTCTTACTGTGTCTTGTTGTATAATGTTTGACTGATATTTTTTTGAGGCCTGCTCTTTTCTGAAGGGACATAGGGGAGTGTATCTGGGGGAGAGAGGAGGTAGGGGGCAGTTAGGAGGATTGGAGGGAGGGGAAACTGGTAGTGATGCATAGTATGAAAGAAAAAATTTTCATAAACAAGGAGAGATAATATAGAATACTATTTTAGATATGCTATTAGAATTGTACTTTTGGTATTATTAAGGGAATAGAGGAACAGATGTGAGATTCATTTTTTCTATATAAATGAACATCTATTACTCCTCAAAGTACTATAAGCATTATTCATTACATTAACTGCTATCTCTTTATGCTGCTATGTTCTATAACTGGAGTGATTAATAAACTCTTCTTTTTTGCAGATTTTGAAGGTCTTTTTAGTCTGCTTTATCAATATCATCTTCAGGAAATCATTGTAGTCCCCTAAACATGTTTCTGAAAGCATTCACTTGTTCTCTTATATGTTGATTTCACAGTTTTCATTGCCAAACTATTTGAATGCTTCAGAAGTTACTCACTTTCCTTTTCCAGTATTATGATTTTCTGTTCTTTTCTTTCAAGTTAGTATATTTCACACCTTATTGTTCTCTATTACTCATCATTGTCAGAGTCTCGAGACCTCATCTAACTTCTGCTTTATCCCCCTTCCCGCTTTTCATTATTTATCAAACATGGCTACTTCATCACATGCAACTTCTCCATTACCTCCTCTCAGAATTTTCTCACACTAACTCATTTTTCTTCAGGATTTGCTAAACACTATAAAGACTTATATTGGAAGAAATTGGTCTAAGTGTCAGAATTATTTTAGTATTTATAATTAAATCCCAATGATAAAAATTTTAAAGTCTCAAACTTTGATGTCTATTAGAATGAAGGGCTTGGTGGAAAGAGAGAGACAGAGAGATGGTGGGAGATTAGTATGAGTCAGGTATGGTATATCTGTTCTTGGAGGGTGAAATAAAATCACGACTTAGAAGGAAACTGGAAGAACTACATTGTGACACTTTTATCTCTAAAACAAAACAAGTAAGCAAAAATATTTATGCTATAGTTAAACTTGGTTATAACAAAATGCTGAGGCAGGAAGGGGTTTATAGAACTTTCATCCTCGAATTGGGTAATTCCACAGATGTATAGAATATGAACTTGTTGTCTATTGTGTTTTTATTAAACCAATCAAGCCAGGGGAACTACACACTTTTATTCTAAGTTATCTTTTTTTATGCCAATTGAATAATATCCAGTAACTTTATTGGTAACATGCAAGATGATAAATTAGGTCGTAAACAGACTACTATTTATTACAAAGGTAAAGCCAAGTTAGCAATCAGATATTATGCAATTATATATGCCTGGAAGAGTTACACAAAAGCCACTTACTTGTTCATTCAACTTTGTCAGAATGTAAGATAAAAGATAATTGTGTGTTATATATTATGTGGACATCAAATGATAGGAATTTAAAATAAATGATGAAACAAATTAAATAACTAGCTAGTAATATTGTTCCATTTTCATTAAAAAATTAATAAGCCTCCTTAACCCAGAATACTAAATTTATCTTTACTTAACAGATAGTATCAGAGTATGAAAATTTAAGGTCCATCAGAGATAGAGAGAGCAAATTCAGAGCCTTGAAACTGCACCTCACTATTTTCTTATGATAAATGTGATCAGAAAACAGATGTATCCAATCTTTGTGCCTTTCTACTTGATGGATTCTTGGCCAATCTAAAAAAGTTATCATAAGAAATTCAGTATCATTTTCTGCTTAGAAAATGAGTCTATGCTAAGACAATGAACACAAGTCATAGAATAGGAAGGTGACTTATTCTAAGCAGAAGAACTATAATTGTGAGTGTCTGTGAACTAAAAGGGGGAAGTATTACATCTTCAGTGAAGATGAAATTAATTCTGAAAGGAAGACAGAAAGAAGGTAAGAAGAGATGCAGATGGGGAAGCAGATGTTGATGATTTTTTGTGTGACCACATCAAATTTTTATATTACTTTAAGGTTTTCTAGATTTGTGTTTTAGATGAAGGATCCCATGTGTAATGCCAAGAATGTGAGATAGAACACAGCATTTGATGAATGCCAAAGGATGTTTGTTCCATTTCTCAAATCTCTGGATGCCTAAAGAAACAGTGCTGGGCGAGTTTACAGCTAAAAGCTAAGGCCTCTGTTGAAGCATCTTCATGTAATACTGAGTTGGCAAAAACTCAAAACTTTAAACATGAATATAAGATTTCTGAACATTGAGACATGGTTGCTATTCATATATACTACATTGTAGTTAGTGACTAAGGCAATCATAATGGCTAATACAATCTAGTGTAATGAATGCTCAGATCAATATTTCATGGAAGTGCTGTAGATCTAGTCCAAGATTTTGTTCATGTTATGTAAACATTCAGTTACTCAGTCACACCCTGACCTTGATTAATAATTTTATGATTGTATTTATTGAAGAAATTCCACATAAATCAATCTTGTTTTTAGAAGATTATATGGGCTGTAACATACACTTGAATGCAAATGTCTAGTTTATAATCATTTAAACATAACTGAATGTTCAAAAAGGAAGTTTAGGAAATGTACTTTAGTCCAACTTTCCCTATGAAGAATTATGACATGTTTAATAAATAGGCTTATGCTCAAGAAGATACAAAGTAAAACTACTATATCCAAATGGTGCCCCACAATAGCTGAGTGAGAGCCTACTGGGTATAAAAATCATCTAATTTTCCTTCAGTAATTGGAAGTACAAATGAAGAAATATGGATTTATTTCTAACACAGCAAAAAATAACCTATTTGATGATATCAAACTCATTTTGAGAGCTTAAAATAACTCAGTAGATTTGAAGTTTTATGTTCTTTTGTATTTCCATTCAAGGAAACATAAATACAGTTTTCCATATTAAGTTCAAAGTAAACTTCTACAGTGACAAACAAATCTCTCCCATGATTAAATAACTCATTTGCATATGCCTAAATAAATACAATTATGTCTATGAAACAAATATTTTCTTTTAATTTTTCACTGTCTATCACAGTGCACATATGTAGAAAATGTACCCACATGCAACCACAAGTGTGAATTACTTTAAAGTTTTGAACATTGTGGTCTTCTCATTCATTTTTTTAAAGTTAAATTATTTTCCTTATTTCCTTCTCTTTTTTTGAAGATTTTAACTTTTTAGGTATGTGCATGTGTATGCACAGTTGTGAGGGTATGTACATGTGAGCAAATTGTCCCGAGGCCAGAAGAGTGGTTCAGATACCCTGAAGGTGAAGTAACAGGTAATGTTAGCTGCCCAGTGTGAGCGTTAGAACCTGAACTAGGCTACTAGCAGTCTTAACTACTCTCTCACCAGCCTCACTCATTGAGTTTTCAAAATACATTTTCAGGACAATTTTACTATGCTTATTAGTCAGAGATATTTGTCTTCCTTGTATCAATTGCTTTGAAAATATGAATTTGAAACTCAAAAAGAAAAAAAAAAGTAGTTTCTTACTATAACATTTTGAACCTCCTGTTTCAGCCTTCTGACTGCTGAGGTAGCAAGCATGTTGGCTCAAGTTTGTTTTACATTTTGTTTTGTTTTGCAAATGTTAATTTTTACTTTATGGATTCCACATGATTTTGGCATAGATCGTATGTGCCTATCTGATGGGCATCCATGCCATGGGCATCTCTGGCAATGCTCCAGGAACCGTCTATTTAGAATATGTAGTATTTGTTTCCGTTGTGTATGTTTTGCCCACAAGTGACTTTGAAATCTAGTTTAAGGAACCACTCCATGACTGCCTTACACCCACTCCTATCTTTGCTTTTAAGTTTTCAAGTGAGAATATTTTCTTTGAATGGTTTTATTTACCAACTTTAGATGCGTGCACAACTTCAATAGCAGTTACCAACGAGTGACATTAGGAGCAGTGGTCTGCACCTGAAATGAAATGCTTTGTTCCTAGAAGTTAACTTTGTCCTTTAATGTGGTTGCATTTTCAATAATATTGATCTTTTTCTAATTGCGTGTATTAGTGACCTCATATATCCAATTGACTGTGAGAAGCAATAAGTTGGGAATAATTGAATGTCTGTAACTCTGCAATAGAATAATAACATATAATATATTGAATATAGATCATATATTTCAATATAAAATATGCTATCATATTAATCTTACTATAAGCAGCCTTCTAAACTAGACACAAATAATATTTAGCATGTATTAAGACAGTATAAAAAGCAATGAAGAGCTTACTGGTAGAGATTAGAGAAAGTAAATGCTAAGTACATGGTGATTTGTGTAGTACTAGTACATGCTGGTTATGTTGGTGGATGAGTAGTTAATTATTTGAAATTAATGAGCCAGGAAATGATTGCTATTCTGAGAAACAAGCACAAAGAAGGCTTTCAAGTAAAAGGATTGTTCTTGTTATAAAAATGAGCTGAGAGCATAGGAGAGAATCTTATACTGAAGACTTTCAAGATTAAAAAAGGGAATAAAAAGATGTTCTTCCATTAATGAGAAAAACATTTCAGTAAGAAAACTATGTCACTTTTAAAATTAATATGCCCACAGTATCTGTTCTAGACTAAATGTAGGAATGAAGTGAACTGTTTGGAATCCATATCATCATATCTGGCTTCATTTCAACTTCTGAAATGTATTGAGTCCCTCTCATCACTCCAAATTTTTTTTGCTACAATTTTGGTGCTCAATAAAAGTATAGGATGTGGTTTGGAAGCAAAGTTTTAATGTAAATATTTACTGTTACCAGGAGACAAATATATTTCATGCTGATGTACCTAAATTATTGCCATCAGTTTACTCAGTTAGTATTAAGCTAAATATGAGAAAGTTACAACTGACTTGATGCACTCTCTCCTATAACTGCCATGGGAAAAATAATTAGTATGATATGTACAAAATTAAGAAACTAACATGTATTATTTTAGAAAATTAAAGTAATGGAAATTCTTGTAAATAGTATTTACATAAGGTTTATATGCTATGCATAACATTTGAAGTAATGAGATAAAACAGAAAGATTGTTTGAGTTCTAGTATTGCACGTGACACAGAAAGATCTGTTCACAAATTACGCAGGTCCCTCTATGAGATATTTAAGTGATGAGGCAACTGGGGCAAAGTGAATGACCATTAATGACATGGACTCCCCTTACCAGGAGGGCGTGGCCACAATCAGTCCAGATATTTTATCACGTTATCAATACATCTTGTGGATTTTAATCTAGCCATTAATGCAAGTACTTTTAGGATTAAGAACTTCACAGATGTGGAGTAATGCTACCAAGCGTGGTCAATGAGGATTTTAAATAATTTGCATTTCCATAAAACAAGTGGGATTGGTTATAAAAATTTACCAAGATTAACATTTTTTAGAATTCTAAAATTGACTCTAAGGGTTTCAGTCATTTGAAACACACAGATACATTGAACTTTGATAAGAACTATAAATTAGGTCAGATTTTTTCTCCAGCCCCAAGACCCTGTTCCCTTTTTAGTTCACAATAGCCTCAAATACCAGCAGCCTCACAAAACATACCAGCTGTGAAAATAACAACTTGGACCAAGCCTGTGTGTGTGTGTGTGTGTGTGAAGAAGACCCTCCTATGTCCCTTATGATACCAGGCCTTCTTATGATACCCTTGTTATGATACCCTTCTTATGATACCCTTCTTATGATACCTTTTTATGATACCTAATTATGATACCTTTTTATGATGCTTACTTATGATACATTCTTACGATACCTTCTTATGATACCCTTATGATACTGGGACTTCTGACACCAGACCATGATAACAGTTCACTGGAAAGCTTCTTTCATGTGGTTTGTCTATATTTGACTTGATACAGAGCCCTGTTAGTAAATAAACTTCAACAGACACGGGTGATTCTTAACATCACTGGTGGTCTGGCATTGGTTTATAATTACGTACCATTTTCCTCTTGTTTTCTATAATGTTCTACAGAATGATCCCTATGCAATCATAATCTCTACAACATGTTTTTTCCCGTCAGTCAACAATTCTGTAATTTAAATTTTAATATTAAAATGTGTAAATGACATATGCATCATATACAACACATTTAGTATATATATATACATTGTGGGAAAATAAATTTAAATAATAAAGTATAGATTATGTCACATTATTAGCTTTATCCCATGAGCACTCTACATTAATGTTGGTAACAATTTCTCTATTCCTGTCATTTAGATTTACTTCATTATTTATGTATAAAGATGTGAGCATCTGTGTGTGCATGCATATCAGTGTCTGGGGAGGTCAGAAGAGGACAAGGGATTCCTGGGAGCTAAACACAAACAGTTGTGAGCCACACATCATTAATTGGTGTTGAGAACTGAACCAAGGTCCTCTGCAAGAGCAGTCAGAACTCTCCCTCATTGAGACATCTTTCCAGCCTCTAACAATGTTCAATAATTGAATAATGCATCTGTGATAATAGTCTGTATAATTAAGTAGACTGATTGAACTTATTCCTATATATAACTGAAATTTCTCCCCTCCCCACAGATGTTCCTTCACTGATTTCTCTTCCCTGAAACACCCACCATAACAATCATTTCCTCATCTGATTAAATGAGATCACTCTCCTAAGGTTCTACATAAGCAAAATGTCTTTCTATGCTTAACTTATGTTACTTAACATAATTGTTACCCAGATTCATCCATATTGGTGCAAATAGCAAGATTCCATTCTTTTATTTGCTAAATAGAATTCTATCATGGATACATATAACATTTTATTTATCTAGTCATTGATAGATGCACACTTAGATTGAGTTCCTATTTTTGCTATTTTAAATAATGCTAAAACACACAGATATGCAGATCCTTTTAGCATGATTTCCCTTTCAATTACATTATGAATTTGCTCCTACTTACTCCCCTAATATCTCTGCACCCCTTATCCCTTCAGCTAGTCTCCTTCCTTCTCTCAGTCTCCCTCTGTTTCAAAATGATATATATATATATATGTATATATGTATATTTATATATGTATATGTATATACACACACACACATATATAATAAGTGTGTATGTGTTATAAGTTATATATGCTGTAGATGATATATTTTACATTATATATGTTATATTTGACATGCATTTCTATGTATTATATATATTATGTAAATATAGAATGTATAAAGTGTTTTGTAGCTATACAAAGTACAGAATCTACCAGTAGCAGAAAACATGTTCCATGTGTTCAAAATTTTTTGAGAAATCATCATACTCTCTTCCAGAGTAACTGTGCTGCCTTAATTTCTACAAAGCTCTACAAGGGCTTCCTGCCCCTGTGTTCCTTATCAAGTGCTGCCTTGATATCTTTGCCCTTTTAACAGTTGTTCTTCTAGCAAGTATGTAGTAGGTGATGCTTCATTGTCTTTATAATTGGCATCTGATTCTTAATGATATTAAACATTATTTTGTATGCTTTTTTTCAACAAATATACAAACATCTTGTTTCAACAAATATCTCTTCACATTCTGCAATTTTAACCAGGTTACACTATAGTTTGTTTTTTTTTTGTTGTTGTTTTATTTGTATTTTTTTCTACACTCTGTTCTTTAGGCTCTTTAGATTTGAAATATTTAAAGTATTACCTTCTATTCTATAGGCTGTATTTCTGCTCTGGTGATGATTTATTTAGATTTTTAGAAGATTTTATTTTGGTAGAATTCTATTTGTCCATTTTTTTTATTTTATCACCCATATTGTGTGATTGATGTCAAAGAGTCATTTTCTGAGCAGAATATGGAGGGTTTTGCTGCTTTTGATGTATTAATTTCACATTATTATGTCTTACAATTAAATATTCAAATAATTTTATTTTATTTTGCCCATTATATGAGAAGATGGTAGAATTACATTATTTAAATGCTGACATCTAGTTTTCTAAATATCATGTATTAAGGATTTTTAGCCTTTTACAATTGTGTGCCATTGTTATTAAAGTACTACTTTGAATCTAAATTGAGTAGAGAGTAGTTAAGAAACTCAATTACAACTATCTGAGTCTTCGGAATGTGATGGAAATTAAGACTGGTGACTAGGGAATGAATAGAAATATCTTAAATGTTTTTTGTTTCATTTTGTTTTATGCATTGTAAAGACTACTGGTAGGTAATAGGGAAGGAAAAACAATGGTTTTTCATAAAATTAATTTGTGAAAATGTTTCCCATTATTCATATGTTCTTTAGTTTAAGGTTCCTTTTATAAAATCATTGTGTGTGTGTGTGTGTGTGTGTGTGTGTGTGTGTGTGTGTGTACAAGCATCATGCATGAATGCAGTGCTGCAAGAAGTCAAAAGAGGGCAGCAAGTCTCCAAGAGCTGAGTCAAAAAGCAGTACATAATTTAATCAATAAACCATCACTCCATCCGTATGATTCACATTTCATGAAAATAACAAATCCGTCTATGTTTACCAATAAAACAGCCAGTAAGTTTGATTATGATAACTTGTTTCTTGGGGGAAGTCACACATCCCTCATCCAGATTCTGTCTAGTGATACTTTCTTTCCTAAGTCAAACCCCCAATCTTCCCATCTGCAGATACATAGCCAGTGTCTCTTTTTTTTTTTTTCTGGTAGAGGGCCCCCATATTACGTTTTAATTAGTACAACTATTCAAGTACTTGTTAGAACAAGGGGGAGCTCAGTGATGATGTTTTTATATCAGAAATGCAAGGCCAAGATTTCAATACCAAATATTGCAAAAAGTAAAATGAACCAAATAACGTATATGTTTCCTTACCTCCTCCATTTTCTGTATTTTTTTAAAAATTTATTTTCCCTGTTCTCATCTGAACTACACCTCTATTAAAGAATATTTTAAGATTTTATGATACAAACAATGAAATGAGGATTTATATGTCTCCTTTTTCTTGTTATGAACTGTGTCAGGGAAGGGATTTGCTTCTTATTGACAATGGAACCTGGCAACGATAACTTCTTATCAACAGGTCAGCTTTCTCAGAGCAGGTTAATCAAAGTTAGAAAGAAGTGTCCACAGTCATTGGATAAAAGCTAATTTTTAAAAGTCAACTAATATATATACTGAAAAAAGCTATTTTGGGGGAAATATATATATATATATATATATAATTTAACATATATGTATGTTAATATGTATATATATTATATATAATATATAGTATGTAGTATATATAATAAATTTAATATATATATACATGTATGTGTGTGTGTGTATTTCCTCAAAAATAGCCTTTTTCAATGAATCACAATAAAACAAATAATATGAAACATTTTACATTTTTGATATATTTTCATCACAGATAAGTTCTTATGAACAGACACAAGAGGAATAAGGCAAAATTCAAACAATTCTTTTCTATATAAAATCATGCCATAAACTCATTATCATGAGAGCCTAAGAAATGCAACCATATAAATCAAGTATATATGCTTAATGGATAGCCCATTGTATTCATTTTAGCCTAGGCTGTAGTTTGGGCAGATTTTTGTCCTTCTAGATATCTATTAAAAAGGAAACATGAAAAATGAGGCAGGACTCAGACATAAAGGTGGCAACTTCGGAAAGAGGCATGAATCATTGCCCACGCAACAGTGCATCTCATCAAGCTTGATCTTAGCGTCACATCCTTTACACTCAACGGTCAATCTATGAACAAACTAGTGACTGAGCTATGGGCTCCCCATCCCATTTATCACAGCAAAGCTCTCTCTTCCACATTTCAAGAAAATTACAGAAAATAAAACTGCAATAAAACCAAAAAGCTGAAAACAGTGATGACAACCATGACAACGTTAAAAAGAGGGTCCTGAAGGAATGCAGCCATCCAATGCGCTCGCAATTAGAGCAGCACATGGCGGATGACTGACTTCTGGTGCAGAGCTTGATGGAACCTAGAAAGAGGACCCACGGGAAGTGCTCCAAGTGCACATGGTCAAATACACACTGGAACAGGTTATGGTATGAATTTTAACATATAGCAGGATATATATATATATGTGTGTGTGTGTGTGTTTGTGTGTATGTATATGTATATATATATATACACATATACATGTATATACACGTACACATATATATGCATGTATACGTGTATATACATATATATATATGTGTGTGTGTGTGTGTGTGTGTGTGTGCATATATACACCTCTCCATACATATCCTTGAGGACTCAATCTTAAATACAGAGAAGAGATACAAATATATAACCCTTGTGGCTCTGAAACATTTTTGAAATGATTCTATGACTTTGTTCTGGACTGACACAATGTGGTTCTCCCAAGGTAATTATTCTTAGCTGTACATACTCTGTTCTCTGGGAGATTTCTATTAGGCAGAATTTTCCTTATGAAGCTACTGGACCTGAGGATTTCAGAGTCTATGTTCTTGGATATGTATCATTAAATGGGGGAAAATGGATAGAAAGGGATTGAAAAGGAGATGTATCATGAAAATGATGCTTTCATCCATATAGTTGTTCTTAACCTGTGGGTTGTGACTTTTACAGGGTAGCCTAAGATCATCCTTTGTACTAGATATTTACATGACAATTCATACCAATAGCAAAATTACAGTTATGAAGTAACTACAGAAATAGTTTTATGGTTTGGGGTCCCCACAACATGAAGAACTATATTAAAAGTTATCAGCATTATGAAGATTTAGAATCACTGTAGATGGTCAGAACAACAGTGTAAACTAAATGTATTTACTCTATGCTATCCCATGGGGCAAAGAACCTGAAGCAGAGATGAAATGGTCTTAGGAGATGGGAAAATATTAATAAACATTTATATTTTACCTTGTACTTTTTCAACTTAAAATGTTACAAAGTATATTATATGGGAGAAAATAAAATTTTGAGATACTATTAACCCATATAGCTGCAAGGCTTACTCATTTCTTTTCATTTAGGGAGGACATTTGTCCAATTTTGCCAATTTTCCTATATTTCATTTTGCTCCTAACAGCCAGTTTGCAGACAAACAGGGGTCAACCCACAGTTTTATACAGTTGCTATAGGAATCACTACTCCAAATCTGTTCACCACAGATGAGAGAGGGCACTGGTTTGATCTGCTGACTTTTGAAAGCTTATCTTCCATATTTGTAATACTAGACCAACTTTTAAAATAGGAGATTTAAATTCCACATAGAATCTTTTTCTATTAGAAGTATCATGGAGATTTGTCAAATGATTATAATTAGTGACAGCGTTGGGAGGGTTGTACCAGTCTTACGATGTCCATTTTAAGTTTTAAAGAAACTGAAGATCCAAGTATGAGATAGCTAGTTCCTGGGAATGCTAATTTATTTTCTTGGTATGTGTAACTTAAAAATACACTTCACATAGACTTTTTGCACAGAGCAGGCAAAATTTAACATGCACACAAGACAGGATGAAGAGTCGGATTTCTCAAAAAATAAACATAACACGTATTTCATGAAATTTGCATTTATTTTAAATATTTAAAATTACTGTATTTGAAAACGAACTTCTAGGAATCTTCTATAATAGGAAGAATGCACAAGAAGAAGGCTGATTTGAGGCTTGTCTCTTAATCTAACACCCGTAGAGAAGGAAACTGAAACCAAGCCCTTCCCAGATATGGCTAAGATATCATCCGTGCTCATGCCTACCAGCGACTGGGAGTATGTGTGATACTCACCAGGTGTAGCTGTTGCATATGCTCCGTAAATATGGTTGACAAATAGCCTCTAGAGAAAATAGAAGGGAACCAGAGCCCAGGAGACGTCAAAGAGATCATCCTTTCGAACATTTTGCTACCAAAATAAGCATGATTTTCATTGCTGTGAAGAAATGTGTGCAAGGCCCCTCTCTGTCTTTGAAAAATAGTCATAAAAATAGGGAATTGATCACCTGAGTTTATAAATTGCCCCCTCATACATTTGTTTAGTTTTGCTTTTTTACTGTCTTTTCTTCCCCCTCACCCCTGGTAAAAAGGTGACTTTTCTTTTGCCTTCCCTCATCTGCAACAGTTAACATGAGAATTCTATAAAGTAGGGTGTTAGATATTTTTTCCAACAATTTCTGTCCTATTATTTATCCCAGAGAGAGGAAACTGTACACAAGTGTACATAGCAGCTCTTTGTGTTCGGCAGAGCCTGGAAACAACTCAATAGTCCTTTGGTGGCTTAGAGCATTCACTCAGTGGGAATAACCCAAGCAACAAGGAACAGACTATTGGCAGAAGCGGCTTTGGAAAGATTTCAAAGTAGTAACTGAATCCAGGCTTCTGAACTCAAAATGTTATATACCAAAGGATTGGATTTATGTGACAGATATTTTTTTTTTCTAGACAAGGTCATGTTGTTTAGGCTGGCCTCCAACTCGTTATGTATTGAAGGATGACCTGGAGCTTTTGAGCTTCTGCCTCTATCTCCTCAGTGCTGAGGTGACAGGCTTGTTCTAACAAATTCAGATTCTGTGGTGTGTGCTGGTGATCAAGCCCAGGGATTTATGCATCCTAAGCATGTACTATAGCAACAAACTTTCACTACAATCTCTCTCTCTCTCTCTCTCTCTCTCTTTCTCTAACACACATACACACACACACACACAATATTTCATACCCAATAGGACACTATTAGTTAATGATTGAAAGCTCATACCCAGAGCCAAACCGTATCTACTATCTAGATATGGGAATGTTGAGTAAACACCCCATGTCTTAGTTTCTAGAGCAATGAATCACATGTTATCATCCTACTCAGTACTTAGCCTTAAATACAAATGAAACATTAGCACATTACATCAGTTTGTTACTAATATTATTTACTCATTTGATTCTTTCCCCAACCTACTATAATCCCTTAGTCTGTTATAGTACTTAAGAAAACGTTGAGCAGAGATAGATCAGGATGTCGAAGAACTTTCAGGTAAGCCAGAGGACCTGAGTTTGATCCATGGAACTTTGATTGTCAAAGGAAAGACTGACAAGCAAGTGGTCCTCTGCCCTCTAAACAGTCAGTGTGACACACACACACACACACACACACACACACACACACACACACACACACATACCATACAAAGATACATAATACACACATACAAATAAATTAAAATGTAATGATAAAAATGAATTGGGGGCTGTAATGCTCATGTAACCTTTATTCATTTTAGTATTATAATTTAAAGCATGAATGAGAAGAACAAAAGAATTATTCTGGCTTTGGGATATTCAATTCATTCTATTTTAAATACTTCACATTTTATCTTCATTCTCCAGCACATTAACTCTCCAATAGTTCAATGAACAGCCCAATGACCTCACCAATTTTATTTGGTTTGGAGGGTTTTTTTCCTAGCCTGAGATCACACAGAGCAACCTTGGGGGATAGAACACAAATAACTTGTTAATTTCCTTATTTTTGCATAGTTATGATTGCAGAGGTCTGACAGAAAAGAAACAATTTCCAATCAAATAAAAAGCAAAAGATGATGCCCGACCTGTGTGTTCTCTTTAGGATCAGATAGGATGTAGAACAGACATGCACAAAATATTATTTGTGTCTTTTATTTATTGCCTTAGTTAATTTATCTTGGTCTGAGACAGATCCTACAGCCTTGGTAGAATTCAAACTGTCTATACACGTACGACCTTGAACTGTAGTACTATGATCTCTGACACCCCTGGAATGCTGAAAATTGAACCCAGGGACTCATGCATGCCTAGTGTGCACTTGACTCACTATGTTCCCAGACCAAAAATGTTTCTTGTACAAAGAATCATTACCATGTTGAGTTTTCCATGCTTAGTTTCTCAGTCTCTTGTCTCCCTAACATATAGACACCTCCATTTGGATCATTTTTTAATAAGTCAGTACTGTGGTGTGGGTGCATCTATCATCAATTTAATGCACATTTTTCTTTGAATAAAATATAAATTAAAGCAAGTGGTTTAACCATCTTTAAGCACCATCTCTGTCATAGCACAATCATATCTTAAAACTACAGGAGTGGATTAATTTTTATTTTGCTTCTTATTTTTGTTAGACAATAAGTCTTGGTGCTTTGAAAATTTCTAAGTATTTCTTCACTTTCATGTCTCCCTCCTTTATATTATATAGCATTTATTTACATATCATGATAACTTTTCCCAATCTATAACAAGCTGAAGAGAACCAGTTAGTTGTTAAAATATGAACAAGTAGTAATTACAGAACTTGTTAAAGCAATATTTTTTAGAAAAGTTTGTAATGTTGTAACTAAATCCTCAGTAAAAGAATGTCAGAAATATAGAAACACGGAAGAGAACATATTGTCACAATAGAGTCAAGAATTGGAATGATGAACATACAGAGGAAGGATATAGAAAGTTGACTACAGAGCCCACCCATTATTTGAGGCATCAGGATGAACTAATTATGTCAACACTCTGATTGGAAATTTTTGTCTTCTAAATTTATGTGGTAACATGGTAATTTTGTGAATAAACTTTGTTTGTTTGTTAATATAAAGTTGTGTGGTTTGTTATAGCAACCAGAACACCTACATAACATGGAACCTAATGAAATTTCTAAGTATATCTAGATGTTTCACCTGTGCTACCTCAATTTGAGCATCTCAAAGTGAGTATAACAAGTCTTATCAAGAGACTAGATAATTTGAAAATCATATATTACATTGCTTATAAAACATAAAGAACATTGATATATAAACAAATCTATTTCATACAGTTGATTAAAGTTTCATGTCCTTGATGGTCTTCAGTGAATTTCTCACACATATTCATTCTCTTACATATGCTGCTTTGGGATATTTAAATATATTTAAATATATCTGAATATTGATGTGGAGGATTTGAGGTAAAATCAAGATTCATTTTTGTTATTATGGACCACCATGTGGCCATTATATAGAAGATCATTCCTTTAAATATGTAGAAGAGTGCTAACTTTTGAATAACTAATTCCACATATTTTCTGTACATTGGTAATATGCTAAAACATAGAAATGGCTGTGTTTTTGTACTTGTGTTTTTCTGAGTGAAATATCAGCATGACTACTTACTGAAAGCAGTCAGGGAGTAAATGTCTAGTTTACTGTATTCACTACATCAATATCTTATTTATCCTCTTTTGAATAGAAAAATTGCTTTTCTTCTGTGAAACTGTAGCTTCTTACTCCAAGTGACTAAGCTGATACTTTGAGATGTTCACAGTACCCTGTAATTGTAAAAAAAGTGTGTTTCCTTCTACAATAGAGTTTTTTTTTAATTCTGGGTATATATTAAATTAGCCAAGCACTCCTAATATTTGTATGAATACAGAGATGAATATAATGTGGATAGTTATTTTATAAGTATCTTTTGAATCTATAAACTGACTTCTAAAAGTGGTCAGAACCAGAATATAGCCCTATCAAAAGGTGAGCTAAGAAGGATGTCTCTACTATTCAGTTTGCATGTGCTATGAATTTATACAGACAACTTTAACAACAAAGTAAGTACCTTGCAGTTTAGGCATATGTTTTAACTTGACTCAATAGAACAACAAACTGTTACTTCTCAAAGACAACTCTTTTCTTCTTCTTTTCTTTTATTTAAAATATATTCTTTTCTCATACAATATATACAAATTATAGTTTTCCCTCCTTCTATTTTTTTTCCCAGTTCATTCCCATCTCTCCTCTGCATTAATTCCTTTTCTGTCTCTTATTAGGAAAAAAAACAGGCTTCTAATAGAATACAATCAAACAAGACAAAAGAAAATATAATAACATGAAGCAAAAACTATCATATAGAAGTGGGACACAGCAACCCAATGAGAGAAATAGAGTCCCAAAAGCAGGCATAAGAGTCAGGGACACAATTGTTCTCACAGTCAGGAACCCCATAAACATACTAAGTTAATAGCTATAATATTTATTCAGAGAAGCTGGTACAGATCCGTGTAGGCCCTGTGATTTCTATTTCACTCTCTAAGAACTCATGTGAGCCTTGCTTAGTTTATTTAAAGGGCCTTGTCTCCTGGAGACAAGATATAGCCAGTTGAGACTCCATATTCCCCATTACTAAGAGCCCTCTTAAAAGACAATTCTTAATAGCATGTAACTACCCTGAGTTACACTGTTTCCCTAAAAAACATGATTACAATGGTAACTTCCATGAGATGGCTTATTGAAAAAGAGAGCGTACTGATCAGAGTTTGGTTCCCAGCACATTGCATGGCTCACATCTGCCTGTAACTCTAGCTAGGGATCTCATGCTCTTTTCTGGCCTCCTTAGGCACTGAACTTACATATACAACACACACACACGTTTACACATAATTAAATATTATTAAAATAGAATATTCAAAATACATAATTTGTAGATATTTGAAAATAAACTATTTTATGTATAAACATACACAATTATATGTCAATAAGAAAATATAAATACAGTGGAGAACCAGTGAATAAAGCTACTAAACCTGATGATGTGTTTGGTCCTTGGGACTCACATGACAGAAAGAGAAAACTTACTTCTAATAGTTGCCCCTGGATATGCACACACACCCACCCACCCACACACACACACACACACTATGACACTTGCTGTCTACAAGCATGCATACATAAATTTATTAACTACATTTTGAAAAATAATAAACTTGGAAACTTTATATACATATCATCTAGATCTGATAATTTATTCACTTATTTCTTCGTTAATTAATTAATTCATTTTTGCAGTGTTAGGAATGTGGAATTAAATATTCATGAGTCTGATATTTCCTGTCTTCATGCATCACTCTTCTATGGAAACCAAGCCCATTTTGCTTTCTGAGTGACAGTGGAGAGGTAGGCTTATCTGAAGTAGTGATGATTGTAGGGTAACTATTGGATTAGTTATTGTACCTTCAGGACCAAGGTTCTTTCTCTCAGAAATTTCTGTCTTTTAGCTCAAGTTAGTCCTATAGTCCTGTTCTCTGTATGGTGAGTGTGTGCATGCACACATTAATAGAGTACTTCTGGAGGTCCTTTTATTCATCTTGTTGAATATGCATTACCCAAAGTCAGGTACCATATAGAATAAAATATAATAGACTTGATATATAACCTTTCAGAGTCAAGGTATCCCAGAACACTTTACAGAGCAATGACTTAGATAATGTAGTACCGTGATTGTGTTGGCAAAGTTGACTGTCATTACCAACCCAGCAATAGATCACACTCCAGCCTTGAACATTATAACCTGTTTGAGTGAGAGAAGCAAAGTTAGCTAAAATGTAAGAATTATATCCTGATTGATTTTCAGAATGGCTCCTTCTGCCAATGCTTTTCTTTTTTACTTATTGTGATTTGTTTTTGTATTCTAAGACTGATGTTTTACTTAACAGAACTTTCTTTTTATCAGGACTTTCTTTATTAATAATATTTCATAGGTTTAGTGTAAATATCGCCACTAGACTTATGTTTAGAAGCTAGATCAAAATTATAGATTTAAAGTCTTGTGGTTCCAACATTTTCCTACATCCTACAGATAGAGCTGGTATATATTTGCACACTTTATTGGAATAGATGCAGTGAGAGGGACTGAAAAATATTTGTTTATTATTACAATAACCTACTTTGTTGATATCTGTGATAAACATGCTAGTAATTTAATTTATTTCACTTGCAATCTTAATAATCTTATGAGATGGATATTATCACTTTCATCTAATTAGAAATAAATACAAAAATATTAGATAACATTCTTTTCCATTTTTTTATATTTTTTGAAGATTTCATATGCATATGTGCACTGTATTTATATTATTATTGATACTTCCTCTCTGCCCTCCAACTTCTTCATGCCTCTCAACTCCTTTTTGGGTTCATGACTTCTTCATCTAAAATTATTTTTGTTGTGATGATTATTATAATCATTGTATGTAAACAAAACTTATTGAGTCTTACTGTGTGCTGCTCCTATGCACATGTGTTTAAGGCTGACTGTTTGGGGCTGGATAACCTATCAAGGGACTCATTACTCCAGAAAATTTATTCTTCCTCCCTCAGCAGCCATTGACTGAGTCAAGTTCTTCATCTAGAGGTTGAGCTTTGTGAAATTCCTTTATCCTATATGTATATAGTGCTGACTGATGTAGCTGATTATTATAAAGGTCTTGCCTGGGTAATTATATTGTTGAAATGTCACAGGTGCTGCATCTCTGTCATGTCTAGAGGACACTACCTATGACCTGATGTCCTGGTCCTCTAGCTCATACAATACATTCTCATCTATCTTACATGATGTTCCCTGAACATTAGGTGTATAAGTTGTGATTTAGGTGTATTAATTTTGTCTGGGCAATTTACTGTCACCTATTCTATGTATTCTGACTAGTTGTGAATGTCTGCAGTAGCCTCCATCTGCTGCAAATAGAAGCTTCTTCAATGAGCAGTGAGAACTACACTTAGATGAGAGTATAAGGACAAATGTATAGAATATCCTTAGAAGGAAAGTAGCAGTAGTAGCTTCTTTCCAGCCATAGAGAGATAGTGAGGTTTACAGTATCAGACACAAGCTTCCTAGAAAGAAATGGTCTGTATATCCAATTAGACAGTTGTTGGTAAGCCCCAAGTTATAAATGCCACTATTGCAAGATTGAGAGTATTTTTTTCACATTCTTAGAAAGCAATAAACTGAGTTTTAAACTGAGGTCTATCTTTCTCACATGTTTGATTCTCCTGCTTACATTAAGTAGACTCTAAAGTATAATGAAATGAAATGTGCTTATTTTGAATATTTCAGAATTGAAATAGGGAATAGTTTGCTAGTAATGCAAACATACTTAGGTGGAGATAATCAGATATGAAAATACAGTGTTAATGAAGGTAATGACATAATTAACAATGATGCTGCTTTTAATCCTTAAAAATAATTTCTGGTGTTTTCAGGGTACTTTTTGATGTCTATGTAACCATTTGTGGAGGAAGAAAACTTCTCCAAGTCCATACAAATTAATGTTCATTGCAACATAATCTCTAATTATTCTTTTAATTATAGTTATTTGACCCTTAAATTATTCAGTAATTATAATCTTAAATGTTTGCTCATTACCTAAAAGGTTAAAGATTTTATAGGATGGGCTGTATGCTAGCATATATGGGTTACCTGTAGGTATTGTTCTCAAGATCATATATTTTTATTCTATTTTCCCCCGAAATATCAAAATGCTAGAAAGAAAAAAGAAGAAAGTAGAGAATAAGGGAAGAAAATAATAAATTCAAAGAAGTAGATCAGCAAAATCAAGTAAACAAAAGTAGAAATTATAATGATATTTAATGCACAATAATAAAAATAGCCAGCCACTTTTTATAGCATTTACCTTATTTCTCTCGCATTTCACCTCTTCTCACCCGCCAAGCTCCATTTATATAAATGTTTGGTATCCTTAAAATACTTTCTACATCCAAGTACTAGAACAATCAGCCTTAGAATAATCTCTTTAAATCAATATATTTGTGATTTTAAGACAGAATGTATTCCACCTAAATCTTACCTTTTAATGTTACAAAAAAATTGTACAAAATTGTACAAAAAATTGCATTAGATATAACTACTCTAATCTTCTAAATGAATCTCTGGCTACTTTACTATATATCTCCCAAATACAGTATTTAATATAAAACTTTGTAGTTACCTACTACGAAGACAGACTCATCAGAAGTATCACTTTTTCTGTTTCTACTCAAAGGTTTTCAGTTAGTTAATGAGATAAAACTGAAAACAATATTCGAACATTGCTCACCAATAGTTCATGCCAGACCAAGTAGAGAGGTTATGTCATGGCTTTTCATTGTCCAATCAGTCTGTAGATCATAAACCTTCTTCAACAGTGTTGACGATGGGACCCTGATCCTACAAAAATGTTCATATCCTCATTCCCAGTTCCTGCGACTTTTCACCCTACAGGGTATAGACGTATAAAGGAGAGTGACCAATCATAAATAGTAAAAGATATGGTCTTGGAAGCAATGGCATGAGAACATTTGCAGGAGGACTCATAAGCCCAGCCTTGCACACTACCCTAGAAATGAAAAGACAGATCGTACCTCTCCTGAATGCCTCAGAAGAAGCCAGGCCAGCTGACACTATGATCTTACTCCAAGGTCTGATTTAGGACTTCTGTACTCCAGGAACTTAAGAAAATGAGATTTTGTTGTGTTGTTAAGTCACAAAATCTGTAGTGATTTATTATGGGAGCTATATAAGTGAGACACACACAGTGACTGTTAAAGAGCAAGAAGTGATTATTAAATAAAGAAAATCCCTGCTTGAGGAGTGCATCATCACAGACTAGTTACTGTTTTCAAAAGAAAGGTGAGAAAGAGAATATACATATTCCCATTTCATTTTATATTTTACTTATTTTAATAGTTCTTTGAGAATTTCATACAATGTATTTTGATTATGAGTATGCCCCAAATCTCCCCAAATATATCTCCTTTCACTGCCCAACCATCTTAGTTACTCTTTTGTTGCTGTGAGAAGACACCAAGACTAAGGAAATGTCCAGAAGAAAGATTTTGTTGGAGGCTTATATTTTCAGATGGTAAGAGTCATGATGATCATGGTAGGGAGCAAGGCAGCATGCAGGCAGACATGGTGACGGAATAGTAGCTTGATTCGCAGGCACAACAGAGACAGTGAGTGAAATGGGAAATGACATGGTCTCCTGAAGCCTCAAAGTCCACCTCCATCACACACCTCCTCCAAAGAAGGCCATACCTCCTACTCCTTTCTAAACATTTCATCAATTTGAGATGAAACATTCAAATATATGAGTCATTGGAGGCTATTTCCATTCAAACCACCATACCAACCAACCTCTTAAGAAACCATCAAGTGCAGTTGGTGTTGCCCATACATTCTTGGGTGAGAGGCCTTCTGCCAGAGAATGACTTACTTAACAGGAACCATCTCTCCACCACGCACATTAAGTTTCCTAAGTTAATTATCTTTAGACTATATATATTTATGAAATTCTTAAGAATAAAGGAAAAGTATTTGTTAAGAAAATCTTCCTCTGTAGCCCAGAGATCAGCTTCTCTGTACTGACTGAGGTAAGTGAATGAATATTTGACAGAAATATTTAATGAAGATAATCTATAAAAAATAAAGATTATAAATAGAAGAATTATCTTTAAAATGAGAATATTCTGAAATGTATTAAATTTGGTAAACATGGGCATGTCATCAATAGACATTTTCTTGTTTTATTATTTCTCTCTGTCTCTCTCTACACACACACACACACACACACACACACATAAACACACACACACACACACACATACACGTGTATGTGTGTGTGTGGTTATGAATATATGTATGTATGTACATGTGTACATACATACATATATTCATTTATGTTTTGAGGAACGTAAAGCTGAGAATCCTTGAACTCAATGTGTATCTAAGGATGACAATGAACTTCTGAGACTTTTGACTCAATTTCTTCAATGCTATAATTAGAAGCACACAGTTCTGAGCCTAGCTATAATTCTTGAGTATAGGTAAATTTAAGAGAAACATGAAAAAAGAAAGCTTGAGAAATAATGTTAATAAAAAAAAACTTTCAGAAAATGTATATGCTTTAAGAACCATTTATATTACGTTTAAAAACATACACAATTGCTGTTAGTTGCAGATTGAGATTATTTCTGATTGGATAAGGAATGAAAAGTTGGAAAGAGAGTGGTTTATAGGGGTGCTTGTGACTTTATAACTCTGATTATTTGTTTCTGTATGATTTCTTCAATAAACTTATAGCATTTATAAATGTTATAAATGTATAGACCTGTATTTGTTTCTGCAAATATTTTACAACAATAACCAGTGATGTTGTGGATACTGTGGGCACATGCTGTGCATGTAACTGTCTCCAGATACAAACAGCTTAAAGAATTCTTCACATGTATTACCCTACGAGTGCTTATTTGTAATTTGTTCTTTCTGCATTTCCTTTAAAAAAATCCCCATTAACAAAAGTAAGTGAAGTCAGTACTGTGACATAATCATTTCCTAAGATAATTATTTTAAAGAAAAAAAGGATCAGTATCTTCCTAAAGTTTCAAAAGATTTCTTTACGTTTGAGCTTAAGATTTTTCAACTACAAAATAATCTTAAATTTAGACTAAATTTATATGTGTTTTGTGTATGTTAAAAGTAAATATTTCTGTTAAATGTAGACTAAATATATATGTGCTTTGTGTATGTTAAAAGTAAATATTTCTGTTCATCCATGCACACTAATGTAGAGTAACAGAGTCAAAAATAGAAGCAGTATTTTCTAAGTTTAAAACTATTTCTCAGGCATATGGAGTGAGTGCTTACATTGTGCTTACAGTGTTCTGAGTTCATTCTTTGTGTTGCTTGCTTAGAATGTACCCAAGAGCATTGTGTCACAGTTAGCTGAATTATAAAGGAGTGGCACAATTGGTTATTCAGTGAGCGATTCTACAGGATTAGCAGCAAGTCAGGTTGGTGGTGATGCAGCCAAAGTGAATGAAAAGCATGCAAGTACCACATACGGAGGAACATCTGCTTCCAAAGTTGAAAAATATCTTCTCTAATCCCCAGCGCTACCCTGGCTTTTCTTCTTAATTCTCTCTCTCTATGCAGAAAGCACTGTCAAAACATATCCCGACCTCAGTTTTTACATTTATTATGATTTTTACAAATATTAAACCACTACACTTTTCTTTCACAGTTTCTGATCTTAAAGCAAAAGCTTCTCAAACCTGAAACAAATAGATTGAGAGTAGTTTAACATGGCTCGGACTTAGAATCTCAAAAAGAATCATTCTCTTCCTGTAGTACATTCAGTGTGGTTTCCCCTTTGTATTTCATAATAAAAGGTATTTGTTGCTGTGTTTAAGCCTGAAAATACATTGTAGGGCAGTTATACCAACAAACCGGTTGTGTGTTTTACTGCTGTTGTTCCTCACCTTCAGAAAGGTCACTGAGTTCCCTGGCATCATTCTGCAAGTAGCGTGATGTGAGAATTGCCTTTTGTCTCTCCTCTCCTCACAAGGATTTTAATTTGCTTTCCTTATAAAAGGTTGAGTCAGATTTATACTTCACTTGTTATGATTTAACTTTTATTTTGTATGCATACTGTGTGTTCTATGCATGTCTGCTTGCATGTGTGTGGATGAGTGTGGGGGGAGTGCCTGTACACAGTTGTGCACAGATGACACAAGGTGCTTTCCTGTTTTGTCCTCCATGGTATTGAAAGTAACTGGTGCTTTCATCTGAAGCCAGAGTTTCTCCAACAGCTAGTCTAGCTAAATGTCTTCTGGGTTCCCCTATGTCTGCCTCCCACTGATTTTATAGGTTGACAACTTTATACTAGTTTTGGAGATTTATAAACTCATGTTTATACTTGCATGGCAAGGGCTTTATCAACTAAGTTTATCTTCTCAGTCCTGAACTGTACTTTTTTGATTCCTAATAATTAAGAACCTTTAATAACTCAGAATTTTAATTTGACCTATAAAATGTATTTTTCTTTTTACTCAATCAAGTAAGTAACTGTTTCTTACAGAGAACAGTTCTATTGCTTAAATATCCAGTAATTTTGAAAAATAATTAGCAATGATGTTCAGATGCATGGTTCAGCAGTACCAACAAAGGCTTTTTCACAACTTTAATACATTTCTCTGGAGTTAATATTTTTTCTCTGAGTTCCTTACATACCAAACCGGACCTTCCCAATTAGCTACCTCCTCCTTCTCTGTTATATAGACTAGAAAGTGAGGCTTTGGGTTGCTGAAACAGTTTGCTGTTAGAAAGCTTCTTAAAATCGACACTGACTTTTCATTTTAATCTCAGTGTTTTTTATTCTATAACCTCCTTACCCTAGAGTCTATTTACACAATCTGAAAAGAAACCAATATATGCCCAGAGTCTATTTTAATACATCTATTTTATGTTTATTATTTCTTATCTCTTTTTCTCCTAAATGAATTAAGTAGAGGTTAATATAAAAATATAAATTCTATATGGAGTGACACATATTGCATTCATCTTTATAATGAACTGAACAGCATGACCCCAGTCACATGATAAGGCAAACATTTCCTCTTTGAAAACTCAAGTGGCATCATGTCACATAATTAGGAAACTACTTTTGGGAGATTTAAAATATTGTAGTGGATTTTTCTATTACTTCAGATGAATAAGATGCAATGAGAAGATGTATTAATTCTCTTAAGTGACTTTTAGCATTAAAATTTCCACTTTTTAGTATTCTACGCAGATGTTGTTTGCATGGAAGTCATTTACATTTTCTTGTTTCTCTAAAACTGAACAAGAGTGTTATTTTTTATGCATTTCTATGAGGCTATTGGCTGTTTCCAAACCTTACTTTCTTTTATATTAAGGGCTCACATAAGAGATAACAAATTCATAAGAATACCCCTTTAACATCTTTATGTTGAGTTAGCTTTTAGACAAGTGAATAGTCATTTTATTTCTTTTCTACAGATAATCAGTCATTTCTTGCTGCAGGATGGTTTTTTTACTATAGGGTATAACTACTGGCTTCATCTCATTGTACACATAATTGGTTCATTGTGACCATGAGTTACACTCAACAAGTGACCTTAGAATTACTTAACGGGTATTCATGTTCTTATTAGAATCTATTGTGTACTGGCAGCATCTGCTTCCATGTCATTCTCAGATTACTATAATCTGACCTATTGTCTTTAGTCGCAGAAGTGTAGGCACCCAGCACTGGAATAACACGGACAGAAGAGTCTATTCAGAGAGAACTACAATGTCAGAGAATTTGGTATTACAGCACCAGGTGATATGAAGCTATTGTGCTGTATCCCATATCCACAGAATAATCAATGACTCCTCAAGTGCATTTACTCAAAAGAAAACAGGATAAAAGGCAGGAGGGGAATGGTGGAAATAATCAGCTCTATTCTGGCAGGCAGAATCCCTGCTAAGCCGACTTCTTCAGAAAAGAGTGGATCATTTCCCTCAGGACCAAGAAGGAAGCTGCTCCAGACCTGTGTGGCTTTCTCACAAACCGCCATTTTGTTGGAGGAAAGAATCTAAGGGCCACATCTGACAGCTGGGAAGACTATGTGACATGTCATCAGGGTCATGTAACAGTATTTCTATAGGGGTGTCTTCCTGCCTACCTACAAACTTTGCCTATGACTACATCATCTATTGCCAAAACTTTTCAAGTCATATGAACAGAGAGGCAGCAGCTCTGTCTCCTTTCTGTTTAAATTGACTGTTGTGGCAGGCATTTCTTTCTGACTGTACTATAAACAACCATTTCCTTACTCAATGTGATAATGTAGGTTAGTAAGCCATACAGTCAACCACTATTAAATTAGTTATATTTGCATGTATGTATATTCATTATGTATGTACGTAAGTGTATACACATTTATGAACAAATGTAGAGATGTGTACTATTAAGTTTTTATATTTTTGTTTTATGCTGTCTCCATTTAAACTGAGTCTGTTATACGAAGTGAAGCACCTTTCTATGCAAGAAGAATCACACCTGCCCTATCATGTGTGTTTGGAAAGTACATTATGTGAGCCTAGTAGGGCCTAAAGTCTTCAAACTGGCTCATCAAATATCTTCTGAGAACAGAAAATCTTCTTTTAAATCTGTCTTTTACAAATGAAGCTGTGTCTCTAAATCTTAAAGAGTTATAATTTGATTTCCATTTGATTATACATTTTAGCTAATTATTTAACTACAAAATTGTTACCTGCCTGACAACTGTCTTTTATTAGTGTGGTGATAATCCTCACAAAACGTTTTTGTTCTTGTTCATGTGCATGCATGCATATGTTTACATGTGTGGAAATATGTATATGGGATGTACAAGCATGTGTGTGCACATGCCCTTAGATTTGAGGTGAGGCTACTGTTTTCCTCAATCACTGTTTGCTTTATTTACTGAAGAAGTTTTCTCTCTGAGCCTTGTTATTGCCAGTTTGACTAGTCTAGCTAGCTGGTTTGCCCAGGAGCTCTCTTTATCCGCCCCTTGAGTGCTAGGAACATAGAAAGGAGAGACAATGTCTACACAGTTTTTCTGTTGCTTCAGGAGACCTGAGCCCTGATACTCAGCCTGACTCATCCAGTTCTGTATCCACTGACCTAAAGCCCCAGCTTCTCTCACTACCTTTCAAGCACTTAGGGTCCTCTTCAAATATCTGAATAACTAAGTTTTTTTCTGTTCTAGATGGCAAAGATGAGTAAAGAGGAATCAGTCTCAGTGTCTACAGTGTCTATGTTTAAAGCTCAAACAAGCCCAAACTTTAAAGACCTGTCTTCCTTATCTCTCTCTAGAATTTTTTTTAATCTTTGTTTTTAATCTCTTGACTCATTCTAACAGTATGATCATTTCTTTCTCTCTCTGCATAGATAAAGAACACTCAGAAGACACTGTGAGCCTCTTCTAGCCACTCAGTTTCCAGGTAAATATCTGTTATTCAGAGTGACCAAAAGATGTTTTGACTAAAATTGGTGATGTTTACAGAACTAAGTTTAAATTAATTGGTGTGCATGGGTATTTTGCATCCATGTGTGTCTGTGCATCACATGTGCACCTATTGAATATGAAGGTGAGAAGAAGGCACCAGATTCCATGGAAGTGGAGCTGCTGATGGTTGTGAGTCACCATGCATGTGTTGGGAACAGCATCTGAGTCATCTGGAAGAGTGGCCAGTGCTTTTAAACCCTTAGCCATCTATCCAGCTATAATTAGCATGATTTTCTATTGGTTTCTCATCTTTACAGTGAAGAGCAGTGAAAAGCAAGCAAGAAATACAGTATGGCTAAAGTAGGCAAACATAAGCTTTTACTTTTATCTATTAATGACTTGCCCAATATTTTATCACTGTTAAAGTCTGCACTTTTCTTTCCACTAACATGGACTGTATTAGAACTCTACTGCATCCTTTCTGCTTCTTCTAGAAGCTTCTTTTAGTATCTTTACTGGATTCTGAGTCTCCTGTTTGATCAATATCTTAAACACTGATCATTCTTTCCAACTTATATGAGGGAGACTTCTGGAGTTTGTAAACATATTGATAAACTTGGGAATGAATGATTGGTCTTCTAACTCATTGGGTTTATTCCTCCTTAAGCAGTTTTAAAGCTAGCATGGAGAATTATTCCCTGTGTAAACCAGTCCTCAGCTATTTAATGCCCCACAATCACATTGTAATTAAAATTTAGATGACTTAAGCAATAACTTGATCAGTCATTTTGGTTTAAAACCAATGGCATATGTATGCAAAATCTGTTACATTTTCTTATTTTTACAGATACTTTATTTTGGTTTCAAATTAGAATTTAAAAAGTCTTTATAGAAAGAATGACAGATAGCACATTTTTATATTTTTAAGAGCAACCAATCTCATGCATTTAAAATATGGACATATTTATTTGGGACTGTAATTTAGGCAACACGGAGACAGAAAATACTTGTGATAATAATATGTATCGATATATTCTACACCAAGTTTTTAGCACATACAATCATGGATATTTATGCAAATGCATATTTGACATTAACGATCTGACATATTTTGGAAAAATAATGTTTGATGACAGGAATACACAAGGAAGATCATTAATCATTTGGTCGTATTCATATATATATATATATATATATATATATATATATATATATATATATATATATATAACTATGCCTTAAAATTAAGTTAAAATTTTAAGAATCACTTAAAAATTATGCATATTTGTGTGTCTTTGTGTGGCTTTATGCACATGACTTCAAGTGCCTGCAGAGGCCAGAAAAGGCTATTCGATTCCCTGATCCAGGAGTTGCATGCAATGGTGGACAGTCCAACCTGGGTGCTGGAAACTGAATTCTGGTCTTCTGTAAGAGTAGTATACTTTCTTTTTATTGTTTTTTATTTGTTTTTTACTTCTCTTCTCTCTTATAATACATCCTGATCCCCCTACTCCCCTGTCTGCACTGCTCCCAGCTCATCCCATCTCCCCAGATATCCTTCTCTACCTTCCCCCCACCTCCACCCCTGTTTCTCCTCAGAAAAGATCAGTCCTCCTAGGATTACAGCTCAAGCAGGGTATGGCAAGATAGAGAAAGGCCAGGCACTTACCCTTACATCAAGGGTGGATTTGGTAACCCAGCAGGAGCAAAAGGGTCCCAAGGGCAAGTAAAACCATCACAGATTCCCCCACACCGACTTGTAGGAGATTTGCAAGAACACCAAGCTATAACATATATTTAGGGGACCCTTTAGGTTTTGTGTCTGCTGCTGTTGAGCCATCCCTACAGCCAAGAATTTCACTCAATATTTTATACTTTATATATGTAGACCAGAATGCTAAAAATACCTTTATTGAGATAAAAATGTTTTAAGAACATATATGAATATTATATGTGTGCCATTTTTATGTTTGTTTGGTTAAACAAGGATTTTGTCTATGATTAAAAAAAAAAAAAAGATACTCCTAGCCTGTGAATGTACTAGCCTACATTGTGAATTTTGCTTTAAAGAAACTGTGAGATGTCTACATTTTCTATTTTTAATAGAGCTGTTTTATTTTTCTTGTGTTTCTTTCTTTTTCAGTGACTGGAACTTTACAGCCAATTGGTGGAACAGAGAGGCGAAGGTGCGTTTTTGAAGACATCAGCCATCCACCTCTTTCATTATTCCTGCCCCTCTGACAACACAGAGCATGCTGTCAACGTCCCTCAGGTAAACCCTTATTACATGTGTCATTAGAGGCTGTTTGCCATATCTGCTTTAACACTACAGACATTTAAGTAGGTTATTCCATCACTTTGCCATTTTGATTATGACAACAAAATGACACCATATTGAAATGGATTTTGGAAAGAAAGGCTAACTGTCCAAAGAGGTCCATGCTCACTCTAATTAAAATTGGCTTAGATGGCACAACCTTCATAATTCTGAGTATGACTATGAAGGATATGCACGCTGAAAACCTTCTTTGCTCATTAGTGCTATTTCTGTCAGACACTACTCCCTGCTCTTTTCTTAATGAATGCTAAGCCATCGCTTTAGAAGCCTGTGCTGTTTCCGTGAACTGAAGGAACTGTCTTATTTCCTCCCAAGTTCGTCAGGAGTAAAACCGGGAGTCACCTCTTTGACATTTCTCAACCTCTGTACTTATTTATCTCTTGGAGACCCTGTGCTCCAGAGATATCACTGTCTTAATTAAGAAGAAGGATGTGACCATGGGAAATTGACTGATTTCATTGATTAAGGACTAGCCGTACAAGTAACATTGATTTTAACAGTGGGTCTACATAGATGTAATTGTTCGAACATGGGGCTGCATAATTATGGTGATGTACGAGAATAGTTGGTTTGTCCTTTTCAACCTTCACTAACATTCTTTTGCATGATAATGTACCTCATGCAATTAGCAGAAATCTTAAATGTTACAAAATGTCTTTTGTGGAGACATGGGATAATAATTATATTCTAATTTAATTCAACAACATCAGACAGCTTTACTTTATTCTTCTCATTTGTCCTCTTCTTGAACATTCAAGATGATGGACACAGTGACATAAATGTGGATTTTGACCCCTGTACCGCTAATAATCAGCCCTAAAAACACACATAAGTAATCTATGATTTAATTTATGATTTATTTAGCATTGTACATATTCTCTGACAATTAATAATATTTGGTGTTTAGTTTTCAAATGGAGTACTCCATATTAGGACTTAAGTTTGAAGAAAGTTCCTTCCATCTTTCTGTATATTCATGAAAACATACA
Source organism: Cricetomys ansorgei (assembly GCA_026225945.1). Lineage (NCBI taxonomy): Eukaryota > Metazoa > Chordata > Mammalia > Rodentia > Nesomyidae > Cricetomys > Cricetomys ansorgei. The sequence continues at coordinate 8,220,073 of JAMJFZ010002307.1, read as the reverse complement.
TCAAGCTCATTAAGTTATAAATGATAGATAGTTGTTAACTTCTCTATGGAAGATACACTTTATCATAGCGAGCACAAAAAAATCACAGTGTAAGTAAAATAATGTAACTATATTTTATACACTATAATGACATTTAAATGACACAAAAACAGACTCTGATTGATATTTCTGTTGGGGCCTTATAGAAATTAAGTATCTCAATTGGTGATATTAAGCTACACATAATCAAGTGTTTTCATATTTAATATACTAGAGATAGAGAAAAGTTTCAATCTTGCAAAGTAACATTTTGTGAAAGCTGCCGCAAGAAGGCAGCCACAGATTTACCTAGAGAAAACAGTCTTCGCCAGGAGTCAGGAAGGAGCAGTGGATTTTTGTCATCAACATGCCATTAATTAGTCCTGTGACCTTTAGTAGCTGTGTACTACACATAACAAAAAGCTCCTCACAAAAATCATGCAAGCACTTGCTTTCCATACGCCTTTGCTCTTTAATCCACTAGTAAGAAAAGCTAAAAAATAATGAATAATTTCATATTCTAATGGAAAAAGAATGAATTTCATATTTGGGTTAACTGTGTTATGTGTGATTAGTTGTTTGCTGAATGCTGAGTTTTTAAATGTTCACTGTACCTGCTTGAACTGGGAAGGGAGGTTAATAACTAAACAGACAGTTATGGTATCATTTCCACATTCCATTAGCATCCAAAGCCTCTCTATAAAATCACATGGTTGCCTTTGTATAAGCAGACCTCTGTTTCACGTTTTACTTCTTCCACCTAAAACCCATGCATATAGTGGTATTTTGGAAATGCCATGGGCTTATGCTTTTTATCAAGAAGACAACTTCCCTCGTTGTGTTGGTTTATAATTGAAGGTAAGTTTAAGGAATCATTTCTCCCATCTTCTACTTCAGAAAGAAAAATACATTCACTAACATAATTCTATCTATAAAAACTAACCTTTTTTTTATCATTTCATATAACACAAGAAAAAAAAGGAGAAAATCGTGATAGTTAAAGCCAGTAATCTAACATGAATATTCACAAGTCTTTTAACAGGTGACTGTAAAAATAAAACACAGATGAGTTCCTTTGGGAATTCTCCTTCGGGCTGCTGAGGGAAAGCTGCACAGGGTGGCTCTGTGCTAAGTGAGAGACTCGGTATTCTCACTCTTGTTCAGACCTTGTGTTTGAAAGAGAATGAGTCTCCAGAAGTCCTTCGTCATTGGGCTCTAGGTCCCAAAAGTAATTGCAGAATGTACTCAGAATTCCACTTTTTGCAGTAAGACAGGGTCTAGAAAAGAGCCAGACTTTGGTTTTAATTCCTTCTAAACAGGAAGCCTTTCAATTTTTGAAACTGGGAAGTCAAATTGTAGCTGAGATACAAGGTGAAGTTCTTTTAGATCTGTCAACCTTAGTAGCAACTGAAACATTGCAGAGAAGAGTCCACCCACACTGTTCACCTTCCCTGAGCCACCTAGGGAGGCTGCTGAAGAATCTAATGTCTTTCTTCATCAATGATGCCTATTTGTGAATAAATAGCTGCTTTGTCTTATTCATGTGTACTTCTCTCATCTTGCCTGACATATACACTGAAAACAGGATTTCGATAAATCCTCACAGCATATCCAGGGACATTTGCAACATATAAGATGTCTAAGGTTAAATGAGAAATAACTGAGTTGAAAGCTAGCATGCCTGACATGAGCAGATTAGTGCAAGGGGCAGAAATGACCTCATAATGACAAGATTTGGGCAATCCATTCACAACCTAGATGGAAAAAACTGTTGCAGAAATACAGAGACCCACAGAAACTGTAAACATCAAGCCAGGCATGGTAGGGGAAGTTTGCAGTCTCGACACTTTGGAGCCTGAAGATGGAGCATCACCCTGTGCTATAAAGGGAGATGCTGTTAAAAATAGCTAGAATAGAAAAATAGTAGAAAAAGAAAGAAGATGCCAATGAAAGACTAATAAAGCAAGAAATTTCCATTACATTATTGTGATATGCTTCAAGTGAATAAGTTAGATATATATAGCAGGTGTATATCAAGAAGGGAATGCAGACCCAAGATGCTTTCGGCTACAGAGAAAGTGAAAGTGTCTACACAAGCCAGAGACAAAAAGAAAACCTGAGACATTAACTAAAGAAAGCCTGGTGCATGCACTTTCACTCTGAGAGGCATTTGCCTAAATGTAACTATTGCAATTTATACACACACACACACACACACACACACACACACACACACACACACACACACACATGCACAGGAAAGCTCAATTTATAGGTACTTTTGGCTCAAAACTCTATCAACTGACCACAGAATGAGTTAAATTATATAAAATGTATCATTCACATAAAGTAAAACCACAATATTTCACCTGACCAGAAGCATATTCTAAGAGACCACTCAATATTTTTTATTTGAATACTAGAATGGTCCTTTCAACATAGTTATGGCCTTTTAGCAATTTAATACAAACATGTAATGTGTTTATACTATACTTGTCTCACATTCTTCTTCCTCTTCCCATTAATCCCATTCTTCTTACCAACTAGTCCCCATTCTACTCCCATGCCATTTTTGGCAACTCTGATCTTAATTAGGATTTTTCACATGGAAATGGGTGGAGGGTTAATTCAAAGAGCATGGGCAATTCACTAGTGGGTATACACCATGGAATAAAATGTTTCCACATGCTCCTTAATCCTTTCTTGCCAATAGGGACTCAGTGTTGATGGGCTCTATCTTGTACATGATTCTTTTAGGTCACCACAGGTGATGTCAGTTCGTAGATGCACTAGCCTTGTCGCATCCAGAAGACAGCATTTTATAGTGACCTGGATCTTACATCCTTTTAGACCCCTGTGCCATGATGTTTCCTGAGTCTTTGAGATGTTGATAGATAGCTCATTTACAGCCAAGCACTTAACAGCACTTAATCTCAACACTTTGAGAAGTTATGCTTCTCATAGTTACTGCAAAAAGGGCCTTCTCTGTTCAACGCTAGCAACAACACTAATCAATGGACACAAGTGTATGCATTTAAAAGGCAGTTTTATTACACAAGTATGTGTGTGTGTGTGTGTAGCTTTAGTGGATGAGCTAAAACTCATATACATATGTATATACTTATCAAAACCAAGAGTTTTAGCACACCCACTAAACCCTATGAGATACCTAGCCATGAACTTCTAACTAGATTTATAGTGCCAGACAAGTATGATGTTATATTCATTCATTTATTATTAAAATCAGTAAAGAAAACTTTCCTTTTGTTTGAAAGAAGGTTAGGAGAAAGATGCTATTTTCTGAGAATCACCAATATTCCAAGGTATATCATGACATTGATGTATGGCTTCATACAATTAGTACCAAACTCTGACTTGTACAGCATAATCTAAATGTAATGATGAGGTAGAACAACCTAAGACTTGTTAGCAACACAGGAGTGAAGCATAACCTAATTTGGGGTTCTTAATGCATATACCCATGAGTGCACATGTGGTTAAGGAGACAGTTCAGTTATGCAAGCATATAAAACATACCTGAGGGCATTATAGATATTTTTATACTCTAGAGGCATACAATCTCTTTCACTATAGCTTGAGCTAGATGATGGCAAAAGTCTGAGGCCTGAAATTTAAATAGTTTCTGCCTGTCAGAAGGAACTGGGCTGATATATCAAAAGAAGGATGCGAACCTGAAAACTCTTTGGAAAGGGTGGAATGAGGTACAAATGGGCAGGGGTGGGAGATGAAGCCACTGAGTTGTCACAACCAAATTACTGGCAACTTCCACTTTTTAAAAGGACAACATTCTTCAACCCAGAGACAGTAAAGTTCTTAAAAAGTTGAGCACAGAGATTGCAGAATCCAAACTGCATTTAGAAAGGCCTTCTGACTTCAGTGTAGAAGGTAATTTGGAGAGGGGAGTAGAGGAAACAAAAACACCTGTTCAACGTGGTCTCTGAACATCCTAGAGAAATAGAGCTGTGTGAAGGCACATAGTAGCAGGCAACAGACAGGTGGGATGCATTTGAGAGATAAGCGAAATTATCATCTTGTAAAATTGAATTTTTTTTCCTAGCAAGTTTTGTGGTGATGTGAGAGATTATCACATGAACAGATACACAAAATTTGTGCCCAAATTTCCATGATACTCCCTTGATTACTCTTGGGTTTTCCTGAGAATTTGAATCTATGAATGTTTTATAGTCTTGGCTGTCACTTGAGCAATGGATCATAGCTAATGGGATCTAAAATTCTTTAATTTCTTTATAAGATCAAATGTGTGTGAAGTCATAGTCAGGATATTTATGATTGACTTTCTTATTTTTAGGGGTAGTGAAAGCAGTGATACATATTTAATCAATTTTGAGCATATAAAGTATGCAAACACTATGTTTATATGCATATGAACTGTTTCATATTACTCATATTTTATAGATCATTCACTGAAATGTTTGATTAATATTATTTCCTTTATAGATTGTTCTAAATGAAACGTCCTTGTAAGATCATGCCCCTTTCTTTGAAGCATATTTTGTAATGTTCTGTTACTTAAACAATTATAAAAATAATAGTTATTAATAATTCTTCATGTGGTTGGGAAAGTACTAAGTGTTCCAGATTGATTTGTCCCAATGAATCTATACCTTCAGAATGTGTTACGAGATCTTAGAATAAATCTAAGACTCAGCCAGGCACAGTGGTACATGCTTTTTGTCCCAGCACTCAGGAGAAAGAGGTAGGCAGATATCTGTAAGTTTGAGACCAGCTGATCTACATAGGGAGTTCCAGGTGAGTCAAAGCTAAATAGACAGATTCAGTGAAAAAGAAAAAGAAAAAAGAAAAAACTCTATGAAAGATTCCTTGAGCTCAAGTAACTCGTAAGTAATACTAAGTATGTTTCAGATATGTACCATTAGACTCTACATTTTTCCATGAAAGTCAGGTAACCAGCAGTGTCAAAATAGTGTAGCTTCTTCATAAACATATGCATAGATAAGCAACTAAATAAGTTAAATCATATAAGAGTTACATATGTAATAATGTTTCCTGAAAAAAAATGAGTAAAAATGGCAACAGAATCAGAGTTGTGACATGAGTAGATTTGCTTCAAATCCATAAAGAAATGTGGTTGTGACAAGGACAAAATTAGACCTACCAAGTCTAGTACAGGGATGATCTGAGGACATCAATTAAAACAATAGAGAAAAGAAGAATGAAAGATGAATTGATGCACATCATGAAAGGAGAATTAATTGAGCTTAATGACTCATAGTATATTATGGGTTATAAAGAGCAATGAGTCAAATTTTATAGCCCATAGCACTGTGCAAAGGTATCTATATTTAAAAATTTGCTGTCCTTTTGTGATGGGCATAGGGGAATATCTCATAATTTTATGTCTCATAGAGTTGTTGAAACAACATTGAAATTCACATGTAGGGAAAAATCATTGGTGTATTCAGGAAACACAAAATGAAAAAAAGCTCTGAAGCTACTTTAAAAGGAGTCATAGCATCTAGGTACCAGTATTCGAATGCTAACACCTCTTAATATGTATCATTTGTCATCTGCTGAAGGCCAGGTTATACCTGAGTTATTTTTAAATAATCAACTCTTCCTGATATCTACTATTTTTCATTAAACCATTTAAAATATAAATAGTAACTGTCAAATGAGTTAATCGCTTCACTTATAAATTACTTGCTTAATAATGAGTCAAGGAAACTATGTCTCCAATTATTAGAGCATTTCTATAGGTAGAAAAGTTATATAAATGTAGAGTGTCTATTCGTTGAGAGTAAAATTAAATATTTTGGGTTACTGTCCACAAAAGAACTGGCCTATGCAATATGGGGAAAGGAGAACTATACATTACTGGTGACAACAAAAAATGGAAAATCCACCATGGAAATCTCCATGGAGGCTTCAAAGAACATTAAAACTGGGCTTCCATATGACCCAACTATACCACTTTTGAGTAGATACCCAGAGGACTACATTGAAATGTCATAGAACACTTACATATCAAAGTCTACTGCTGCACTAGTCAAAATAGCTAAGAAACAGAAACAGCCCAAATATCCATCCACATATATAAATGTATAAAAATTTGATATGTATGTACAATAGAATTTTATGTTGCCATTTCTGATGTTTTCAGAAAGCTAGATGGAACTGGAGTACATTAGGTTAAGCAAATAAGCAGACCCAGAAAGTCAAATACAGCCTGTTTTCTCTTAACAAGCAGACTGAAGACTTATATTTATATTTGAGTGTGTTCGTAGAGTAGATCACGAAAGTAGAAAAAGAACCATGAGTGGACAGGACAGGTCTTCAGAAACAGTGGGGAGGAAAGTAATGCAAAAAACCTACCTGTGACATGAGAGCAGAATAATGACTACATGACAGTGAGGGTAGGTAGGGGTCACAGTGATTCAAAAAGATGATAAAGAACAAGAAAATTAAATAAGAACAAAAACTAATGACCTGTATGTTTGTAAATGTCATAATGAAACCCATTACTTTGTAAGTTAACTTAAAATAGATAAATAATAGTGAGCAAAAATGATCACACTGCATCAGGTTTGCAAAAAAATCTCTAACAAATATACGAACTCATAGACATTGAACAACTCATTGCTGAATGATGAATGAGTCAAAGAAGAAATTTAAAAAAGAAATAATAGTTTTGTAGCTAAATGAAAATGAAAACATAACAAAACCTATGGATCACATTAAAAGCAGTCCTATACGAGAATTTTATAGTTCCAAGTGCCCACATTAAAAAAAAAAATCACAATTAGCCCAAATAAATGACTTAATGATGCAACTAACAATACAAAAAAAATCAGTAAATCTAAGAGTTGGTTCTTTGTGAAGAGAAACAAGATTGACAGACTGTTGGCCCAAATGATCAAAAGAAAGAGAAAACCCAAATTAATAGAACCAAAAATTGACAAGGAAATAATACAACAGACACCAAAGTAATTCAGAATAATTTTAAGGGAATACTTTAAAAATCTTAACTCCATGAAGTTGAAAAACCTAAAAAAAAAAAAAAAAAAAAAAAAGGATGAATTTCTAGATTCACTCAAACTATCAATATTAAGCCAAGAATTCAACAGCCTAAACAGACACACAACAAATAACAAAATTGAAAGAATAGTAAAAGGCCTTCCAAATAAAGAACTCCAGGGCCCGGGGGATTCACAGCAGAACTCTACTGGTCTTGAAATTATAGTTTTTGCAGAAAATTTTACTTACAGAATGATAATTAATACATCTAGAATGACTGAGTTAATCAAAGAAACACCACTAGAATAAAACAGTAACCATTACTCCAGGAAAAAAAAATTTGCTAACAATGGTGAACAAAACTTAAAGGGAAGCAGACTCTGTGTTAATGACTCTGGTGGTGTTAGAGATATGACTATGTGTTCTTACACCACTCCCCCAAGACTAGAAGGTTAATTTCACTCCCCTTTGAATATGGATTGGACAAAGGATTCACAGTAGAATGAATAGGGAAAAAGGGAAAGATTGTTCTAGGTTGGAGAATCTGCTGCATGCCACCTTAACAAGTGATCATGATCATATGATCTGTAAGGAGAGACACAGGCATCACCAGTTTCTGGTTTGTTATGACAAAGTTGACATACTGTCTCTTCCAATCTGGGGAAACATAAAGGTAACCAAAGGTAGCAGATAGCCTACAAAGTGCTTAACCATATTTTTGACTTATGTTGTTCAAAATTTTAATTTATGTGTTACTGTGTGTGTATGATGTGTGTGTGTGTGTGTGCGCGCGCACACACACAAATGCGCATGCACATGCACACGTACCTGGGTCACCATACATGTAGGACGATCAGAAGACAATCTTTGTGAGTTAGTTATTTCCTTCCACTGTGGGTTATGGCAATTTAACTCAAGATTTCAGGCCTGGACAGCGAGAACTTTTACCCACTGATCTATCTTACAGGCTCCTAATGATTAATTTTCAAAAATACATAAAGAATATGAAAAATATGTTGCCCCAGAATATGTGTCATGCATTGGAGATGCTAAAGTGAAACCACAATTATTCCCAATAGTCATACTCTATCTGATCCTGGCAAAATAGTAAAACTTGGTCAAATTGAGCCAGGTCTTTCTTTCAGGGTTAATTTTCTATGGATTATAGCAATATGATTATAGTTGCATCACAAGCTATTTACCATCACAGGATACCAAATTATGGGATAAAATGACACTCTGGATGGTGCTATCTACTTTCTGAATGTATAATAATATTTAAAGTAAATATAAATCAAAATCTATTCACCCATCATCTATCTATCTTTGTGTGTGTTTGTGTGTGAAATTACTTGTTTCTGTTATCGTAGAAGAATGAAAGCTTCAGCATCTCATTTCTGTCTAAAAGTTTACATTAACATAGACTACTAAAACATCACATCTTCATCTTCTTGTGCTCTTCTAACTAATGACACTACTTTCATGCTGTCTTGCTTGAAATAGGTCCATTAAAATCAAATAAGAAAAAATGAACACTCTGTGCCCAACGGTAGACTTTCCATACCATGCACTACTCATTGGAGCTGTCCAAATCCATAGCTCTGAAATCATGTGTGCCCAAATATCAAAGAATGAGAGCTGGGGAAATTTAAATCAGGACTGCAGTCGTCTATCAACTTCCTAAACTGGGTTCTCCCTGAAAGGTTTGGGAACCCTCATGCTGACATCAAAAACATCTATGAATCCTACCCAGATAATGTTCTCTCGAATCCACTGGGCCAGTCTCCACACTGATGTACTAAAATAGTAATATACTATTGGTCCTTGTCCAATCTACATCTCACCTGATGACTTATGGAATTTCTCCAAAACATAAATCTTCCTGACTCCAATTGTCATTTCTCTCTCCTCATTTCAGTGTAGGTCAATTACTCAGGGGAGACCTTCAAGGCTTCTCCATCATCATAGTGCACACATTTATAATCACACACATCACATTTTAACAGGAAATGAAAGTTTGCATGCATTTTTGTGACTATAATATTAGTGCCAGTAGTGTATTCAAGATTTGATTATTTAAACATCTGAGACTCACTTGATTTTTGTCTTAATTCAATGCTTAGTAAATCACCTGGCACCTGTTAGTTCTCAAACAAATATTTGATATGTGTTTTGTTATGTTTGGAATATTTCATCAACAATGCTATCCTGACTACAAAATATGCTAGGGCAATTACGGCACAAAGCTTACAGGAGTGATTAATCAATATCTGATTTGATTTAAGGCCCACTTCAAGAGATGGAAACAGTAGTTTACATTTCTTGAGTAATCAACCACCTAAAACTAGATAGCCCAGGAACACTGGGTAAAACCAAATACTACTAATTTAAAAAAAAAATGTAGGAACAAAATGACTCCTAATGGCATTCTACTATCCTCATGAGTTCTTTGTTCATCCTTCATCAGAGAAACTTCCTCTTGCAGCAGATGAGAATATTGAGAACACAGTCAGACAATATGTAAAGAGGAGAGAAATCTTGGAATATTCATCTCTAAATGGTATGTCTCCATCAAATTCCTCTTCTCATGGCTCTTCTGACTCTTTCAGTCTTCCATGCTGTTTCCTGAAATATGTTCATGGATTGATACAGATGTTGACTCTTGAACTTAAATTGGACATCAATAAACAAAGATCAGCAGATAATAAAATTACATCAAAAGTACAAATTTGTCTTGGTTATGTAAAATATATCAGTTCTTAGGAAACAATCATAATGATGTCCATGATGGAGAATTTGAATTAGGTAATATTTATTTATTTTCTGAAATAAGATTAAAGGAATCATAAGGAAACTTAATCCCATATATTTGATATTGGAATATAATAGCATCAGGTCATAAAGTCCTGGCTCATAACACAATAAGAATTCTCAGATGACTTTCAATTTGATTTTATTGGCATTTTACTGATAACAGAAGTAGGAACTTGGAGCAGAAGGACAGTCTTTGCCTTTGAGAGAGAGAGTGAGAGAGTATTTGACTTTGAAACCAAGGAGGAATAACGTGATGCTTTCACTGTGAGCCCTTGTTCTACCTGCATCAACTTTCCCTGCCCTAGACAATTTTTCTGGATTCATTGACCGTAGAAGAGTTCATTTTACTTGGGTGTCTAGTACTGAAAGTCTTCTATGTCCTAATTCAGTGTTTTATTTCAACTTCTTAGGTCAGGACTAGGAGATTAGGGAAGAAGAGTAGTTGAGAAATCCTGTTGAACTGTTAAATATCTGTCTAATATTTTTGGCACTTCTGTGAATGATCTATAACTTACATTTTATCTTTCTAATTTCTTCTGTTTATATCTCGTCATCTAGGAAGATATATATGTTCATATATTCTACAAGGAATGCATGTATACGTACACAGATATTTCAATCTAAACTTTTCTAATTAAAATAGTGAAAAATGAGGAATTTCTGACTCAAATATCTGTTAGAATTCTTTTCCCTAATTAAAGCTGTTAAGTGGAATGTTTAGCTGACTGCATGTTCAGTTAACTGCTAATGAGATGAAAACCAATCAGAAGAAAACTGGTAGAAGCTGTAACTAACTGCACATCTTCTGAGGCAGAGCAGACCCAGCTAGGTGACTTTACACACAGTTTAACACACTTTTCTCATTTGATGCATAAATAACTGCTGTCCATCTACACATATCCAACAGAGAAGCTGCGCCTGCAATCAAGGTTTTGCATTAATATTTAACTTGTCCATTTGACTAGCTATGCTTGTATGCCTACATGGAACATTGTACTCCATGCACACACACCAAAAGAGCTCAGTTCCTGTCATGTATTTGTAGCTGAAACATAGATTTATCGATATCTCTATAGAAAAGATATAGATATAGATGTATATGGAGAGATTTTCCCCACATTTCAGTCTGCATGTTTGAAATTACATGCTGAGAATGTTGAGTATGTGATGAAGCAACTGAAGTGAATTTGAGAATGGGGCACTTCAAAAGTCAGGATGTCCTACTTAGACAGATGTTCAGTCTAGTAAGAGGCTTCTTGATTGAGGGAACTTCACATCTGTGCTGTGAAGCAAATGTGTTGTATATGGTAGTGTGGAATGAGTAGCCAGATCCTCACATACTTGCAAGACCAGAGTTTTACTTTAAATTAAATGAGTGTTTTCTAATGTGAAAGAACTATTTTATTTTATATTAAAATTAACATAATCCTAATATCATTTCAAACATAATCTATTACTTTATAGTGGCATGTATAGAATCATACAAAAAAGAATGAAAAAAATCCAGCTACAAAGAGACATTTTGGAAGAGGAAAAATGAAAATGAATTAAAAGGAATCACGTGTGTGAGATCTGTAGAGGAGAATTCACAGCTTCTCAGTTCTACGTAGTCAGAGTAGGACATGGGGCTTGTGCTTCCTTAACAATCACTGCTTTTAAAGAATGCAACAATGGATTGACTCCTTTCCTACCCATAGACCGCTCTGATAATGGCATTGAATTCTTGGGGATGGATGGAAATATACACACACACACATGTTATGTATACATATACAATACATGCATATATATGTGTGTATGTGTGTGTTTGTGTATATATTCTACTATTTTCCCTTTCACTGAAAATCATTTCTCACATAATATATATCCATATTACAGTTTTCCATACCTTTACTCTTCTAAGTTCTGCCCCACCATCCCTTCCTATCCTGATCCTTTTCTTCCTCTCGTTAGAAAACAAACAAGCATCTAAGGGTTGATGATAAAAAAAATAAAATAAAGTAAAATAAGTTAAAACAAAAACTACCATATCAGAATTGGACAAAATAAACCAACCAAATGAAAGGAGCCCAAGAGAAAGCAGCAGAATCAGAGATCCACTCACTTGCACACTCAAGAATCCCATAAAAACACCAAACTGGAAGCCATATTATATATACAGAGGTGCAGACCCAAGAAGGCCCTGTGCATATTGCCTTAGTCTTTGTGAGTTCATATGAGCTTTGCTCATGTTGACTTAGAGGGCTTTGTTTTCTTGATATCCTCTATCCCCCAGGGCTCTTACATTCTTTTTGCCTCTATTTCCGTTGGGTTCTCTGAGCCTTAAGGGAAGGATTGCATGGAGACATCCTATTTATGGCTTAATGTTCCAACTCTCTCATTTTCTGCATATTTTCTAGCTGTGGGTCTCTGTATTTATTCCCATATTCTTCAAGAGGAAGCTATTTTGATGATGGGTGAGCAAGACATTGATATGACAATATGGAATAAGGCTCTCTGGTTGGTGTTCTTGTAAAATTACAGACCGGAGTGGGAGAGTCTCTGGCCCCCTGCCCTTGGGACCCTTTTTCTCCCACTGGATGGTAGTGCCCAGCCTTGTTCCATCTTGTTAATTTCTTTCTTAATTTCTGTCTTGACCCATTTTTCATTCAGTGCCGAGTTGTTCAGTTTCCATTATTTTGTAAGCTTTCTGTTGTTTCAGTTGTTGTTGATATCCAGCTTTAATCTGTGATGGTCAGATAAGATACAGGAGGTCCCTTCAGTTTTCTTATATCTGTTGAGAACTGCTTTGTGTCAGAGTATATGGTCGATTTTGCAGAAAGTTCTGTAGCTGGTGAGAAGAAGATACATTCTTTTGTGTTTGGGAGAAATGTTCTAAAATATCTGGTAGATCCATTTGGTTTATGATAGCTCCAGCATTTCTCTGTTTAATTTTTGTTGGGATGATCTGTCTATTGGCAAGAGTAGTATATTGAAGACTTATACTATCATTATTAGAAGGTCAATATGTGATTTAATCTGTAGTATTGTTTCTTCTATAAAGTTATATATTCTTGTGCTTGGTATATAGATGTTAAGAATTATAATGTCCTCTAAGTCATTTTTTTCCTTTTATGAGAATGTATTATTCTCTATTCCCTATATCTTTTGATTAGTTTTTGTTTGGAATCTGTTTAGTCAGATATTAAAATGGCTACACCAGCTTGCTTCTTAGGGTCATTTGCTTGGAATATCTTATTTTATTCTTTTACTCTGAGACAATGTCTATCTTTGATATTAATGTATGTTTCTTGGTTGTAGCAGAAGTATGGAGCTTGTTTTCCCATTCATTCTGTTAGTATGTGTTTGAGACCATTGATACTGAGAAATATCAATGGAAAGTGTTACAGTGTTCATACAAATACTGTTATTTGGTTGTTGCTATTGCTGTGTGTGTATGCACGTGTGTGTGCATGTAATTGTGTGTGTGTGTGTGTGTGCTTACACTTATGTTTACCCTCTTTTGAGTTGCTGGTTTGAATTTGCTTATTCCCTTTCTTTCTTGGGTGTGGTTATACTCTTTCTGTTGTATTTTTCCTTTTAGTGTCTCCTGTATGCCTATATCTGTAGATAGATATTGCTTAAATTTGGTTTTATCATGGAATGTCTTATTTTCTACAACAATTGCAATTGAAAGTACTGTTGGGTGTAGTCATCAGGCATCTGTTATCCCATCCCTTTTGGCTTTTAGAGTCTCCAATGAGAAGTCAGATATTTTAGATTTAATTCTGTCTTTGAATAAAGTATCATTTCTTCTATTGTGTCTTCAATACCTGGGATTCTGCTTTCATCTGTTAGTGAGGCTTGCCTCTTTTTATTTATTTTTTTATTTAGACAGAGTTTCTCTGTTGTTAACTCTGACTGTACTGGAACTCACTCTGTAGAACAGGCTGGCCTCAAACTCACAGAGATCTGCCTACCTCTGCCTCCTTAGTGCTGTTATTAAAGGTGTGCACCACTATCACCCATTTGAGTTGCCTCTTAGGTTCCCATTTGAGTTACTAAATTTTTAACTTCCAGGTTTTTCTCAGTCTGTTTTTTGGTTGTTTTTTGTTTTTGTTTTTGTTCTATTTCTACTTTCAGGTCCCAAATTGTTTTAATCATTTCCTCCACAATTTGCATTTTCATAGATTTCTTTAAAGAATTTATTTATTTCCTCTTTAAGGAACCCTATCCTATATATATAAAGATTGTTTTGAGGGCCTTTTCTTGTGCTTCAGGTATGTTGCATTAGTCAGTGCCTGCTGTGATAGTGTTGGACTCTAATGGAAACATATTGTCCTGGGTGCTATTGACTGTGTTTTTACTTTGGTGTCTAGGCATCTAAGTTTGGGAAGATTACATTTCTAGGTACTGACACTAGATCTTTTCTTTGTTAGGTGATTTTTTTTTTGTTCTTTGGTTTCTGTTGCCCTCTCTAGTTCTTAGGAGAGTTCTGTGGTTATTTGTTGCATGGTAGGAGATTCTTCTGGAATCCTAGAAGGGTTTTCCAAGAGAGTTTTGAGGAAAAATGTGTATCTATGTGTTGGGAGTTTGCACGCAGAAATGGGAATGAACTAGGAGATGGAGGAGCTAGGTGTTCCACATGAGGTAGGAAACTCAGCTGTTCCACAAGGATCTTCTTAGCTCCCTGGAAATGGGGGCAAAGAGTAAGAAAAGACCACAGCAAAGGGTCTGTTACAGAGTTGGGAGTGAGACCGGACAATTGGACTTGGAAGAATGAAGGAAGAGGTGAAGATATACAGTTAGTCTACTTGCTTTCCTGCCTAAGTGGTCTGTGGGTTTCTGGATTTAAGGGCTGGGATAAAGCAGTTAATGCGAGGCGTAAGGTTAGTGGGAACACATCTGTGTGATCCATTGGAAATTGAGGGAGAGAGGGGAGGGAATCTGCAGCAGGTGTTCTGGTGTCCCAGGTGGGGATGGGACTGGTGGATTGGATTTGGAAGACCTGTAGGAGAGATGATGATCCAAAGTTATCCTAACTATTTGTTGGCTTGAGTGTACTGTGGGATCCCAGGAAATGCAAGCTGATGGTGGTAGCTTGGATAAAACAAGGAGTGGGGGAAGGGGTAATGCAGCAAATAGTCAGCGGCAGGATTAGGAGTGAGATTGGGGGGTTGAATTTGGAGGAGAGATGGGATAGGTGAAGATCTGGAATTAGCCTGCTTGAGTTCCTGCTCAGAGTGATCAGTGGGTTCCCAGGGAGTGTCTGCTGGACAAAGCGATCAGTAGGGTGGTGGCAAGTTAGGAAGGGAAGACCAGTGCAAAACATTGTAGATGGGGGCAAGGGAGAGAGAAGCTGCACCAGGTGGTCAGCTGCAGAGCTGAGGACTTCAAACTCTTGTTGGTCCTTTGTACAGTCTTGCTGAGAGGTAATGCATGTCTTAGACTCAAAATATAAACTGCTGCATAGATTTTTAACGGTGTTTTCTAATGGTGAGTATTTCTGATTTTGCAGATAGCATTTTTCTACTACCCACTTATTTTTGTTTTTAATGGCAGAAAAGCCTCTTTCCCCATTTTAAACAATTGATTCAATGGAGCACAAGTCACTGAAAACTGCTACAGACTTTATCTGTAGCAAATACCAGGCCCATCTTTGTATGAAGGTAAAATTTGTGCTTCCTAATGAAATGCTTATGTTGGTTTGTGTATTTCTTGTGTACAGTGTTACTCCTTCTTAATTCTTAACTGTGCATTTCATATACAAATGGTACTCAAAAATATTGAGGGAATAAAAATGATTCAGGAAGGTCACACTTAAACTTAGGATCAAAGCAAAATTCTGCATCTGTGTCTATGCTTTACATTCAGAGTGAGATCACAGAGCAAATACAAAGCCCTCCTCTATTTTATTAAAATCAATATATTTTCTAAAATTTCTTCTAATAATTAAAATAATTTCTAAAATTATTCTCGTCTGTTTGAGGACAATGTTCTATATCTTACGCAAAATTGAGGTTTGTAATTCAACTCTGGATACTTTTCAGTCATTATTATTAATAAAGCTATTAAATATTCACTGCATATATAAATAAAAGTTGATTCCTTATGCTACCCTAACTAGTAAAATTATCAAGTTAGCAACAACAACAACAAAAAAGGGAAATGTTGAAGTCTAGGTGCAGGACTCTGTGTAATAATTACATTATATTTATTGGTAATTCAGAAAATGTAGATTAAAAATCACAATTTCTCAGCCAAGCAGTGGTGGTGGCACAGGCCTTTAAACCTAGCACTCACTCTCAGGAGGCAGAGGCATGTGGATCTCTGTAGCAGTTCATCTACTATGGCAGGTCACCAAAGAAGACATGGAATTATTTCATGTATTTAAACCCAGCCAAACCTCAGCAGAGCAAACCAACATCATGGCACGCGACAACCTGGACAGTAAAACCCTGAGCGTCTCATTTCAGGAATTTTTTATTGACACAGAAGCACCTCAGGTGTTCAGTTGATACCATGTGCAAATCATGAGCAATCAAACATTTTTTACATAAAGCCAACACTGGCAGACAATACAAATATCAAAGCCTAGGCAACCCTTCCCCCAACAGTACACAAAACAACCATTTTAAACATAACTAAAAATAGACTTATGCAACATATCTTAGTGAGTTCAAGGCCAGCCTGGTCTAAAGAGTGAGTTGCAGGACAGTCAAGGTTACAGCAAAGAAACCCTCTCTCAGAAAACAAACAAAAAGAATCACAATTTCTCACTTTTTATTCCACTGCTGTCTGATGGTGATAATTATCTCACTCATATTTTAAGATATATGGCAGTGATGTTTTATTACAAAATATAAAAGAGGATTAAAATGTTTTTTTAAATTAATAATCTGTTATGTTTTCACCTCAAACTCCTTTTATTTATTTGCTCATAGTGCATGTTGAGTAGCTTATATCACACATGCAGTTCTAGCGATGCTAAGATTTGTAAAGCTTCAGCAAATAAAGCTTGCAGTTTCTAGCAGTCTCTAAAGCATTCTTACATGGATTAGAAAGAGCTTGGAAAGACAAGTTTTTAAATTTTCTTACTCAAAAGGTAATATGTTTCTGATTTTCTAAAATAAAAGTTATTGAACTTCTTACAATAATGACCTTTTTCTAGTAATTTGCAGTATGTATTATTCCTCTAAGAGAATATTATGATGCATCCTTGTGAGATGAGCTTTCCTATGTAAATTCTACCCTTTTAAGGTCAAAAGTTGCATTCAGCTAATGAAATCAAATGAAAAATGGTCAGGTGTTTAATACACACAGGACTGAGAACCCATAGCTCTGTCATAGTCCTGTAAAATAACATCTGAAAATGGCTCAAACTACTTCAACACGTATATAAATCAATATGTAGAGGCACACAGCCTATAAATGTATGCATTCTTATAGGCTTATTTGTGCACATAAAACATTATTTTTATACTATTACATAAACTATTATTTTAAATGGTTGAACCTTAATTCATAGTAATAGAACATGTAAATTTGCTGTAAATATTATTAGTATTGTATAACTCAGTAGCTTGCTCAAACAGTAGGCACATACATAGTTTAACATACTAATGAATCTGAGTATCATCATGACTATAGACCTTTGAAGCTTAAATATTATACCATGTATGAAAGTCACTCTTCTAGGTGTCAACTCTCCACAGATAGTATTTGAGTCTTTTAAATATCTTCCCAGTATTTATTATCATGAAGAAATTTAGTGCAAGCAATATTTAGGATCCTTCCTTTCCCTAGCATCTCTTGATTCACAAGGTGATGTGGTTCAAACTAGTTAAATGCCAGTATATTATAATTACTTTGGTAAAATCCACCGTATTGGGGGGGAAAAAAAGAATAAAAGGTACTTAAATAGAGGAGAAATTGAATGTGTGCAGAATACGTTCAAGAACAGCATTTGCCCATAAAGCTGTCAAATGGCACTGTTAACTACAGCAATTTATTCCGTAATTTAATGTAATCTTGACCCCTGTCACATGTTAATACACCATGAAGAATAGTGGGTAAAAAAACATGCTTATTAATGAATTGTAGAGTAATGTGACACTGTTTTTTGCCACTTTCCTTTGAAATATCTTAATATTGGAATTAGTGAAGCCTAGACCATTTCCATGTGTAATTATGTCTGCCCACTTATTGCTGGTTAATGCTGTGATTAGGAGACATTTGATTTTTAATTATGCTAGAAGGAGTTGGTTGATTTTTGAGTCCAGGGACATAGGGCTAACTTTAGACACAGACTCTAAACATAGATTTTAATTTGTTAGGAAATCTAGAAAGACATGTGGGACTTGGGATAGTCGTTGTTAAGGTGACAGTCTCCACTGCTTGCTTACTTGAGTTAACGTTCTTAAATTTAAATGTGATTCACTTTGTCTTCATGAAGGACAATTAAGTATCACTATGTGTTTTGTTTACCACTGCTTCTGGATCTTCTCATTTCTAAATTCCCCAAAGTGTTGGTGGCTAACATCTAAAGCCTAACAAGATCTACAGTCTCCTAGGAGATAATCTTCTTCATGGCATGATTGTGGAGGAGATTTTTAATTAAACTGGGAAGGACCATTATATGAGATGGGCTTCCAGATGCACTGGAAAGGAGAAATAAGTCAAGCAGCAGCATTCCTCTCTCTGCTTCCTGACTGCAGAGACAAATGAGCAGCTTCCTCAGGACCCTGCCTCCATGCTTCCCCATCATGATGAACTGTACCCTCAACTCATGTGCCAAAACACTTTTTAAATGTGGCTTTGCAGGTGTTGTGTTACATCAGCAAAGTAGGTCGATAATTATACACTCACTAAGCACATGAATGCATTGAAATACCCATGATAACATGAGTTGCTAATGTCTTTATTTCAACTCCACTTACTTATAGACACAATATAAGATTTTATGTAAGAAAATAAAGACTTGACTTTAAGCTTTAAATAAAATCCCCATCTTCAGGAATACTTGATTGGTAGATGCTCTTTGTGATTTCTTTTCCCCTCAACTTTTATTTGACCACTTTTCTTAGTTACCAATATGTAAATAAACTAGATCAATTGATTAATTTGAAAATGGCAGAATAATCAGAGCTAAAGGAAAACAATAGCCAGTTTACTCTTCTAAATTTGCATTCAATGTCATGATAAATGTTTAGGAGAGCAGAGAGTGTTATCTCTGATTTGAATTGGTCTGACATCACTGGGTGATGTCATGATAATGATGAATACAAGAACGAGGTAAGTTTATGAGCGATAACTAGGCTATACAAATGCAATTTATCTAAAGAACTCCATATATATGAAAACTCGGAGCATATTCCAATACTGTAATATACTACAGTAAAAATTACTACTAGATATTAGAATTCCCTTTCCTACTTCCTAGTTGGAATACCTTGATGGGTAGGGCAGGATTAGCAGTACTAAAAATAATATCACTTTATTCATTTTGTCGTTAGCCTGTGTTTCTCAAATATGTCCCAAGAAATTGATTTACACCAGATATTAACTAATCTTACAATAAGTAACACATATTGAGTTGTTTATATATGCACATACATATATGTGGAAGGAAGGGAGGGAAAGAGAGAGAGAATACTAGAATTCTAGAAGTCTATAGCACTACCTAATATGTTGTAATTCAATATGAAAACTTACTTAGTGAAAAGTGTAGCTGTGTTTTGTAGTCTTAAATTCTCAAGCCTATAAGAAAAGATTATTAATTCCCTTGAACAAATTGCAAAACTTAATTACCCTCATCTCTTAGACTCTTCAAAATAGTGTGATCATGCGAATTAAAATATTTTCTCAGTCTCTTTCTTGCAAACAATCATGGCCCACCATTCTGATCATTGTGCTTTGTTTTCCTACGCATGTGATAGTCATTTGGACCTTAACATACTGTTAATTCAAGTCAACTAGAAACTTTTCTATATTGACAGTCTATAAGGATTTTGTTCTAGACAGTAACCATTTTGCTTATATATGTTATATATTATATATATATTACATTTTAGTTAAGTTGTTTTATTTAAGTCAATGAATATTGAAGCGTATTACTTAGATCTAAACGTTCATTGAAAGGAATATATATGCATACATGAATAACGTGTGTATGTGTGTGTGTGTGTTGTTATGATTGTGAAAATGGTCAACCTTCCAATGAATCACTGATTTATCTCAGTCAGTGTTATGTAAGGTATAACAGCAAAAGGCCCAAATGAAACAAAACTTACATTTATGAATTATTCTTTTTTCATGTATCGAGGTATATATGGTTGCCTGCAAGAAAGAGAACAAAGATGATAAGCACCACACATGGATTAATATAATTCTGTATTATATTAATTGCATAATTAATTATATATTATATATAATTAATTATATTAACATAACCACTGTACTGTGATTATGGACCTATTATTTCCTTGAACATGGGTTGTCATATTGAACCAAGAAATGTTCATATTTGAGAAAACTGTACTAAAAAATAGGTGAAATATAGGATCAGACAACAAACTTGATGAGTTACCTATTTGAGACTGAGAGGCAGGTGGAGAGGGAGAGAAAGAGAGAGAGGCTCTATAATAGGCACAGGTAAGTAATAAGCCCCACTCTGGAGCAGTTTAACTATCAAGCCTACTGCAACCAATTCTCCTGTTTCCATTAGTGTTAATGTTAATGTGCTCCTGCCATTTTGTTATTATAAAAAGAAAATATCAATGTTACTATTTAACTAAGTTCAAAGGTAATTTCTAATCTTATTTATCACAGCTAAATTGTCTGAAGATATACTTGCAATTAAAAATCAAGCAGCTTTTTTGCTGAGTTTGTCTTCAGTTTTGAAAAAAAGTTACATGATAATAATGAGCAAGTGTTAAAAGTTCTCGAAAATTTGAATATTCACGGTCTATTTCCGTTCTGACTTAATTAATTTTGTGTCCTTACTCTTCATGTACTTCTTAATAGTATATGTATCAATGTCATGACTCCGTACTTCTACACATCTGATGTAATGTACCCTATCCATCATTTTTGCGTGAATAAACCTTCCACTTTCATGTTCTTTTTATGTTACTCAATCTAGATATCTTGGAATATGGCTGCCCCTGCCTCGTATCATTTTATGTAACTTGTGTTAGTAGCACCGAGTCATTCACAGTGCTCTCATTTCAGCAAATAGTAAGGAGAATATGTATTAAAGTTCTCTGTACCTTAGTGATGACTTCTGGCCTAAAAACAATATTGCCCTGTGTTATTGAGATACATGTTTGTTCCAGGCAACTTGTATTTCTAACAACCTATATATCTATTTACTAGTCTCCAAAATCAAAAATAAAATAGATTTCTTCCATAGGAATATCCACAGGATGCTATGACGCCTGAAAATTGCACAAGGTCATTTTATTACTCTGTTGTGTCTTTTAATTACTTTTGAATGTGCATTTATAACACATACATTCTACTTACATATTCATACATTTATATTATTTATCTTACAAATATTGATGCATAAACACGGATAATAATTTAACTACTAAACTAAACTATGATACCCGTGGATAACTTTGACCACCTGTGTTCTAGAAAGAGAATTCTGTCTACAATATAAAGGGTGAACTAAAGTAGGTAAAGAAGAGAAAAACATGCACAATGATACTACCCATATACAGTCTAAGAAAGGCTGAAGGTTGTTAAAAAATGGGTTAAAAAGATGTGGAATACATTTCAGCACTAGACTTGACACGAACTTCTAATGAATTAAGTAAAGGAGGTGAATGAACAGTGGTATTTATGGCTCAGGCTGAATGATGGCACAATTAATACAGAATGGAATAATAGGGTGATATTTGGCAGGAGAATATTAAAGTCACCAGGAACAGGTGGCAGAAGCAAGTGAAAACAGTATATGACCATTTATGGTATTGTTTGACAGGACCGTACCATCAAGTGAAAACATTTTCCAGAGAAGGTACATGGACTCATGCTGGTTTCTTTAGTTATTCCTTTAGCTTATTCTACTGTAGTGATAACTATTTTCTCGGTAGAAGAGCCAATAACACAGAATTTGAAGGCTCCCATGTATGTTTTCTTAGACATTAATTTGAATAGTGAATTTGATGGTGTGCTGGTTTAAATAAGGATGGCCTATATAGACTCATATAATTGAATGCTAGGTCAGCAAGGAGTGGCATTACTTGAGAGGAATTAGGAGATGTCTCCTTGGATTAGGCTGTGTGGCTTTGGTAGACAAAATGTGTCACTGGGGATGGGCTTTGGGTTTCAAAAGGGCAAGGCAGTTCCAGTATCTCTGTCTTCCTTCTGTCTGCAGATCTGGATGTAGCAATTTTTCCATCACCATGTCTGTTTATATGCTGCAATGCTTCCTGCCATGATGATAATGGACTAAACCTCTAAAATTATAAGCCAGTCCCAAATAAATGCTTTCTTTCATAAATGTTGTCATGATCATGGTCCCTTCACAGCAATAAAACACTAAGATAGGAGTGTTCTTGGGTTCAGCTGGATCACTGTGTAAATGACATAGCTTATCATAGCCATTTTTGTGAGTTCTGTGAAGCCTAATTTTAAAATATGGGTTAAAGTTTAAAATGTGGGTGCCCATAGTTTAGCATAACTTCTATCTTTATATCCAAAAGCCTTCAATAAGTGGTTTCACCAGTGTCTGGCCCACCAAGTAAACACTTATCACATCCTCTAGGGAAATAGAATCATTCTCTCTACATATAATATAATATAATATAATATAATATAATATAATATAATATAATATAATATAATATAATATAATATAATATATACTATATATAATTATACATGTTATGTGTGTGTGTGTGTGTGTGTGTGTGTGTGTGTGTGTGTGTGTGTGTGTGCACGTGCACGCACATTGCATTGCATTGCTGGGTTCTTGCATGGACATATGGCCTCTATGTTGGTTAAGTTGGTTCATATGATAGGCATTGCAATTAACATTTTTGGAGTCAGCAGATCTAATTAATTTTCCTTTTTATGTTGAAGCGTTTTATTTATAATTTCTCTAGCTAAGACTTTCAGTGCTTCTTAAAAAGCAAGTAGTATAGGTAGGCTTGAAGCTCAATTTGTAGTAAATCTCAGAGAACAGCTTTCAGAATTTCCCCACTGGTATGATATTAATTGTAGGATTTTTACATAAAGATGTAGTTTGTTAAATCCATTCTATATGAACTATGAGCTATGAATCACAAATGTTCTTTCTGTCCATTTCTCAATACCCTTTTCTACATCCAATGATAAATTTTCTCACTGTTCTTTTGTTAATGTGATATCATTGACAAATTCACACACAGGGAACAAGCCTTTCCTTCTATGTGTAAATGCTACTTGGCCATGACACATAGTTCTATCCTGTGGGGCTGCTTGGATTTACAAGAATTTTTCCCTCTCAAACTTCCTTTCCCTTCCCTTCCCTTCCCTTCCTTCCCTTCCCTTCCCTTCCCTTCCCTTCCCTTCCCTTCCCTTCCCTTCCCTTCCCTTCCCTTCCCTTCCCTTCCCTTCCCTTCCCTTCCCTTCCCTTCCCTTCCCTTCCCTTCCCTTCCCTTCCTTCCCTTCCCTTCCCTTCCCTTCCCTTCCCTTCCCTTCCCTTCCCTTCCCTTCCCGTCCCATCCCTTCCCTTCTTCCCTTCCTTCCCTTCCCTTCCCTTCCCTTCCCTTCCCTTCCCTTCCCTTCCCTTCCCTTCCCTTCCCTTCCCTTCTTCCCTTCCTTCCCTTCCCTTCCCTTCCCTTCCCTTCCCTTCCCTTCCCTTCCCTTCCCTTCCCTTCCCTTCCCTTCCCTTCCCTTCCCTTCTTCCCTTCCCTTCCCTTCCCTTCCCTTCCCTTCCCTTCCCTTCCCTTCCCTTCCCTTCCCTTCCCTTCCCTTCCCTTCCCTTCCCTTCTCCTTTCCTCTCCTCTCTTCTCTCCCCTTTTATTCTCTTCCTATGATCTCTCCTCTCCGTGTTGCAGATGGTACTATGTAGCTCACCAAAGAAGACACTGAGGTATTTTCATAGCTGCAAACCCTGCCAGACCTCAGCAGATGCAACCATTATCATGGCAAGCTCCATTGTGGACAGTAGACTGAGCATCTTGTTTCAGGAGTTTTTTATTGATACCTAATATCCTCAGGTGTTCTATTGATAGTACATGCAAACCATGAGCAATCAAACATCTTTTACATAAAGTCAACACCTGCAGACCATACAAAATTCCAAAGCCTAGGCAGCGTATCTCCCAGCAGTGCACAATACAACCTTTTAAAACGTAACTTAAGAGAGTCTTCTGCAACATATCCCCTCCTCCTCTTCCCTCCCATTCTTTCTCTAGATAGTCATAGAATGATTGTTCTCATTTTTGAGACAGTAATCTCAGAATAAGTTTGAAAATATTCTTAATTCTTCAAGATTTCAGAAGACCTTAGGGAGATTGATTTCATTCTTCTTTGAGGTTTTAGTGGAAACAACATGAGAAGAATCTAGTTCTAGGTTTTTCTTTGTTAGACCTTTTCTTTGATAATTTATTCAATGTCTGTCCAAAATTTTGGGTAGTCTAATTAGATTTTTCTTTTATTTTTTAATTATTATTCATCTACATTTATATTTTGTATGCTTCTGGAATTTGCTATTTTATGTTATCTAGTTTATTTGTATATGTTAAGATATTAACCCTACAATCTTTTCTACATCTGAAACTTCCAATATAACTCTGTTTTTTATGATTTCACTCGTTCTTTTATTTATTAATAATAAAGTAACAAAACAAGATTTTGAATTCTGATGATATATACATACATGTATAAATGTATATATACACATATATGTGTATATATATATATATATATATATACTTCTGATGATATATATTATAATAATTTAGAATTCTGATTATTATTATATAATTATATAACAATGTTTATATTTTTAATTATGATTATGTATAGTTCTGAATATTTTATATACATATGCTTACTTAGGACAATCAAGACAGTTTGTTGTCTTGTTGTCTATCCTCAGAAAATAAGGTGACTAAACCATAGGTCTAGGAGAAAAATTCTTATACTTCTGAGAAAATGCAGCTAAATATGTCACCATGAGTAGGGATTTTTATAGTGTCATAAAAATTCAGTGTAACTATAAATTTATGTTGCTGAAAATGTCGACATTTACAGCAACTTCTACAAGGACATCTTTTAAATGATACTAAATGTTGATGCAGATACATTTATTTAGTTAAAAATTAAGATTTTAAAACAACTACATTTCCTTAATTTTTTGAAGCTGACAATATTGGTGATTAATTTCTTATACTTTCAAGTCACATCAAGATTTGGTGGGTACTTAGAATCAGCTCAAACAAGAATTAAAAGGCATGAAAGCACGTTCATGTATTATTCAAACATAACAATTAACTGATGAATAAAATTAATATTCATTTATAATACTGACTTTAATGCATGATAAAATTATTAATTCTCTAAGCATAAAGAGATGCTTATTCAGGAATAAAAGATAATCACAGCTTTATTGGCCTATTTTATATCAATATATTTTCATTCATTTCACAAGCTAAGGTGAGTTTAGTCACTATATTAATAAGATTCTTCCTGGGATAATCCCAGTTGGGTAAATAATGCAGGAAGTCTTTTCCTTTTTCACTTCTTATCATTATTATTATCATCTTCATCATCATCATCATCATCATCAGTATTAGTATTGTGTGTGTGTGTGTGTGTGTGTGTGTGTGTGTGTGTGTGTTTTGTGTGTAAATACAATTGTGCTACAGTGTCTGTGGAGATCAGAGGACAATTTTCTAGAATGGGTTTTGTCCTTCAGCCATGTGGTCTTGGAACAAACTTCTGTCATCAGGCATGCACAGTAAATAATTTTAGCCAATGAGCCCTTTTGTTATTTATCACTTTTATTATTATTGTTAGTCTGTCTGTAGAGGGGTATATGTGGGCATGTATGTATGTACAAGAAGAGTCTTTGGAGGTCAGAGAACAAACTTTTGGGGTGAATCTGCTCCTTTGAAGGTAGAGTTAGCAGATAGGATTTGAGACTTCGGGCTTGCCACACACACTCATCTACTGAGCAATTGCACAATCTGACTTTCCTCTTTTAGCAACAGAAACTTCTTTTTCACAAAAGCAGGTTATCTTACTAAAATATCTCTTTATGGCAACTACAGAAGACCCACACAAATTACACCCTTAAAGTGTACCTAAGTGGACTATTGTGTTATACTTATTAGGCATATTTGCCAATATGGTGGTAGGTGAGAAACTAGCAAAGATTTAGAAAACTCTTTGCTTTCTCCTTCCCATGGCTGAGCAGCCGGAGATCAGCTAGGAGCCTCGATGTACCTTAAGAAAAAGGTGTGATGGCACTTATTAGAGTGACAACTCCAGCCCAACCTCAGAGAGAGACCTTGCAGCTGGCAGCTCCTATAGGCCCTAGAAAGACAAGACTGTGCTGTGAGTTTTATTCTGAGCCCAAGCAGTCACACCCAATGTTGTTATAGAACATAGATAAAATAAATGTATGGTTCTCAACTTTCTGGCATTAACATGTGATCTTGTTATATTTGGCATGATTATTATAGACAGGATGCTTAGGCCTCAGATTGGCACACACACATAAGCACACATACATTCTGACAAGTTACTGAATTGTCTGGACGTCCAGCAACAAAGTGAAATTTTTGTACATAATAAAAATAAATTACTGCTTCTAGGAATCTGAAATACACGTGTATCTGTTTATTTCTGTCACTAAGTATT
This sequence comes from Cricetomys ansorgei, assembly GCA_026225945.1. NCBI lineage: Eukaryota > Metazoa > Chordata > Mammalia > Rodentia > Nesomyidae > Cricetomys > Cricetomys ansorgei. The sequence continues at coordinate 8,193,379 of JAMJFZ010002307.1, read as the reverse complement.
GCTAAGATATTTTGACATTTTGGCAAGAAAAATGAGAATCGAAGGCAAAAGAATATTTTCTCTGGTCAGTTGGGTATAAGGAACAACTAGGTGTAAAATTTCCATGATTTCATTCTGTTTTTATGTTATTAATCTGGGATTTATAATAGAAAGAGCTGCTCTGGTGTAGCCATGATTTCTGTAGTCAAAATGCTAAGACATTTGTAATATTTTTCCATAAAACAAGAGACGTGAGAAAACAGAACATCTTATATATTGGGAGTAGCTCTAAGGTAGATGTGATTGTAGTTGAAATATAAAATGTTCCCTGATAGCTGATGTCATGTTTAATTACCCCTTGTGGTGGTTTTTGAGGTTTTGTGAACAATTTAGGAAGCAGTACTTACATGGAGGATGTAGACTTTAAGGTAGGTTTCAGGTTTGTTGTTCCTGGTCCCTTCTTCTTTGTCTCTCTACTATGAGGCTGGCTACTTCTCCCATCACTGGCCCACAGCCATGACATTCTGGACAAGTGATTGGCATGATATTTTCTTCATGTGATAAAATCTTCTGAAGCTCTATAGTCCTGGTGATAGCAAATCTACTACAATTTACACTATAACACAGATGAGATGATAATTCTAGTTATGTATATTCATCAAATAAAAAAGAACGACAACTTTTAGTTCAAAAGGACCATTCGGTTATCTTAAATGGCTTACTTAGATTAAGAGGCAAATAGTGGAAAATGAACCCCAAACCATAATCTCATTTATAGTCAGCTAACAAAACTTAAGTATATTTCAAAAACTTTAAAAAAGAAATGAGCAGAAATGAAAATTACCTAGATTTTGATTGTTTTTCACACAAAAAAATGTGTGTAACAAATTTTAAAATATATGGATTGTTATCATTTGACACTCTAAAATCCCTATGTTTGTAAAATTACTAGTTGGCAATTTAAAATAAAATACAAATACAATGATGTACATACTGTGAAAGTAACGGATGGGACCACGCAAAAGTCACAGAAGAGTATCAAAAAGTATCAGAAAGGACTGTAAAAATGTCAAGTAAAGTGCAACTCAGAGAAAAGAAACTCCAGGAACCAACATGTATCTGCCTCTCAAGACGAGCTTTCAACATGCCATGCTATGTCTGGCTTTTTACATAGGTACTGGGAATATGAACTTAATTTCCTGCACATGCATGGCCAACACTCTACTCTAGCTCTCACTTACCTTCTGAAGAAACATCTCACTTACCTAAGGAAGAAACCTTCAATGTTGGTATGGTTAGACATCATTGTTTTGTGAATCGAAATTGTATGCTGTTACTTTGATGAACTCATTTATTGATCTTAGTTATTGTATAAACCTTGGAGTTTTCTCCATATAGCATCTCAATTTATAGACAAATTCTGAATTATTAATTTATCCCTGGATTATTTTATTTCTTCGTTTTGTTAAAATTTTTATGGTAGAAGTTACAGGATAACAGTAAATAGAAAAGGTAGGAAAAATGATCTCTGTCCCATTCCTTCCCTACAGAGAGATGTTACCCTCAAGGGTAAGTGTTGATGACTTTTGCAGGTGACCTTCATCAGGTGGAAAGATTGTCCTTCCTTTCCTGGTTCTGTTAGGTTTTTTTTTTTCTTTTACCAAAAGATACTTGGTTTGAATCCAGTGCTTCCTCTGTATCTAACAAATGAGAACAGTTATCAAGAACAGGAAGATATTTTTGAAGAATAGACATATTAGATGGATGGCTTCAAAAATGTATCTGTGAAGACATAGCATGACTACAGTGTAGGTTATAGCAAGGGAACAATGGATGACACAAAGCACTTAAAGAAAGGGCACTTGAATAATGATGTTTAGGAAGAAAAGTATTGAAGTAAAAGGACAGAAAACTTTGTGATAGTATTAGTAAATAATGCATTAAATGACATCATGAGAAACACTGAATAAAAAAAACATCTGAGAAGCAAAGTAATATAGGTTTAAATATATACAAAGATTAAATTCCACATACATGTATACATAAATCTTTCAAATAGAAATATTAACTGTATTTTTCCACATTTATATAGAAAATTCTCCACTGTATCCTTTCTCCATGAAGACCTAACATGAAGATACTTGAAACCATCCTTAGAAGATGACATGATATGTTCATTAATTAATCAAATGCTGAATTTGGAAACATTTTCTCCATATCTTTAGTGTTTTACTAATACATTATTACTGTACAATAGTGTTCTCATATGCCCAGATAAAAGCTTATATATTAATGCACTCCTGCATATATCTTGGATATGTTCTCAGGTAAAATGGACCCCTTTCTATCTTGTATTTTTTCTGCTTGTTCTTATAAATATTGTATTTTCTATTTAAACATTTTTATTACATATTTGAACTGATTGGCTTTGATCCAAGAAGAGATACACTTTAATTTCAGATCTCCAGAGGCCAATATTTCTTATATTAGATTATGGGAGTTAGAATACTGACTATGTTCAAATATCTATTCAAGGGAGAAACCTTTAATTCACCCGGTTTAAAGTTGTTTTAAAACAGTTAGGATAATAAGATATTATCCCAATTTGTGCTTCTTGAACTTTAATCATGTACTTAATTACTCTTCTTAAAATTTATATATATTCAATAAATATCAATTTTTAAACAGCTAACACAGAGGGTTTTTATAGCACCATACAACCTAAACTAGGGCTTTAACATCACTGTATCAACAAGCATATTAGTAACTGAGCTACTAAGATATAGTATACCTATGTTTAGTTTTTCTTAACGCATCCATGGCTCCAGATTCTGGACTCTGAAGGTTGTGTTACAAGCTTAAGCCTATTACAGTTTGGTATAGTCAAGTGAATTGATAGTTCCTTAACAACAATAACGCAATGACTTAATATCTCATGTGCTACTTTCTCATCGAGAAAATGGGAATCAATAACTTCTCAGCACAGAGCTGAAATTAAGTTGAAATAATGCCTAACAGCTGGTGAATGTAGCAAATGCTGTGACAAAAATATTAAAATTATAAAATTATGAAGAGCAATGGTCTTGCAAATGTGTGATTGTCATGATTACCTTTCTCTTCATCATTTTGTACGTAGAGGTAGAGAATACATTTAACAAAACGCTAAAACCACTTTACTTTTATTTTGCATCACATCTAAAATCTGCATTCATTAAATTCCTAATTTTTAAATAAGTATTTAACCCTTTCAGGATTTTATTAGTTTTAATTTATAATTGTGTGTGTGTGTGTGTGTGTGTGTGTGTGTGTGTGTGTGTGTGTGTAGGAGTGTGTGCCATGGTGTCTAGGACAGTCAGAGGACAGCTTGTGCATATCTATTTTCAGTTTGTACCATATGGGTTTTGGGTTCAAAATCAGGCCCTCAGCCCCTTTAGTGCCTGAGCCATCACACAAGACAGGAATTTTTAACTTCAATACTCAAATTTACTCAAGTCTTTCCATTATTTTAAAGTTAACAAGCCATCTATGTGACTATCGCACAATCTCAGGGTAAAGTCTTTTGAGTCATATTATTTAGGCATGAATATTTAAACTCAGAAAAATCCCAGATAAAGAGAAATTATCCAGATATGTCAGTTATAATTTGAGCCTCATATCAGGAATCCTATTTTGTTAACTGAGAAAAAGAAATAAAAGCTATCAATAATAAAAGAGAAGCTAAACTGCTAGTGTTTGTAGATTTTATGATCTTATATGTAGAAAAACTTTGGACTGTGTGAAAAATTTGTAAGAAGCAAGAACAAATTTTTGTATACTAACAATGAACTAACTAAAAAAAATTAAAAGTCCTAATTACACTTTAAATACTTACACATATATTTAACCTTTGAATAGAAAGACCTGTATGCTTCATCCAACAAATTTTTAGTAAATTAAATTAATGAAAACCTGAATCAATGTGAGGATCTGACTTTAGTGACATTGCTTATAATTTTAAATAGAAAGGCAAACAATATTTGAATAGGGCAGTGAAGTACCTTGACAAATCAAAGCAAACTTGGACAAAAGAATAAAGAGGGAGGCACCATGTCCCCTGCTGTAAAAATCCCACAAAACTGTAGTAAAAAGAGTATTAACGATATTGAAAAAACACAGAGGCCCAAAACAAACAAACAAACAAAAACCACTCACTACATTCTTTTTTTCATTCTTAATTGATTTTTATAAAATATATAAATAACACACAAAGAATAAAATACAATATCTTTTATAAAGAAAATTTATATAATGTATATTTATATTTTATATAATTTATATTATATAACCTGTGTTAGAGGATAGGGCAATCACTCAGTTGTCAGAGTGCTGGGTTCTATCACCAGTACCCCAAGGAGCAAATAATGTTTTATGCCTATGATTCCAGCACTTGAAAGTAAGGGCAGGAGGGTCAGAAGTTCAAGATCATTCCTGACTAAGTAGAAACTGGAAGTTCAGCCTGGCAAATATGAGATCATATCATAACAATAAACAAATATAACAATGTCATAACACATACTTGATAATTGTTCCAAGAGTAAAATTTAAATTTTCTCATCACAAATAAATGATAACCAGATATTGATTAGCATGATTCAATAAGCCTACAATAGATATGTTTACAGAAATGTCATGTTCTGGAACAGAAGTATGGAAGAATTTATTTTTAGTTAAAAACCAATTTAAAACTTTTGTCAGGTACTCAATTAAAAAAAAACACCACATAGAGATGTCTTGAAAGCAACTTATAAAATATGAAAATTTTAATTCTATATTAAATTCTGGAGTTTCTGTGATTATCTATTCTGAAGATTCATTCTGTAGAAAATCTAAGGACTCCTTTCTGAAACTCAAGAGTTTCTCTTCAAGATATATCTAATCTTCAGGTTGCCCTTTGAATGGACTCTTCAATGACTCAAGTCACTTTATTCCCAAGTGAGACACTGATGTACATAGGGCATGTATGTTCCTCATTCGCACAAATCAGGCAACATATTCCTGTACTACTGCCCTGGCACTGTCTTAACCCTATAGGAGATAATGCTTCTTTACTTCCTAACCAGAGACAGACATTAGCTTATGGCCACAAATGTAGGACATGCTAGACCCTGGAAACACCAAACCCTATAGACCTGGGTGTAAGTTTCTGAAAATATAGCCTGCTGTTTTTATACATTCCAGTCTATTTTCAGTTCTTAACAACCTCCAAGGTTTCAAGAATTCTGAAATCCCCCTGTGAAAATTCACAATATGTGTATATCTTTTACTCCTCTGTTTGAGATTAAATTCTCTCATGTCTTCGCACCTATCAGTTTTGCTTCCATTGGTTCCCTCTATATATTCTTGAATGACTGAATGAATAATTATTTTAATTTTGACATGTGGATTTCTAAACACTTGCTATATTAAAGATAGATCATTTAGTATTTTTAACTTCTGACAGAATGCAATTATAATCTGATGTAATTAAATTTAAGTCCTGAAAGATGTTCATCATAGTCTCAGAAAAGAGGAGAGAATTATGGCTTTTAATTTTACTTACATCCAAAATAAATGTTCCTCCTATCTCTTAAGAATAAAAGTCATGGGATAATGAGAAAGAGTGAAAAATCTAAGTTGGAGTCTGACTAGTAGTGCTGCAAAGTTTATGGGGAAAAAAAGCTACTCTTGAAGAACAAAGAAAAAAGGTTTTGACAAAGTTGGATAGTCAAAACGTACATTCCATCCTCTGATGCTTATCCCAAATGAGGCTATTTTGAGTTTTTGTCTATCATTATAGTCAGGTAATTGTGACACAGTCTCTCCAGTAAAGAGCATCCTTAAGTACGGTAAACCTATTTTACACATCGATGCATTAAAGAGCACACCTCTATAAAACACGATTGTCATGCTTGTCATCATTCCACTGACAAAAAGTGGAGGAAGCCATAAAGGAAGTTTTACTGAGCATATCACAAGAAATGCCAGGGAGGGGTAGATGTTTCTCCCTACTGGATGCGTATGCTGTAGCCACAGACTGAGTCCTCAACCTTGTGACCATCTCATGAACTTATCTTAGACGATTTTGTTGGTACCGACTTATTTGCAGGAAAATATGTTTTAAAAAATATGTAGATTTTTATTACTGAAACAAAATGAGCAACACAAGGATTCCTTGTTATTCTGGGCTGTCTGCACTGACTGACATTTATAACTCTTAAGTGCGAGTGCAATGAGATTTCTCAGTGGCTGATGAAAGAGTGCTTTACACGTTCCCTGCTGCTCTTAAAGCTAGAAATTGAATGTCCCCACAGCATACGCTTGCTGAAGTTTATATTTTTAGATTATAATTCCCTTATTTTCTGAATTCCTTAGCTTCAGCTCAACATCTATCTGAAGGCATGAGAGGCATATGACACATTTGACATTCAGATTAGTCCCTGTTTTTTTTTTTTCCAGATCATATGTGTGGTGGTCATTAGGCACTATGAATTTATTTCAAATGGCAATTTTGCAGAATGAGAATAAGATTTAAAACAAGAAGGTCTTCTTTATAAGACATGGCTGTATTTCTTTAGCAAATCTATCTCTGCTGTTAGTTACAGAAAAAAAAAAAGAAGAAGAAGATTTAGAAGCTTGTAAAGCCAATAACAGTTATTCAATCTAAACTGTAAGTGGAACTTGCTATGAGCACTGGAGGTTGAGATGGGATACTGTATTTGCATATATACCATATGTGGAAAACTATTCTACCATTTTATGGGGCAGCAATTGTATTTAGTTTAATATCTTTTAAGTCCTATAAAATGGCATTAAGAAATTTTGCTATTTGGATGGTGAACTATCAAAGCTGTGGTCTTAACTCATCATAACACTACTAGTTTGACTCTTTGGGCTTCATTAAGTCAGGGATATAAATATGACAGATCAACCAAATGAAATCAGAAGGTACTTTTTGGGTTCTTTAGAGGAAACAGAGTGAGTTTGTTACCTCATATTTGTGGATAGATATCATGTTCATTTACTGTGTGATTACATGGCCATTTTGCCAAAATGAAGATAAATGACTGTCATTAATTCTCAACTGTATGCCAGGATTTTCCTGAGGACTAAGAAAAACAGATGCACCTTAACACTTTTCTGTTGATTTTTGTTTGTCTCCTTTTTCTAATGTTACTTTAGGGGGCTCAAAGCATGTCTTGTAGATGTTCTAAATAATGGTCCTTTCAGAGGTGAGATGAATACTTCATGAGGAACCTTGGGCAGTGCAAGAGTCATACTGGCATCGTTTGAATGGAAAATACAGGGTTATGTATTGGAATATTGGTCCCAGTTTGTAGTCCTGTTTGAGGACTTTGAGGACAAGAGGTTTTGCTGAAGGAAGTATGCTAGCAGGAGTAGGCTTTGTGGGTTTATAGACTGGCCCCAGATCCAGTACATACCCTCAGGCTTCCTGTGTGAGGGTATGTGGGCAGCCTGATTTCATACTTCCTTTACCATTATGGCCTCCCATTCTGGAACCATAAGCCAAAATTGTTTCTTCTCTAAGTTGATTTGTCCATGGTGTTTATCACAGTCACTGAGAATTGATTAATACATACATACACTGTATCAGTGCACCTAATCATCACTGTCTGTGTTTAGCATGCTGAATATCTTGAAGATTGGAAGTCTGTTCTCTGTCACCTTCGTTGAAACTTGCTAATTGATACTTCAAGTGAATAAAATTGGTATTCTAAAAAAATAAAAAAAACTTTGAAGAATTAGACATATATTTAAACCACCCTTTCTCAGCAATCATTACTTGCCCATGGTTATTCATCTAGGGGTGGGTTCTTCTAAGATTTCCTTCATCCACATTGTCATGTCAGTTGGTGTAGTCATTACTCAGGTTGTGTTAAGCAGCCATACCATTGGGATTCCATGGATGCAGTTTCCTTGTCCTATGCAGAAGACCATTTCATAAAAGAGAACTAGTCTTCTGATTCTTATAGTCTCTCTGCCTCCTCTTCTGTGATGCCACTAAAGCCTTTGATGCAGGTGTTGTGTTGTGCTGTACTGATTGTTTTTAGGTAGCCTCATGAGTCATATAAAGACTGCAAACAAAGTAATTAGCCTTCTATATTTTTTAGCAGAGTTTAAAACTACATGTTAGAAGAAATAAGGTGATAAATATAAGCAGAATAATTTTTCCAGCATTTTTTTTAGGTAAATTTCATTTGCCTCTTACTTTTTATGTCTAACAGGAGAAAACAAATCCTCTTGAGATTACAGTTCTTCCTTGTATCCCCAATAACTCTATCTACTTAGGTAATTGAGCTTTTGATTTTTATCTTGCAGGCATAGAGTAGCTGGATATGATCATATGTCTTGCTAATTGCTCTTATATATATATATATATATAAAATTTCTGGGCACCCTTTGTGTTGACTTAGGCATCTGTGGGGGAAATGTGAGGAAGACAGTGAACATAAAATGAAAATCCTTTTCCATTCCAAACTGAAAACTACGCAACATCAACACGCTTAAAACGCCAGGAGCTTACAGTTGCAATAGAATATGTTGGTTCTAGTAACACTGATTGATTTAATTTTCATGGCAAGGAAACACTTGTTCTGCTTTGGTTATGTTTAGTTACTTTTTAATTGGTATGCATGCATGCATGTATGTTTGTGTACATAAGCACACATGCATGCCTGTGGTTGTGGAAATCAAATGAGAATATCAAGTCTTCTGCAGCTGCTGTTGCATGTGATTGTGAGACATTTGATGTGGGTGCCAGGAACTGAACTTGTGTCCTCAGGAAGAGCAACCAGAGCTCTTAACTAATGAGCCATTTCTCTAACCACTGCTTAGTCCATTTTAAATTAAAAGATATTTCAACAATCCTATAAACAGAAGAATTTGTAAAGAAAATATTCAATGAAAATAACATATTATGACTTATACAGAATAAATTCGTATATAGCAATTTATGGACTAGTGATCTACTGGAACTAATTCAATGACAAATATTATAGTTTTTAAAAAGTAATGAGATTTACAAAAAATATGTAGATGAGAATAATGACAAATAATTCATTCTGTAGAATGCTAGCACTCATTATTCATGTCTGTATATATGAACAAAATAACAAAATAGTTTAGTTCAGTAATTCTTTTAATCATATCTGTATAATTGTAGAATAATCAAAATTTCTGAGAGTCTATATTATACCATTCTGTTTCTGACTAGATGGCAAATTGGCTCTTGAACTTTTAAACTATATTTTGTTTTACCAAAGTTACACAATACTATTGTAAACAAAAATCATAAAATTATGCTGCAAGTTTTTATGTCAAGCTGGACATTTTTCCAGGTTAGTTCCTTGATAGTTAACTGTCTCACATACTAAAGATTATTAACAATTTATTCTTCAGGGTATATGGACCTCACTGTTAGAAAATTCATCATCAGAAATAAACCCATTAATTATTTTCTAGGGCCATTGTCAGAGGCTCTTTTGTACAGCTCAAGCCTTTATGTCCCCAAAAGTCACTTGAAAGTTGTATGGTGGTTTCCAGTAGAGTTTTGGTCATTGCATGTAAGTGTGTACTCTTTTCAATCTAAGTGTCAATCAGAGTGTACTGCTGAATGCACTCCTGTCATTGTTGTCATTTTTTAGTCTATGATTTTTGCCTTTTCCCCTCCTACTTTGTTCTTAAAAGTATATACAAAAATCAAGTCATTCATCAGAAGAAATACAAAGTTAATTTGTCTTTCCAAACCATGCCTGCTATCATTTTTGGATAGTTAAGTTTTTACCTGAGGCATTGACTGTCTCACCCCGACATCAGGCTGCAGTAATTAATCATTAAATGGTGATCAAGGAAGTGGGCCCCAGAAATATTGAGTACAGTACCATATGCTGGAGCCAGATGTGAGCTAGTACTTGGAGAGAGGCAATGCTGACTGACAGGACCCTGCTGTGAAGCTCAAGTACATTGTGCCTCTCACCAAGGACCAGAAGCGGGACACTGGCTTGTGGTGACCTTCATTACCTGACATCGTTTAAAAGACAAAATGTCAGAGCTAATGTGCTGGAAGTTGAAGCATTTAATCACATTTTAATGAGGACTGCAGCATTTTTCCATTCTTTACCTTATTTTTTTCTTAGCTCTTTTTGTCCCTTATAAACAAAACAAGTTTAGCAACATATTTGATCCCAATAGAAGAAACTTTAAAATGGTTTCTTACCGATGAAATCAAGTGAAACAAATTATATATATATATATATATATATATATATATATATATACACATATATATATATATATATATATATATATATATATATATATATATATATATATATATAAGGGTGTAGCTGGCAGAACTGTGCATCTTGCTCCAAATACTTCAGAGATCATTGTGTACAAAAAGCAAAAAAATCTGATGCCTGCTCCCCTATGGGGAGTTAATAGAGCTCATGAGTGGAAGTTATTAAGAGACACATTTGAACTTCATTTAAGGTATATTTATTAGCAGTTAGTGATGCCTAATAAAGACAGCTACCTCTGTCACAAGGTGGGGCATTTCTCTTTCTAGGTAGATCTCTGCTTACAAAAGTGTACTAAACTCAGAACAGGAATCCCTTGAAGGGGCAAAAGGGTCAATACCAAAATTCTAGCTAGACTATTCAAGTTTTCAATCTGCTTAATAATTTTTGAATATGTACCCTTATAACAGACACACTACTGACTTATTCAGTTTAAAATTCTACTCTAACCCTAAACATCAACCTTTCCACGTTCCTGAGTACAAAAGTATACTCAGGTTAATAGAAACTTTGTGTCCTGGAATACAAATACAAGTTTGCTGGATTTACCTTAGATGCATTTTGTATATTCTCTCAATTCTTCTAACATCCACAGACACCTAATTCCCTGTATCCTCATTCCCTTTAGGATACAATCTATCAGACATCATTTTCCAAATTTACAAACTTACTGGAGAAGACTTACCAATGAGGACATTTTTATGACTTTCAATTATACTTCAGATGCACAATTATTAATCTTAAATTATGGAAGCATAGAGGATGCTATATAACTCAGCATTCATGTCTGTAGTTACTATTAATTTACTTCCATTATGTAAAAAGTGAACGCAGCATTAACTCAGAACTAAGCATGGATGTAGGGATAGAATAGAGTTCAGGATGTATAGTGCTTGCTGAACAAGACTGAAGACCTGAGTTCTATGCCAAGCACCCATGCAAAAACTAGCTGTGGTGGTATGTCCATAGATTTGTAGTCCTGAAAAGGCAGAAACTGGTACACTCTTGGGTCTCACTATCAACAGGCTTGGACCAGGCACTGGTGAAAGACCCTGCCTTAACAAATGAGGTTAAAGCACCTGAGTAATGACTTCTGGCTTTCACATACATCAGCACACTCACACACACATATTCTCGCACCTATGCACAGGTCTACATGGTGGCATATAAAGGATTTGAGTCTAAAGTTGAAGTATTTTGGGGTTTAAGCCATAGCATAGCAGTTACTAGCACTTGCTACTTTTTCAGAAGACCTGAGTTTGGTTCTTAGCATCCATGTCAGGTTGCTCATACCATCTTGGAAATCCTGCTAGAGATCTCTGACTTCCACAAGCACCTGTACTCATAAGTATGTACCAATGTTTACACATAGACCACACATACACATACACATACACATGCAAGAAACAGACACACATACGCACATATTTGAAAAACAAATTTTAAAACTGAAGCACTCAGAAGACATAGAAAATTGTTCCTAGACTTTAGTTAACGAGATTGCTCTGACAGCATCTTTAGCTGCTGTCACAGAGAAGTACACTACCCTTTACAAAGAGGCTTTTGCTTTGTCTTATTACATCTCATTTCATCATGTATGGTTGTTGTGTCTTGGAAGCCTGCTCTTTTCTGAAGGGAAACAAAGGGGGAATGGATCGGAAAGAGAGAGGAGGTGGCTGTGAGTGATCTGGGAGGACTGGGAGGAGGGGAAGCAGTGGTGAGAATGTATTATATGAGAGGAGAATATCTTTTCAATGAAAAAGAGAGAAAGCAATTATGTAATCAGGTTTAAGGAGTGTACGTGCAAAAATAAATGAATAACACTGGTAAAGAATTTTTACTATACTAAATACAAAACTCTAGACTTTCTTAAGAAACATTTTGTTCCTTTGTTTAATTTATATTAAAACAGTAATTCTGGGGCTGGAGCAATTGCTCAGAGCTTAAGAGCACAGACTTCTCTTTGGGAGGCCATAGTTTCAATTCTTAGACCCAACATGGCAGCTTGCAAACATCTGTAACTCAAGTCCCATGAGATTCAGGAGAATCCTTCTTCTGGTCTCCACAGGCACTGTGTGCATGTAGTGTACAAATATACACGTAGGCAAAACCTCCATGGACAAAACAACAACAACAAAAAACAGTGAAGTAATACTGACAGTTGAATAGAAGCAAGAGATTGTATTCACATTCCCTGTACCTGCAGGAAGTGTGGTGCATGGATAAAGCTGTGTGTCATCTGGTGGGATTTCTTGGCTGGTGTATGTACACATGTGTCAGATGCCTTCGCACATAGACTGAAGGACTCACATGAAGGAGGCACTTCAGGCTCTCTTTCACGTATTCACACTTGATTCTTTTCTTTTCAGCTATAATGTAAGGATTATTAAATTAAATTGCAAGATGTTTCACAAACAGAAATTGGCAGATGTGTTGTGGAATCACAAACTCTGTTGTTTAATGCTTCTAACATGCTGATATTTTATGTGTGGGGGGTTGTATTTTTAGGATTTGGTTGCGTAATTCTTCACACTTAAATTTAGAATTGATTTCTATTGAAGAGATGACTGCTTCCTAGCTCCCAACTACTTTCAAAATAAGAACTGCTAATTTGAAGGTGTTTGCTTTGATAGACAGTGATGTCTAACTTACGTTGAAAGTTTCTGAGTATTTCTTGGATGACAGATGTGTGGCTGCTATCTATTTAATTTCTAATCATTTAGTTTCCAAGCCTTTCTTGGTGGACAAATTCCTGGAATTTCTTTGTCATCTTCTCCTGAAAGTCTATGTTAATATACAATATTGAAAAATAACAACAAAGGCAATTTCTCATGGTGGAGTTTCTGACGCTTAATAATCTTCCAATGTATCTTAATCACAATCTGTTTTTCACTTTGGTTAATCTCAATTTATGTTTTTTTTTGTCATGTAACTCTTTAATAATAGTATTTTCTGACTTAAAGCACAGGAATAGTCTCCTAAATTAAATTTATGCACTAATATGTATTTGAACATAATCCTGTCAAAAGAGAATAAACTGGCAAAATTAACTAATTTCATTTTGGAACATTGTTTTTTTAAAGTTCCTTGGAGATATGAGTTATCAGTACAAGTGTAAATATATATATATATATATATATTTACACTTGTACTGATATATATATGTGTGTGTGTGTGTATACATATATGTGTGTGTGTATGTGTGTCTGTCTCTCTGTGTGTATTCACAGATACAGAATTAACAACAAGAAATCCCTCAAGTCTCTATGTGTAGAAAATATTTTTTAGGCATTATGGGTAAATTTAGAAGAACATAAATTAATGCTATTGATGAGAGTGTTACAGGAAAAAAAGTTGACATCCTATTTTTGTATCATACTTTTGTCAAAAGATTGAACTATATAAGACTGTGTAGAAAGAGTAGTTTTCATAAAGTGGACAGATAGAACTTATAATCATTTACACATACAACTTAAAATGATCCAAAGAAGCTGCTAATGGGCACTCACACCTATCCGAGCGGATGCCATTTATGGAGTGTTTGAAAGATGGAAATACCCAGAGCTTCTGGGGAGTGTCTGCATTTGAGTGTCATTGAAGAGATGCCTAAATTAATTCCAGGGAGGAATAGTTTCCTGAAAAACACTGTACATCGTTCATAGTATAAATGTAAAGTGATCAAAGTCACTTTTAATTAAAGCCTCTTCTTAGTTCACTAAGGAATACTGAGAGAATGTCAAACCGTATTAACGTACTCCATTATGACTTTGACTATATTTTATAACTTGAAAATTTTTCACTTTTATGGTGCCATCAGCTTGTTACTTAATAAGAAATGTTTTATTGACATTTATGTTCTTTACCTAATGATGTGTATTTAAATGATGACTGTCATCTTCATTAGAAGCCATTGATGAAAGAGGAACAGGGACACCTTGTCTAATTCCTACTGTAGAAACAGGACTATAACCTTGGACTAAATACTTCACCAATTGAGCCACATGGCTCAGCTAAAAATGCTATACCACCCAGTATTCTCTGAGTTGTCTTATTGTAAATTATTATATTTACTGATGAATGAAATGTATGCATATATCTCATATATTATATGTTAGGAAAATGAATGTAACTATTTTTATTTGAAATTTCTTCGGTATTTTAACTACTTTAAGACCCTCAATAATTTAACATAAAATATCAGGCTTGGAATATTAGAACTTAATACAATATCAGTCTCCTTTATATTCAAAATTTATGAATATTATGTTACAGCATCAGTTATTTTGTTTTATGATTGATACTCAAAAAAAATTCTCCCTAAAACATTTTGTGGATTTTAAGTTGAATTTAGCTTTTATTGAGTTTTACTAGCATTAATCAAGAGAGTAGGAAAATTATTTTTTTCTTACCAACTTGTTATTGGTCATAGTTTGTACTTAATGCTCTTCACTGTCTTGGTCTTAAATAAAAATTTGTAAATAAAATTTTATTACCTAAAGGAAGTATGTGAAAAACAAATACAGTAAGTAAAATTGAAGAACCTAGTTTTCTTCTGTTTAATTTTTTGAGTCATTAAATGAAATATATGTGTGTTATTGTGTACCATTTTAAGTATTTGATGAGTTCAGGCTTAGACACAGTAGTAGTCACTGTCAGTGTCCAGTTTGCAGAATCATTAAAAAAGAAGCATTCAAACAAGCTGGGGTGGGTTATAGACCTTAATAAAAAGGGAAAGGACAGTAAGCATCCTATGCACTAGAGGCTGGCCC
The DNA here is from genome assembly GCA_026225945.1 of Cricetomys ansorgei. Taxonomy (NCBI): domain Eukaryota; kingdom Metazoa; phylum Chordata; class Mammalia; order Rodentia; family Nesomyidae; genus Cricetomys; species Cricetomys ansorgei. The sequence continues at coordinate 8,178,297 of JAMJFZ010002307.1, read as the reverse complement.
GCTCAGCTGGTACATTCCTACCGTACAAGAGAAAGAAAATGAGAAATACTGGAGTTATGAGGAACTCAAAGCTGATTCACACTTGCTTCTCTACAACACAGTGATTTTCTATGGAGCAGAGACTAAACATGCAGACATTGCAAGGATGTTATATACACACATGTGTCAAGAGATGGATGAGCTGCAGCTTTGTAAGAACTACTTTTATCTGTCAAATGCACAGCCCAACCACTGGCTCTGCTATCTTTGCATATGAGAATGAGAGACTGAAAGGAGATTGAGTCAGTGCTAGTCAACTGATAAATGGAAAGGCAGAGACAGAATGAAGTACAGAGTGAGTACACACCTTTTATCCCAAACCTGAGAGTAGACCAGAGTGAAGAGCAGGCAAACTGATGAATTAGAGGAAGAGTTAGCAGAGTCAGTCAGAGTGAGGACACAGCCATCTCTCATGACATAAAAGCAGGCTCTCAGTTTAGAGAGTCAAGCTGTCAGTTAAAGAATCAATCAGATACGACACAGTGGAGGTTCAGGAGAAGGAGTTAGTGACATATGGGAAGAATGAATTTGGGAGAAAAAGTCAGCTAATAGCAATTCATCCAGAGTCATCCAGAATCAGAGGACTTTAGTCAGAAACAATCAGCTAGCTCAGAAGGTCAGTTTGACCTAGTCAGCTTGGAAAAGAGTTTGAGCCAGAACAGCAAATAAGTGGACACAGACAACCAGAAGAGTCAATTGAGTTCAGTACAGCTCTGAGTTCAGAGGGTCAGAGTGACTCAGCAGTTAGTCAGTGAAGTTGAAACCTTCTAGGACAAGGGATTGAATTAACAAAGAATAAACTGTCCTCTGCCATAAACTCATAAAAAGAATAATTAAATAAATCAACACATACATCTACATCAACATTTATTTCTTTCTCATGAGTTGTTAAATATGTCTGTGTGTGTGTGAAATAAATTTCATCCACTAATATGTTTCCAGAAAATAGTACTGTTTTATTTAAGGTTTGCCGCAATAGGGAAGAGATATTAATGTTTTCTTAGTTTAAATGAACACATTTTGATACAATCTTCCTTTTGATGGTTCATAGGCACACACACAAAAAGAAATACTCACCATTTATTACTCAAGCATATTAGAAAGAAAAGGCTCAAAATGAACTTGGCAATTTAGACAATAGTATCATATAATGTCATATGTAGGAATAATCCACCCACTACTCTGACTAAAAATAAAGATACTTAAACTAATGAACCATCCATAGAAAGATGAACACTAAATTAAATGTTTCTTAACTACATAAATTGAATAATGGTCAAGAAACTTAATTTATATACTCATACTTAAAAATATCAAGTTTATATATTTTCTTATATTTATTGTAAACAGTTCTGAATTTCCAATTTTTAGAAAAAAAGAGAGAGAAGCAAATCAAAAGAAAGAAAAGAAAAACTAAGAAAAACAACAACAACAAAAACTAAGAATGCAACTCAGTTGATGTAGTGTTTACTAAGCTATGTGAAGCACTGAGTTTGATGCCAAGGACCACATAAAACCAGACAGGTAGGTTGCACAAGTCTGGAGTCCCAGCACTCAGGAGGTACCATCAGGAAATACAAAAGTTCAAGGTCATGCTCAGCTACATGAAGAATTTAAAGTCAGGGCTGGATGCATGAAACACTCTATCAAAACATCAGAGAATCAAACTAAATGATTTTGATTAATTCTACCCATACTTTTACAAGCCAGTCAGATACTTAGGAAAACTGTAGTAAGTAATTCTACACAAACAGAATACTACCTGGCTTTAGCTGTGGCTTTACAGTTTATTGTAATTTATTAGGGGATGATATAAGCACTAAATTCATATAGATTGAATATTTATTATTAAGACTACAAGGTTGCAAACTTTTTAAAATTATGTCCATCAATTATTAATAAAACATTTTTTTTAAATCAGGATCAGAACTAGACCTATTTTCTGGCTATTAATGTAAGAAAAAAAATTTTTAAATGTTCAATAATTTACAAAAAATGACTGCAATTTCATAATCTAGTGCCTTATATTCATTTTTGTTTTAGTAATTAATTAAGTCAACTTTTGTTCACATCTGATGTTGTTTGACTTTGGTATATTGTTTGTGTTGACTTTCTCTGTTCTCAGGTTACACAATGGCTTGAGCATCATTAAACAAACATCCCTGGCTTGAGTGGAATTTGCATAGCATTTGTCACTGCTCCAGTGCTCTAGCAATAAGCCCAGATTAGACACAGGACTTGTATAATCAATGCTTTAAAATGGAACAACCCATTTGAGTCAACTTTACATAAATATACCATCGATCTACAGATTTACTAATTACAGCTCCTCATTTTGAGCATTTCTGAAGCCTTTTTTACAAATTACATTTGGTGCACTTGATGGTATAATTTGATTATTTCATGATCGATATAAATAGGAGTAAGGAATTAAAGTAATGGTTTCTGTGAAGGAGCAATTCGCTTAATGCCTGCTCAGAAGGAAAGACCATAAGCACAACCATATAAAACCCAAACTACACATCAGCACATTTTTGACAAGAAGTAGATGTGACCGTTTTAAGGGGGAAAAGAAAAGTAGAAGTGAAAAAAATTTATATGGAATACAAAGTTAAGTTGGGATAAAATTTAGAGAATCTATTACTAGGATCTATATTGGGGCTATTCTCCAACTACCTCTAAAACTATCCTTTTTTTTATTAGAAAACTGAGTTCATTTGAGGTTCCTTTGAATATAAGCTTCTTTCAAAACTGAATATGTGGGGTATTTTGGGTTTTTTGGGGGGGGAGTTGTGTGTATATGTGTGTGTGTATACTTTTTAATTAAGAGACAAAGAGAATAAAGTCATAATAATCCATTCATATATGACATACTGAATTTTGCTTTGTTCTGGAAAGAAAAATCATGAATATAGTGTTGATAATTGAAATTGAAACATTTTAAAATATCAAGTATGTGTCACAAAATTTGAATACAAAAGTTTGAATCCTCCCAAAAGTCTCTGTATAAAAGGGCACCCAACGCGCCAATCATTAAGTCTGTGGTAAAGAGGGCGTTCCCCTTCACTCTTCTCAGTAGGTAGCATATGGATTTTTAACTAAATTAATATGCTACACAGATTAATTACTGGACTCTGATTGTGCTGTTGTGGGCTCAACATGACATTTAAACTTCTGTGAAACTCTTTAACAACAAAGAAAGAAAAGAAATATAACACATGAGCGAGGGTATCAGAAAAAGGGAACTGAAGTCAGACACTAAAATATCTAAATATCCTGAGAATTCAGAGGCAGCATGGATTGATAAGTAGAGGTTAACTACAAAAATTGAAATTTAAAAGTCTTTGGAGGAGTCCTTACAGAAATTGCCATAAACTATAGGATTCAATACAATTTAAAAACTTCTTTTTATAATACAAAATAAGCCATAAGTCAAAAGCTATACAAAATTTAATACTTTTGGCAGACAAATTCTAATGTTAAGAAAAGGGTAACATAGGTATAGGGTACTACAATCATGTGCTCTGGAAATGCATGAGAAATAAGTTTAAAAAGCAAAATCCTATGTTTTAAAGCTCAAACACAGAATTAGGTCTGAATAGAATAACAAAACCTAGAGAGTTTTTTGTTCTGTTTTCATTATCTTACATGATCCTCAAATGGCTACTAAGGCCTTCACATCTGTTGCTGCACAATCTGAACCTAGGGAAGATGTTTCCCTGGGAATTTTCTTTGGTTACTTTTGGGCTTTTCTGTATGGAATGTTGCCATCAAGCCTCTTACCTAGGGCCTCAGGAATCTACGTGGAAGAGGATTCCAGAGGTAGTGGATGACTTCAAGGAAACATGTCCTCCAGAGACAACAGGACTGATAAACATAGAACTTAAACCTCACAGGTTTAAGCCAGAAGATGTCCCAACCCTGAAAAAAAGGAAGTGGACATAGGCAAAGCCTGCCTAACAAAGAAGCTATCTGCATTTGATACCTGTTGGCAAAGGAAAAATTAGTTTTCTCCAGTGGAGTTCCAATAGGTATATTAACCACACTTCAGGGTTGGCTCCATGAAAGAAGTAGCTGTCCCCCCCCCCAAAAATGAACTAAGTAGTATTTTTGTAGATGTTTTAAATAGTATATTGCCTTGTTGGGGCACCCCCCCCTTTATTGGTCATTTGCTTCCATATTTTGGTTTTCATTTTTGTGTTTCTGTGGTATGTGTATTTCTTGGCTTTTGTTCTTGTACATTTGTTCTCATTTTTATTTTTTTAAAGAGAGATAAAGAAAGATCATGTAGTTGAATAGGTGGGGAGGTGGCAAGGCTCTGGGAGGAGTTGGAAGACAGAAAAGCATGATCAAAGTAAATTGTGTATGTTTTTTAAATTAACAATAAATAAATAAATAAATTAATTAATTAAATAAAGATAAAAGAATACAAAATTTGCCCATCTATTAACTCAAAATTCAACTTCCCCTATTGATGAATATGATCTGCCACTCTAAATTGTGAGGATTTTGTCTAAGTTTTTCAGTGTTTACAACTGAAGCTCATGTTAACTGACACTCAGTCAAAACCTATTGAATCAATCAGTGGCTTCCTGGCCACATGGATGAACACAGAACAATGTATAGATTAATTAAATCCTATATAGTATACCTATGATAAACTTAAAATCTTAAAAGTATTTTAAGGAAAGATGGAGATGGCTTGATAGTTAAGAGTGCTTACTGATCTGGTGGAAGACTGGGTTCAATTCCCAGAATCTTCCTGACAGCACATGATTATCTATAACTCCAGTTTCTAGGTGACTGTTGTCATTTCTGACCATCACAGGTACTGCATACACAGAGTATACAAACATACATGCAAACACTGATGCACATAAATAAAATAAAATAAATAAATGTAAAAATAAATAAATGTAAAAGTATTTTAAGAGTCAGTCAAAAGGTACAGAGAAATACATCTAAAATGAGACTATGAAAACCACACAGTATATTCTCTCAAACAGAATAGCTTCTTACTGTGTTACACAGCCAACAATGTATTGTCAATTTTAAGAGTTTTGCAGATGTAAAGTTGAGCTAACACTAACAATGCTCAAATGATGACTGAGTAAAACTCATGGCTTGTACTGATTTGAGAGACAAGCTACTTCCTATATTCAAATGTAATTTGATTTTTTTTTTCCATACTGTGTCTGATCTAGGCTGAAAATACTGGGTACCAGTGAAACATGCATCATACTTTCTAATGCATAGCATTAAAACTTTTATTTTCATAATTAAAATTCAAGTCACTAAAAAAATGGATACAGTAGACAGTTGGCCAGCCCATTTGGCAGAAGCTGTATTGGAGAAGAAAAAAAAAAAAAAACAACAAAAAAAACCGATACAGAAATAATTTCTCTACATGACTGGTTTGGATCTCTCTTCACTAAGCCATTTTTGGTGCACAACGTGAAACTTTACCCCAAATGCATCCTATTTGGAAACAGAAACAGCTTTTTCTGTTGTGAAAGAGTACAATGAAAAATGCATAAATCAACCTCAATTTGGATGACTTCAGTAATTTGCATTCATCTGTTTAAAGAGAGATGTCTTTGGAGACTCCTATTTTTACATAAAAATTACACTCAGCATCTCACAGGCTCTTTTGTTCACTAAAATTAGATTTGCTCACTTATACAATTCACAGACCCCAATTTGTTCAGAGCAAAGTCACACAGGCTATTTGTAGTATGCCCTTTTCTCTCCTTTCTTCCTCAAAAAATTAAATGATGATATGGACTATAGTTGTCCCTTCACGGAGGAGTAACCTATAGTGATAGTTGGCGTATGTGCCTGTGGTTAAAAGGCCACCTCTCTCTTATAAACTCTGTCCTCGAAAATTGCCAAATCATGCAATTGTGAGGACATTCTGGACTTCAGTATTAATGAGCATCTAAAGGGGCATCAAGGATTCTAACCACAGTACCTGTGACATCAACAATTTCAGTCCCGGGGCCTTGGCATTCAATAGAATCCCAGTGCTAAATGTGTTGGATAAAATCACAGCTTGCTCTGTCTAATCTTGCTATAGGCCAATGGAATGAGTAGCTACACCTTAAATTGGAAAACTATTAGCAGAGACATCATAATAAGAAGAAATCTATGTCATAACAGAAAGGTAACTAGCATATCACAATACAATGAAAAATATAGAGCTTATAGTCATTTAATAGTGTCTCAGGCAGTGTCTACTTCTATTGTTTTCATTAAAGTATTTTATAAAACAGCATAGCAAAATACAATAGCTAGAAATTTTGTTGTAATTATATTTAGCTTTGTCCTTCCAAGGTGTGCTATTGTGGGTATACCAGTCAGCTCTATCTAAGATCCACCATTAAACTGAGAAGAGATAGTAGTATTCGCTATCAGTCAACAGTACTGTCTTCATAAACCTGTGATATAAACATGTGCAGTTACAAAGACCCATGTGCTGAGAAAGTCCCTATATTGATTAATGAGCTACTCTTGATGTCATGAAATCCTTAAAATTCTTAGAAAAGGTGCTCCCTACTTTTTATTTGTACTGGGTTCTACCTACAGCACAGAGCATTCTGCTCATCCGAAAATCATCTGATGAGTTCAGTGATTCCCATATGATAATTGTTCAATGAATATCCATTCCCTCCTTCTCATTTTCTCCTCCTAGACACACACGGTAGGCTTTATACTTCTTACTGCCTCCTCACTTACATATTCAAGAGATCTGCTTATTTAATTTCCTCTACCTGGCTCCATTCTCCAACGCTAGCTTAGGGTTTACATTTTAGTACTGGCTACATGTGAAACACATAACTCTTTGGAACAAACAAGTGAAATCTTTGAGCAAGAGAATTGCACTGACAAATAGACTGCAATAGAGATTTGAGGAAATTATGAGTCTACTTTGGAATGATGTGTGATTTGTGTATCTCCTCTAATCTTCTGGATGTGGCTTTATCCAGGATCAGACCCAAGCTTTAGAATACCAAATCACCAATAGTTTGGATTGTTTCTAAAGTATAAGCAGTATTTCATTGCTAAATTTGAAATCTCAGGAATAACTTCATGACAATCAATTCAATGATGAATAATAATGAAAACAATTGAGACAGCTCAGTGTAATGTTAACATCAGTATTAATATGTATGAATAAAGACAAATATTTTATATCTAATTTGGTGCTAAACTGTCAGTGGATTAGGTACCCAACTATGAGCAGAGCATGACATCATTAAAAATTGTCCCCAGGTTATCCAATATCTAGTTCCTATCCTGTCCTGCAGTTTCAGGCAGGGGTTCCCTCCCTTGGCGTGGAATTTTGCCTGGATTGATGTCCTTGAAAAGCTCCTACAGGCTGGAGTAGGGGTGTCTCTGACCATTTTACTTGCTCTTGAGACCCTTTTACTCTTGGTGGGCTGCTTGGCCCACCCTTGATGTAGAGACTGGTACCTGGCCTTGTTCCACCATGCTATGCCATGTCCTGATTGTGCTGTAACCCTGGGGAACAGTTCTTTCCTGAGAAGAAGGAGGGTATTTGTGAGTGGGGATGGGGGGAGTTGGGGGCATCGGGGAGGGGAGGAGGAGGGTCAGGATGTATTCTATACATTATATGAGAGAAGAAAAGTAAAAAATAAATTAAAAATAAAACTGTCAGTGAAGTATTTTCCATTTGAAATTCTACCAGTTGGTAATTATGATGTTTACTTCATACATTTCTTTTCATTTAAATTAAGTTTATTCACAGATACATAAATGTTTTTTACATAACCTAAAAGTATACATTTGAATTCAGTAACAAGTGTTTTTTCAATAGCAGTGCATGTTGTATAAAGTTTAGATTGTGTTAAATATCAATCTTTTCAAATATTTATTCTTTCTCTTTGGTAAAAATATTTTTAAAAAAACCATTGCTTCTTTATATGATTGTTAGCATGAAGTTATTTGTAATAACCTTTTATGAAATACTGATGGTAGACCCCATAATTATGCTTCACTGTTTCTAAACTGAACTTTCCTCGCAGCTCCCTCTTTCCTACTCTCCCTATGTACTTTTCATCACCTTCTAAGGTTATTTTTATGAGAACAACTGTGCAGGCTACACATATGAGGCAGCTCACGTGGTACTTCTCTTTCTCTAATTGGCTTATGTCACTTTACATAGTGACACACAGATTTATTTGTTTTGCAAGTTAAAGGGCATTGTTGTCCTTAGAGGCAAATAGTATCCCTCTGTGAATGTACACAATGCACTTCCTTGAGGTATCAGTTGTTAGACACTGAGCATGTTTCTTTGGAGCTAAGAACAATATTCTAGTAAATTAGTAAAAGCTTCATTTCAACATATTTTCAGTTTCATTTCCTTTAGGTAATTCCATTAATGAGATCACTGAGTTATAGGATACTCTTATATTTTTTTCTGTTCATATTTGGTTTTTCATATTTATTTATTTTGTTTGTAAATAGCTGGTTAGTGGTAATAGTTTTTTGTTTCTTTTTTCTTTGTTTTGCTTTATCTTGTTTTGAGATCTCTTGTGGCCCAGGGTGGCCTTGAATTTCTGATCTTCATTACCCCTAATCCCAACTATTTGGACTGGACATGTCTCTCACAATAATTTTTCAAAAAATTTTCTTGAGGAAGTTCCATTTTGTTTCACATAATACTTCTATTAGTTTGCATTTCTACAAATAATCTAATAGTGACCATGAGTTGCTTTCTCTCCATAAGCTTACTAGCTCTTGTTATCTTTAACTTTATCTTTATCATTTTTAATAGAGTGATGTATGCAACTTATTGTGGTATCGATTTCTATTTCCTATAGCACATATTCATAATTTGTTAATCAGTATAGTATGTCTTCTTTTGGGAAATTTTAGGTCTATTGTTTATTGTAAGTGTTATATTTTGCTTCATACTACTGAGTTTTGAGTTCTTTATATGTTCTATGTATCAATTGATTTTTACACAGTTTATTTACAAGTTTTTTTTATTCTTTTTCTATAAGTTGGCTTTTCACTCTGTAAAAAGAAAAGCAAAACTGACAAACCCTTAGGTATGTCAAGAATAAGAGAGAGTGCATTCAAATAAAATTACAAGTGACAAGAGAAACAGTACATTTGACACGATTGAAATTTATAAGATAACAATATTACTATACACAACAATTCAACAACAAATTTGATGACCTAGAATAATTAGAAAAAGTCCTAGAAACACAATCTTACTGAAAATCAAAATTTGAAGAAATAGAAAGCCAACTAAAATAACAAAAAGTAAGACTAAAACAATGGGGAAAACTATATCACAAAGGAAAAATTCAGAACCTGATGATTTCCATGTAATCATGATTAAAAGTTTACTACCAAACATTTAGCAAAGAACCAATGTAGTGAGTCTAAATTATTCTAAAATGTTAAAGAGAATATTCTTCCAAGCACATTCTACAAGACTATCATAACCCTGATTCCAAAACAAAATAAACACAACAAAGTAAATTACAGCTAAATATTCTAGATGGATATAGATGACAAATAAACCTCCAGAATGTAAAAGTAAACAGAATTCTTTAAACATATTAAAATGAGTGCTCTCCAAAGTCAAGTGAGATTCTTCCCAGGAAGGTAAGGATGGCTTAAAACATACAGTTCAATAAGCATTTGATTCAGTAAATGGCAAAAAAGTTCATTTGAAAAATTCATGTAACTTCAAATCAAAAATGAGGAAGTAACTCTCCTTGCAAGAAACACACATGACATTAATGACTGAAATCACAATAAAATAAAATATTATATACATTGACATGAATATGTATGTGTGTGCACATGTGCACACACACAAGCGTGCATATATATATGTATATACATATATATATACATATACATATATATACATATATACATATATACACATATACACATATATACATATATATATATATATATATATATATATATATATATATATATGTATGTATATGCATATATCATGGTGGTACTGGCAAGAAAACAGACACGAAGAACAATGGATTGGAGGAAGAAGTCCAGAGCAAGGCTCAACAGTCAACTGATTTTCCATGATCATGATATGACCACAACAGGAAGCCATAGCAGAGTCCTGCCTCTCTCTAGTCATATGAATCAACTAAAACTGGTTTGCAGATCCCTGTGCAAGACCTGAGATAATGAAGAGTCTACATGAAAATAGGATAAAAATATCAAGATTTTGTAATTGGCAAGGACCTTTTATAAAATACCTACAAACTTGAGTCAACAAAAGCAGAAATAGAGAAATTATATAACATCCAACTAAATAACTAATTTTATTTCAAAAAGACAATATTGCTGCAATTTAATGTTACAAAGTAACATTAAGAAATTGCACATTCATTATCAGCTGGTCCACTTCTTATCCTTACCAACCTCCAGAAGTTCAGATTTATTCCTTTGTGTAGATTTAGAGACACACACACATACACACACAGATACACAGAGAGAGAGAGAGAGAGAGACAGACAGACAGACAGAGACAGAGAGACAGAGATGAAAAGGATGCATGTGTTTTATATGTATGTGTGTGTGTATGTGTGTGTATGTGTGTGTGTGTGTGTGTGTACTTGTGTGTAACTAGGTGTGAATGCAGTCCATGGCATATGTGCAGAGGTCAAAGGACAACTTTCTTGTTCAACTTTTTAAACATACATATGTTTACATTTTTCTTGACTAAATGCTTAATCATGAATTTCTGGGTTTAACCATTTCGGGCATTAGTTTCAAACACATCTCTACTACTTTTTACTTGTGCCAGCACTGAGTGGGAGGTCCCATTTTCCTCACCAACAATTAAGTGACCTTATGCATGCATCTCTCAAGGAAACAATTTTAATGAGTAAACATTTTAACCCCATGATGATAAGAAGAGAAAAGTAACACTCTGAGTTCAAAATTTCGTAAGAAAAATAATCCCAACTCTTTTTAGGTTTGCCTTTCCACTTATAGTAGATATGCTCATAACATGTGTAGCCATTTGTCTTGAGATTATGCACACTTCTGCATGATAAGCGGCATGTCATTCTAGTTTGGATATCCATATGTCTAGAGGTATATAAAACTTTTCCAGATGATTATTGAGTTCTAGAGAATTGTTTATTCAATTATTTATCAAATTTTAACATTTTTGTATTTTTTAATTGACATGTGTCAATTATTTGCTCTCAATGCAAATCTTTAATTGAATACATTTTTTCTCTAATTCATTGAGTAGCTTATTTTCATAATAAATTTTAACAGATTTTTGAATTTTGATAAAATCCAATAAAATTTTCTTTTGTTCCTCTTGCTTTTGGTGCCATATTCAACTAATAACTGTCTCATTGAAAGTTTAAATATTTGTATCTATATTTTCTACAAACATTAAACAACTTGAAATCTTTTAAAAGACCATTTATAGGTAAGTTATACATAAACTATAATATGGGACCAGCTTAATTTTATGACATCTTGTCTTAGGGTTTCTCTTGCTTTGAGAAAACATTATGACAAAAATCAACATGAGAAGGAAAAGATTTATTTTGCTAATGGCTTGTAACCCTTCATCCATGGAAGTCAGAGCAAGAACTCAGGGCAGGAACCTAGAGGCAGGAACTGATGCAGAGTTCATGGAGAGAATCTGCTTATTGGGTTGCTCCTTGAGGCTTACTTAGCCTGCTTTCTTATACAACCAAGGTCCATATGCCTAGGTTGGCATACTCAGGAAGGGATGAGTCTTCTCCAAGTCAATCATCAATCAAGAGAATGTACTTCAGACTTGCCTACAGGCAAATCTTATAAAGGTTATTTCTCAGTTGAGATTTCTTCTTTGCAGATGACCCCAGCTTCCATCAAAGTAATGAAAATACCATTCAGCAGGAATACTGACTTCAGAAAACAAAACAAAACAAAACTGATTATGTAGAGGGTGCCAAAGTCCATAAATAAGCATTGGAAGAATCAGGAATGTTAATCACGCATGGTTGCCTTCTCAGTGGAGTAAATGAATACCTGTTTTCCACCCAGAAGGCTGGGAGTGGATGTTGTTAATAACTTGGTGACCTTTGCTATCTGTAGGGCCAGGCCTCACCAAGTTGCCCAGAATGTTTATCCCAGACTCTCCCTCCCTAGATCTTTAGCTTTGTTTTCATTCCATGGAAGTATCTTTAGTGGAGAGATGCCACTTAGTAGAGAGACCTTACAGGCTGCTGACCACTATGCTATCTCATTCAGAGACCATACTATATTCTAGGCCCAGAAGCCATAGAACCCTTCTTCATAGTAAATATCACATATACTTTGCAAAACAGTTTCAATATGGTCACACCTTAAGCTTTATTGTGCATGTGTGATGAGAATTATTGCTATCAGAAAACCTTTTTCCAATGTTGTATTGGATTTAAATATGTCCAAATAAATTGAACTGGTGTCAGACTCTAGAAGTTTGAAACAGTACAACTAAGTCATTCTGAAATGAGTTTCCTTCTTGCCTTACATGGCTTGTTTCTCAGCTCGTAGTGACACTTGCAAGACCCTTCACATGAATGATTTCCCACCTTAAGTTTTAGTGACATCAGTCCTAAACTTATTCTATCAATATTAAGGCTTATATTTGAAATATAAATCATACATACAATTATTGTATATGTATAAATGTTGATAACACATTTTCTTGATAACAGTTTTATTTTACATCTAAAAATCAATAAGTGATTAAGGTTTAAATTTCCATTGGAATTGCTTAAATTAAAAATGAGAAATTTTACATCATCATTATATCTTTTAATCCTTAAGAGACTGAGGGAATGGAAAATGCAAATTAAATTTCATACAACTAGAAAGTAAGAAATACCACTGATTTTTGATAGAAGTTATTGTCTTAATGAATGCTACCAAATACACAAAGAGAATCAGTAGGAAGCTTTCATATACCTTTCTGAGAAGAGAATAAATAGCACTTCACATTCTAGCCTTTAAAGTCAATATTCCCTAGACACAAAAAAAATAAACCTATGTGAAAACTGCAGAGCAATAGCCTTACAAATGTATACATAAAATACTCAATAATATATAAGCAAGCTGAATATATCAACACACAAAAAAGGATAATGCATGAGGACCAAGAAAGACTGATGTCAGAAATTCTAGTTTGTTTTACCTTCCAAACATCAGCTAATAAATTATACTGTATCATTAATAAAGGACATCCAATCAATTATATAAGCAGAATCAGAAAAACATGCATCAAATTTAACATTGTAAAACCTGGGTGGAAGGTAGGAAATAATTCTGTCCTCATTGCTGTACTCAAATACTTGAAAAAATAGCAGTTTAATAGAGCAATTTTACTGGGTTATGGTAGCACATGTCTTTAATCTCAGCACTCGGGATTCAGAGGCAGGCTGATCTCTGTGACTTTGAGGCCAGCCTGGTCTACAGACTATGTTCCAGAACAGCCAGAGTTACAACAGAGAAATTCTGTCTCAAAAAACCAAAAACAAACAAACAAGCAAACAAATAAATAAATAAATAAAGCAATTTTAGTTTGTCTCATGGATTGAAGGAATACTACCGAGGAGGGAAGTCTTGGTAGCAGGAACATAAGTAACTACCATATTGAATCTTCACCCAGGAAGCAGAAAGATGAATGTTTGTGCGCTATTTGCTTCCTCTATTTTTTTCAGTCTGAAGCCATAGCAATGAGAAAAGGCTACCCACATTCATTGTGGGGCTTGCTTCCTCAGTTAAACCATCTGGGAGCATCTTTCCAGAATTTAACAGGGATGTGTCCTTTAGATGATTGTACATCCAGTTGAGTTGACAACGAAGTTGATCACCACAAGTATATTCTTTGTTGGGTTGATAGGCATATCCATCTCTTTAAACCACAATACTTCATCTCTGGCCCCAGAACCATGGTCACTTCATAAGGTAACCTATAGTTACTGCTTCTTTCAACATTATTTTAATATATATCATTGTATATTTGTGCATCATGTGCATGCTAGTGTCTGAAGAGATCCAAAGACAGCATCAGATCCCTTGGAACTGGAGTAACTGTCTAGTTGTGAGTCACCAGGTAGGTGCTGAGAATCAAAACTGCTTCTTCTAGGATAGTCATCAGTGCTTTTAACAACCAAATCACCTCTCCAGTTCTGACATACCCAATATTTAAAGACTCCAAAGCCTACCAGTTTTAACATTGTTCAAAAGCACAAGATCCAGCTAGTTTCTTCTGAAACTCTAGCCAGTTGTTAAATGTGATCCTTTGTGAATCCAAAACCCAAGTTCTTATTGCAAAATAAAATAACAGAGGACTAGAAATAAATGTGCAAACAAAGCTAACCTAAGCTCAGCATTGTGAACACGTCAGGTCTATGTCCACTGTCCAGGGCTTATGATGACACCATTTTTACTCCATAGACCTGGCGTAGCCCCAGCTTTCTAATTTAGTCATCTGTTTTATATTTGGCCTCTCCCTTCAGCCAGTTCCTCTCTGTTCCTGAAGCTTTCCTCAATAGTTGTCCCACAGTCTTGAGATCTCTACCATCATGGAATTTCCAGTTTCATTTCAAATGTCTTTCAGGACCACTTTGCAGGGATTCCCACACTGCCATTCATTCCTCCTCATCAGAGATACCAGAAACTTGGGTGCAAGCCTCCAGGACTCCAAATTGTTTGCAACCACGTGTCTGAAAAATCAGCATTATGGTAGTGATGCTGCCAAGCTCTAATCCAGTTATAGCTACACCTTGGTCTCTGTCTCCCATTACTACAGTGTCCTGTCTGCTATGTAAGTAGAACATGAGAGAACATGACCCCAAGCATATGGCTTTTCAACAGAGAGGGTTTTCAGCACATTCTAAGATTCGATGTCTTTTCTTTCCAATGAATTTACATTTTTTAAAAGATTGGAACCTTTGACAAGACACATTTTAATTATCAAATCACTTTTTCTGTTGTTCTAGTCAGAGATATAAGTTTTTCTTTGATAGTGTTAAGCTTTTTAGCAACCATAGCTATTTTCTCTGTATCTGATTTATCTAGCAATTTAAAGTTTCTCATATTCCTTTTTTGGCAAGTTCCACACATTTTATATCTTTCTGCTTTTTCTCTCTGTAGATCTGGATAAAAGACATGAGTGGAAATCATGCCACATCCTAAATATTAAGCTGCTTAAAATTGACTGCACTAAAATCTGTCCACTGATTTCTATTCAACCTCATTCACATTACTGGAACATAGGCAGAAAACAAGCAATTTTTGTTAGAATATATCACAATATTCTCTGGTCCAATTCCTGGTAGGGTTCTTGTTACACTTCAAACTTTTTTTGGTCCAATATATATTGTATGCTTTTCTATTGATATTCTGTTATTCAAACTTCCATGAGAATCATTCATTAAGCTGTAATGAAGAAGTATATTCACCAGATGAATTCATGGGTTTGGGGGGAAACACTGTTTATGCTTTAGCTAATTCAATCACTGGTTTTAGCTTAGAGCCCTGGAGCATTTCAGCCTCCATAAAATCTAGTCTTCAGTCTAGACTTGAAAGGCTTCATCCTTTATACAATATAGAACATTTAAACCTCCATAGAATTTAATAAATCTCTGAGAATTACTTCTGACAGAGCCACTCTGATTAACTCCTTCTGAACTTAGACTCTTCAGACTGTTTCTGTATCTCTGTGAGCTCTCACTGATCCATTCTGCTGTAACTGACCCTTTCATACTGCCTCTGTAACTGCCTCTGTAACTGACTCTGCTGTAGCTGATTCTTCTGTAACTGACTGACTCTGCTCTGAGCTGAGATACTCCCTTTTTTCTCTTGACAGTTGAGCATGTTCTCAATCTGACTCACTCTGCTAACACTTCCCAGTCATTTTCCCTGTCTTTCACTCTGACTCATCTCATAATTTACATGTATTAAATTATGTAGCTCCTTATGAGCTCTGCCTCCTGTGTCTGCTTCCACAATCTGCTTTTCTTAGGGATTAAAAGTGTGCACCACCACTGTCTTCTGAATACTGGGATAAAAGGTGTGTGCTAACATTCTTTCCACATTCTATCTGGGACCAGAAAGATCTCAGAATGTGATTCCTTCAAATAGAGCCTTGGAAAATGGACCTTTTCTAGCTTTTAAAAGGCCTATTCCCATACACTATATTTTGCATTCTGGGGCTACTCTGGCCTTAAATTTCAAATACTTCTACTTTACTTCACACAATCCTAAAGACTCACAGAACTCAAAATAAAGTGGTCACATCTTTGAACCCACTCTCAATATCAATTTTCTATATTAGATACAGTCCCAGTTTTGTTTTAGTTGCTATGAGAAAAGATACCCTAAAAAAGTCACATCCATGTCCAGAAAAGATAAATGCATGGATTCTCTATGGCTTTCCTGTACTTAATTTCTCTACTCTCATAGAGTACAAGAAACTCTGCCTCAGGAATGGTCCTGTCTACTGTGGGATGTGCTTTCCCCTAAAAAAGCACAATTGAGATATTCCTCCATGGATATGCTCATAGACCATTCTAATCTATAACCACTATAGAAAATAGTATAGAGGACCTAAAAAAGTCTAAAGATACAGCTGTCATATAATGTAGCTGTAACATTGGTGGTTATATACCTAACTTCTGTCAATTTCAGTAGTTAGACTCAACTTCACACAGTTTCTGTTGCTGGGTTTTATCTCTTCTGTGTGCTAGTTACTTGGTTCTTTCTGTCTAAGTTTAGGTAATGACTTGTAATAAATCTGGAAAGTAAAGGTGATCCTTTCTTGTTTTAGTTGTATGTTTGGTTTGGTTTGGTGCTTTCCTTGTTTCTTCATTGAATTACTTCAGTCATCATTGTCAAACCTCACAGATTTCATCCATTGTTCCATGACCAATTGCTCTATTAATACAGTGGTTTTGAACATTGTCTCTTTCTTTGATTTCTCTAAGGTGAGCTACAATTGCTAGTATCACATCCAAGTTTCAAGTTTCTCAAATTTGCATGACAACTGCTACCAGCAATATTTCAGAGCTCAAATGATTCCATAGAACAATTAAATTAAATATGAAACTCTTTGAGGAGTTAGTGCTTGAGTCTGAGGCTTACTCTATCTTGAAGACATTTTTATAGTCCATTTTTCCCTACTTTCTCCAGAAATAGAGTTTACATATAATTCATGACTTCACTGGACATACCAGGTTCTTATTAGTGTTTGTCTCAAAAATACTCCTCCTAAAGAAGCCACTGGCTTGATATCACATACAATGTATTTAAAATAAACTCAGTCTTCTTGCAGAGAACTTTGCAATGTCTAGAACTTATGAATTCCTCTATTTATGGAAACAGTCTCTATCAGTCTACCCCACAACTGGTGCAGGAACCAAATATTTTCATGAATCCTCCTAGGGATGTGCAAAGTACTCAGCCAAGAGTCATTTTGGTTTATTTAACTGATTCTACAGGAGGAACATCTTTGTTCAATTATTGAGCTATAGCTTGGACCAGAATGGCATTGCCTTCCCTGTATGAATTTGTATCTGCCCAGTGAGTTAGGGCTAGCTGCAGAAGGAAGTGCTGGATTTCTTGTTTACATTTGACAGTCTTGGAATTTGTAACTGGGCAAATGAAGATAAGAAATTCTCAGTATTGTTCCTTCTCATTTAAAAATGTCATCTTCCAAGATGAGGGCTTTAAAGAAGATGGGTGCATGTTACTGCCAACACATGCCATTGACTTCCATCCTTAAGGAGGCTTTCAGATATTCTCTCACACCTAACTCTTCACTTGCTGAATGTCCTAAAGACAGTTTCCAGAGATTATACGTGGTTGAATTTTAAAATAACATCATTAATTTAAACTCTAATGAGTATTTCTTGACATCAATCCACAGCATTATCTGACCCTCTTCTGTAAGAAGAATGTATCTCTCTGTGTCTCCCTCTCTTCGACACTCCATTCTCTCTCTTCCTTTATACTTTCCCCCATCGTGTCTGATATCATTGCAAAAATCAATACATGGATGCTGGGATTAACTTCACTTCTTTAGGAGATAATTTTGTACCCTTTGTCTCTAGTACCCTTTAGAAATAGATTATGATCTTATCATGTATATGTACACTTATTCATTCAAGTTCACCTATGTTGTTAACAGTCTTCACCATTGTCTGTGGTATGGATTAAGTTCATTTCTAATTGATTCAGCCATGAGATTTTTATGGGTTTAAAAATATTAAAATATAAGTTTATTAATTCTTGCATCAACTCATTATAATTTTCTTAGCTTGATTTTCAACTAGATCGTTAACATTAACAATCCCTTCAATGTTACTTAGTATCTTAGTTAGTTTTCTCTTCTTGGAAAAGGCACCATGACCAAACAAATTATAAAATAAATAGTTTATTTGGAACATACAGCTTCAGAGGGTTAAAGTCCATTATCATTATGGCAGTAGACAGTAGGACACTGGAGCAAACAGTAGCTGAGAGTTTACATATTGAACCACAGACATGAAGCAGATAGGATGGGAAGAGGGAGGGAGGGAGAGAACACACTAACTGGGAATAGACTGGGGCTTTTTAAACCCCAAATACTGCCCCCGTTACATACCTCTTCCTGAAGGTCATACAACTGAAGACCAGGAATTCAAACATATGCTCCTATGGGACCATTCTCACTCAAACCACTATACCTGGCTTATTTAAACCATATCAATTTCACCAGAAAGGTGTTCAGTTATATTCTATATGCTCAGAAATTTGAACTATTAACTATTGGTTAAATATGTTTATTACTTTAGTTTTTAAGTAGAATATTTTTCAATGGAAACATAAAACTTATCAAAGGGTTATGTTTTAATGAAGAAAATATGATCCATGCATGTGGCAAAATAGTATTTTATCATTACAAAATGTAATGACATCTTTTGCAAAAACATGGATGAACCCGTAGATTAGTATCTTATGTCAAAAGAGTATAAGATCTTGCTCATATGGGAAACTTAAAAATGTTGTCTTCAAGGCATTTCAAAAACTCTAATGTTCACCATTGGATGGGAAGAGGAATGCCAAGAGAAAGAAGGAGGGTAGCTAGCCTATGCTAATAGTTAGGGTTCCAGAGGGGAAATATTGTTACTCTGCTCAGCAAGTTTGCTGTAGTCATATAGCGTTTCTGCATCCTGTGTGTCTATAAGATATGGTTTTAAAAGTTCCACCAGAATTATAAATGGGGTCCATATATATGGCTCAGCAGTTAAGAGCACTTCCTGCTTTTCCAGAGGACATGTGTTCAGTTCCTAGCACATAGGTTATGGAATTCATAACAATCTGTGCCTCTAGATCTGGAAAATCTGACACTTCTGGCCTCTTCTGGCACGTGCACTCATGTGTATATACTACCAAAAGCATACACATGATTTTCAAACATGATAAAATGAGTAATTTTTCAAAGAAAGAAATTATAAATTTTCAATTAATAGATATGCTAAATTTCTGACCGACCATTCCTCAGTGTAGTCATGTTTTGAAACATCACATATGCCACAAATGTATACAAGTATTATGTATCAATAAAAAAAATCCAAATAGAAAATGATCAGCTTATAATTTGCTTGTGTCTATGCCTGTATTTACATGAGTAATAAGCCTGGTTTGTCACTCATCTGAATACACACATGTGAAAGTGAAAAGGAGTTGTCAGTACACAGACCTTACCACCAATATGCATCCACTACAGCCTGTAGGCTGGGATTCTTTTTCAATAAAGAATGTTTGAACAACTTTCCCTCACTGTCTGCTGTTGTTCTCCCTTCCAGGATTAATTAAAACATGTTCCAATAAAAACCTGCAGTGTGAGCACACAGAACTAGACCATGTTCTGGGTGTTGTGCCTTCTTGTGTGACAAGACACACTTCCCTGCAATGAGTGTATTTTGCTCACATTTTTAGAACTATTAAGCTAGGATAATTATAAAACAATCTAAACAATGTTCAATAGCCCGTGCAGATGTCTGACAGGGCATCTTGTCTCTTAATTAGGAATTTCAATGCCTAATGCTAGTATATTAACTGAAATAATTGGCTAGATGTTTTACATTTCTTTCACTTTTACTGACACTAAAACTAGACTAAATAGAAGGGTATGTCTTGAAAAATGCATGCACAGAAACACACCCACTAACTCCTACACACCAGAGACACACACCAAATACATACTCATACGTACACATATACATATGTACACAAAAATACACTTAGACATATATAGATATACATACATATGTACATACATAAACACTACAAAATCAGAATACTCATATAACATATACACATACAAACATGAACACACATACACAGACACATACATATACAGTACACGTATATATATACTTACAAATATACATACACATACCACATATAAACACACATGCATATATCTATATCTATATCTATATCTATATCTATATCTATATCTATATCTATATCTATATCTATATCTCTATAGATAGATAGATACATAAACATACATATACACAAATATAGGATGTGGTAAGATTTTAGAATAAATTGTTTTACGGTTGCACTGTCTTTTTTTAACTTAACGCATAATTTAATGTATTTTGATACATTTTTCACAGTTTATTATTTCACTCACATTGAAGAGGTTTCTGTAAATACATTAGGTACACTCTGCATTCATGTAAGAGGTATTTCTAATATGGCAAAATTGCATTCAGCATTTGTATTTAAATATTTGATACCATAATGTTGATTCACAGCCATTAATGCAGGATTTGCTTTTAAACATAACAAATTGCTATCTATTAGATACACCACACACAATGACCTATTTCCACAAACATTTCCACAGAGATATTGATATACAAACCCCCAAAGACTGCTTCAAAAATTAGACAATATTGAGTTGAAGTGGTTAGGAATCATATTGTTTTTGCTTAGTATTTTGAGAAGTGAATTACTGTTGCTATTATATAATACAGAATAAAAGATTTTTACACAGGTGAATATAAGCCTTTGTGTGTTTCAATATATTTCCCTTTGTTTCACTAATGCACTTTGTCAGAATGATTTTATGCATAAAACATAAAAGACATTGTTTGGAAATTGCCTGCTATGCCTTCTCTCTCATCTACAATCAAATTAATGTTGATTAGATATACAGAAATGCCTAATGGGTTCAAGGACTTAAGAAATGTAAGTTTCACAAAAATATAATTTGCAATCAATATGGTTCAATATTTTGGAGGAAAAAATTGTTTTTCTTACAGCAGAGAATTATGAGGTGAAGAAATGTTGAATGTCAAACAATTATATGAGCATCAGAATGTCTCTAAGTAACAGATACTAATTCACACTGGATTCCCATGGCAGTCTGAAACACTGTGGGGAGTGGACTCCATGTGGAAATGAGACTATAGTTCAATGGAGATTCAATCCTCTTGTCAAAAAGAAATGGAAGCCATAATCTATTCTTCTAATCTGGGTTTATATATAATTATATAATTATTTAACTGAGAAATACAGGACCGCTTTCATCTTTTAAGCAGCCACTCAGCAGCTACTATATTTTTAAAGTTTTCATTTTGCCAACTTGAAATCAAAGGAGTCACCATACTATTTAAGATAGATTTAAATATGTCAACTCTTCTCTTGCCATTTTTTATTAAAGTGAATATAAAATACATATATTATACTTTAATGATGTAACAAGATAGGCATATAATGAGATAAAAAAACATAAAAATTATTAATATAACAAGAACTGCTCAAATGTCACCCCCTTTAAACAGCAACAAATGTATCCAATAGTCCTTGGTGGGGTATCTATCTGGTGCCTGTTGTTATGTGTTTATTATGCAAAGAAATTGAGTTATGAGGTCTTAGTGACAGTTACTGCAAGATAACAAATGTCCTCTTTCTCTGACTCTCTCTGTGTCTCTGTTTCTCTCTGTTTCTCCCGCATTCTCTCTGTCTCTCCCTCTGTCTGTATCTCCTCTCTCTTCCCTCTGTCTCTTCCTTCCTTCCTTCTCTCTCTCTCTCTCTCTCTCTCTCTCTCTGATTCTGTCTCTGTCTCTCATTCATTTCCACTCAGTCTGTAGAGAGGTTAAAGGAGACTTGAAAACAAGTGCATGCTGAGAGCGAACTAAGATGCTCTTGTTTAAAATGTTTATAATGAATTTTTATTATTTCAATATAAACTTTTTTAATCAAAATATTTCATCATATTATTTTTCACCTTCAAATTCCTTCCAGATTCTCTTTGCCTCCCTACTCATGCAACTTCATGTTATCTCTCTCTGTCTCTTCATCACTGTCTCTGTGTCTGTTTGTCTTTCTCTGTTTCTGCGTCTCTTTGTCTCTGTCTCTATAAAATTAACAAAAACAAAAAAGTAGTCAAAATAAAGTATTTGCAATTTATACCTTCTATGAAATGAAATATTGGTTTTCTTCAGTGGAGTGAAAACTGGATATATCAACCATATTTTAAAGCAAGCCCCATGCCCAGGAGTAGTTGACCAGCACAAATGAGACTCCATGTTTTCTTTGCGTTTTTTTTTATTTTGTTTTGTTACTATTTGTCTTATTTTTAAAATTATAGTGTTATTCGGAGCCTCTTCTGACTCATGTTAATCTGTGTAATCAGAATACTATTTCTTCTAAAACTAAGAGCATTGTCATTAAATAATTAATGGAAAATGTTTCTGTCATAATCAGGCAATGAAAATTTTAGCATGATAACAAAAATATTGTAATTATCTTCTAGGTTTAAAAATATTGAAAATGTAAGTTAGAGTTCAAGACAAATGGATGTACAGTTTTAGGATTTTATGCTTATATGATATTCTTAATTCTTTATTTGACCTAGTAGTTTATGGCAAAAACAACTGCAAATGCAATTTTTGGATTTTGAATCCATGCTATACAATTCAATCTGTGCACATTATAATAGCTATTTCTCATTGCCATATATATTGTATATATCTATGTGAAACATATTTTTATTTTATATAATAAAATAAATAGTACTTGGAATTTATCAGAAAATGATAAGTCTTTTTATATTCAGATCAGGTCTTCTTCTCTATAAAGTGTCTTAAGTTTTCTTACAATGGAAATATGTGACATATAGATTGAGTTTTTTAATAAACCAAAAATTCTGATACCCAGATATTTGTATTGTCTTGTCATTTTGATCACGGGATGCTCTGTGATTAAAATTGAGGACTCAATTACAGCAGAATGACTCTTGGAACACCTAAGACCAGATCCTAAGGAGATTTTCTGCTTCTCCAGAGTTTTAAGCTAACTGTTTGATGTCCTTTGAGGAATCAGATACTATATGTAAAAGACTCAGAAAACTGGAGACAAATCAAAATGCCCGAGGCAGTATTCAAGAAGATCCACTGATGCTCGCACTGACATCAGACAGAGTTTATGAGAGTTCTCACTCTTCCAGCAGATGCCAGGAGGTCTCCAATACCAACTTTCTAGTCACCTTCAGACCCTTGTGCCTCATGAAGACCAAGAGGTGACAGCAAGGAAATCACAGGTGGACTCTTTGTTACTCTGTGTTACAAATAACAAAATACCACACTTCCCCATAATCATCCAGAAGAATCAGTGAGTGTGTCAGCCAGCTGTGCTTGTGTGGACTCTGTGGCTCTCACAGAAGCAAAGTTTCTCATTTCATCTCTCTCTCACCACTCTTTTCTCACGTATTTAAACTCACTGCCATTTCTTTGACTTGCCCACCACAGGCTATAGGTTTTGGGAATTACAGATGATTGTGAAAGTGTCTTCAGGAATTCCTGGCCATTGGCAAGTACAACCCAAGATTGAGATGGGGTTGACTATAAGCTCAAACATTGACTTTGAAATTCCCTTTGGGCATTGTGTTTCCCAAAGTATATTCTGGAAGTCTAAAATTTACTATATTTAAATGGTTTAGCATGTGAATAAGCAATGGGGCTCCTCATAAGACCCTGAATATTGTCATTATCTTCTTTGTGTTCGGTTTATGCTCCAATAGATAAATACTTTTGTTTGACTAAGCACGTTAACAAAAGGGTATGATTTCATCGACATGAAACTTACACTGTCAGTTGTGTTACAGTGAGGCACCTTATTCTCATATGGAAATAGCTTAGATGGAAATGCTATAGATACTATGATGAACACTGGCTACTTCTATTAAAGGGAATGGCATATTACATAACAGGGGTCCCTTGTTCTGTCACGTAAACATTTCATGAGGCAGGAAATGTGAACTACAGGGTCAGCAGCTCATCACATCTAAGACCAGGCTGGAAGTCATGGGAATTAGCTGCAGGCGCTTAGAGTTTAGGAACTGCTGAAGGGACGAAAGGCCAATGTGTTGGCTTCAGGTTAGTTCTTATGATCAACTATTCTTTTTATCTTCCCAGAAGACCACCTCTCTCGTTTGTTGCAAAGGAAGTGGTGAGGAGGTGGAGGCAAAGGAGTGATTTATGTTTGATTTCACATAGGAAATAGAATCCCTCCAATGAGAACCACATTGCAATGAAAAAACACGCATAAGCTTAAGAAGGTTTGGGACAGCAACTGGGACAGAGCATTAGAATTATTCATGTAATCTCAGATATTAACAGTGAATCAAGACAATGGCCGATTTAGTGTTTAGACCTGTGCAATTTCTAGTCCCTTTCCACACATTTTCCTTTTGTTTATCTCCTGAGAGATGCCCACATGTGTACAATACAAAGAACTGAGTCATAAAAGCAGAGGCCTGTTAGCCTCCCTGAGGACCAATTAATGGTGCTCCAAATCTTGTGGGCAGGCAGATAAAAAGGAGAGAGCAAGCGAAGGGGAAGAGGAGGAATACTCAACTAGAAGAGGGAAGGATTTCTTTCTTGTCGGATGTTGGAAGGGACTTCTTTAGCTATTCTTATCTAACTTCTTTAGGGTTTGTGGGTATCTTATTTTTCTTTCTTATTTTTTATCTCAATGGCTTCTGTAGTTCACCCTAGTTCTACTTTCTTCTAATGTGAAGAGAGAAAGAAATAATGCTTCAAAATATCAATTAGGCTTTCATCTGAACTGATAACAGCACGATTCTGGTTAGAAAAAAAAATAATAAAAAGGCCATTTAGAATGTGCCTGCTCCTTCTTTCATATATTGGCAGTTTTATTGATAGGTGCTTGAGTTTCTATTAATGTTTGTATCTCCAAGCTGGATATAACTGTGAAGGGAGGACGCTTTGTAGTGCAACCTTTAACTCCAATCTCACCCCCTACGAGTCCACAGGCCTTTGAACAGAAACCGAGTGCCACTTTGAAATCAGGAGTTGAAAGTGTTTGACATGGAAAGGGGAGCTTGAAAGTCTTGCTCTTTGAACCTTTTCAAAGTCCCATAGAAAGTACAGGCAGGACAATGATGGGCAGGTTGGAGGCTCTCTGGGTGAAGAGGGGCTACGTGGTAATGAGGATTTAACTGTTTTCCTAGTCTCATCCTGTTCTTGTCTCCTCTCAACCAGGGAATTAAAACTGCCTTAAAATAACACAATCACCCAGATGCTGTTTCATTGTAAGAATGGGAAACGTTTTAGCATATGCATCTTTGCTTAATGATAGTATGAGAAGAAAACATCCAGTCAATGAAAACTAGACAGTGGACTTCAGGGTTCCCCTTATCAGAGATTTGGAAAGAGGCATCAACCCCAAAGTTTTCTATTTTGTGGGTGCTACATTTCCCAGAGTAAAATGTGATTTAGCATTATGTGAGAAGGCTCTCGGTCTTCAGTCCATCACTTCTTCTGCTTAATTGTAAAGTAGGTTATATTCTAAGCACATTTTATAAAGTAAGACTCATATAAGAAATCAGTACAGGGAAACATGATACTTTACCCTTTGGGAAATGTAGCCCTTAGCCCACCAGAAGGCAAAATTGCAGGGATAAAAGCATTATATATATTGCTTCTCTCAATAGTCATTCTGTGGGTACAGAAATGCTTATCCTGGACTGGGGAGATAGCTCAGCAATTAAAGTGCTTGCCAGGCAAGTAAGAGTCCCAGAGTTTGGATCCTTTAACCCGTGAGAATGCAAAGTGTGTGTGTGTGTGTGTGTGGCTCACCTACAATTTCTCTAAGACAGAGAGAGGACATCACTGGAATAAACTTCCCACTAGTGTTATTGATGTACTTTGGGCTTTGATATAGAGACAGAGACTCTAACTTAAAAAAATAGGTGAGAAGCAATAGAAGGAGATTTCCAATATCAACTTCAGGTCTCCATATGCATTTTCACACACACCAACGTATCTACACACCCATGTGCCCACACATATATGAACATATATGCACATATGTGTGAACACTGTACACTGTGGAAGAAAAAGAACCAGGAGGAGGAAAGAATGATGAGAAGGAGAAGGAGGAGAAGGAGGAGAAGGAGGAGGAGAGGAAGGAGGAGGAGGAGGAGAAGGAGGAGGAGGAGGAGGAGAAGGAGGAGGAGGAGGAAAAGAAGAAGACAATATTTGCCATTACAGAAAAATTTAAAAACAGTTTACAGTACTGAAACTAAACACATTTCCATGAAATTCATCCTTTGACCAATGGACACTTCCTTGATACTAAATCTGTGTTGTTATCTAGGACATAATAAAACAAACAATACAGAAAGCTAAGGCATTGGTAGCACTAAATTTTATGCTATAAAATTATTTACAAATATTTTGCTGGTGGTTAGAAAGTCGAGAGTCCTATTAAGTGAAGATTTATACAAATTAGTACTATTGTCTTGCTTAATATACCTTTATGTTGAATCTAATAACACACAGTGGTTTTAGTGAGAATTGTCCCCTAAAGGCTCAGGTGTTTGAAGACTTATTTCTCAGGTGGTGCCACAATTTGGGGAGGGTGTGGAATATGTAGGAGTTGGAGACTTGCTAGAATAATTATGGGACTGGAGATGAATTTTGTGTAGTTATAGTTTTGCTTCACTTCTGATTTGTTCTCTTGGCTTCAATTGCAAATGTGAACTCTCAGTTTCCTGCTTCTGCCACTCTGGCCACAGCTTTAAGACATGCTCCATGGTAGGATGTATACATATCTCTCTGGAACCATAGGCCAAAAATAAATAATTTCTTCAATAAGTTGCTCTTAGTTTTGATATTTGCCACAGAAGCTAAAATTAACTCATATATAAGTGGAAAAGAAAGCAGCATACCTACTAAGCACCTATTACATGTATATTAAGTACAGTGTTTAAAAAACATGCTTCGCAAATGTTTTTCTATTAATATTCTAACACAGAAATTAACCAATTCTAGCTGTACATAGATGGTCTTCAGATATAGAGGTTTATAGAAAAAAAGAGATGGCCACAATGCATAAGAAAACTGAAACCAGAATTGGTATTCACTCATTCTGATTCCTACTTTTTAAAAATATGAGTCCTTATTTGAATGCCAAATAAGTGTTAATAATGTATTCACAATAAATTTATATTTAAATTTCTTTGTCTAGACATTTCTGTAGTGAGGACAACTAAACTCAGTATAATGATAACACTAAATGTATTTTTTTACAATGGGATCATATTACATATTTCAGTCTGGCTTTATCTCTATGTAGCCTCAGTCAACCTCAACCTTGCAGCCATCCCCCCTCTCGCAGTCTGCCCAGGGTGGGGTTATAGATGTTTATCACTATTACTGGGTTAGAATTGCCTTCTTTCAAAAAGATAAATTAAATATATCTGTTATATAACTTTAAGGATTTGGGGTTGAATACATATGCCCACTCTTGTCAAACATTACAAAGAACACATAATACACATAATTTAGTTTGAAATGTGCAAAACCTGAAAAGACTGTCTTCAATTCTTATACAGATACCATTTAACCTTGCTTGATCTATGTAATTAGTATTGATAAAAGGCAAACTTCCATCAAAATCAAAATATGAATT
The DNA here is from genome assembly GCA_026225945.1 of Cricetomys ansorgei. Taxonomy (NCBI): domain Eukaryota; kingdom Metazoa; phylum Chordata; class Mammalia; order Rodentia; family Nesomyidae; genus Cricetomys; species Cricetomys ansorgei. The sequence continues at coordinate 8,150,244 of JAMJFZ010002307.1, read as the reverse complement.
CTGTTGTGCATCAATACCAAGTAATCTGTCACATTTTTGTGGTTATTTCCTCAAGGAAAGAAACAAAAATTGGACTGGGATGTCAGAAACCTCTAGATTACTGCAGCTTATTGATTGGATAGTGAAGAGTTTTTTTCCTGAAGGTTTGAAATTATAAAACACACATTTTTTCTCTATCATGAAATGTTGTTTTCTTGTATAACTAACACTGTATTGTGACTACATAATGCCTAGTTAAAAATAATGACAGCTACTCCAATAAGCAGACGTCTTTGTTAAATCCCTTCTAGCAGTAAAATGCCTCTTTCCCTCCACAGGTTTCTTGGCTAACTTATATTGGTTTAATCTTCTATTTTCTGGTGAATTTGAAATGAAAATACATTTATTACCTAGTTGAGCACAAATATTTAAAAATATTCATAGTCAAAACCACTACCCTACTATTATCCATGTGTAAATATGCCAATGTGAGTTCTGGTTTTCGTGTACACTCAGTAGACTCTCTTAATGACTTTAAAACTCATTAACGCTTTTGTTACTTTTGCTGTCTGCAAGTTATGTGACTTAGACCTGTGTAGCCCAAAAGTAATTACAGAAGATTAATGATATTAGCACACATTTTTTCACTAACGTTTAGCTCATTATACAACAAAAGAAAAATCATCAATATATTAATTTGCACAAATCTGTGATTAAGAATATTTATTGTTTTCATCAAGAATATTTTTATTATAATTCTATTTTTAACATATACTTATGTTGCATATATCTAGGTTTCCCACATATATTTGTATGTTCATGTACGTATGTGTTCATATTATTCACAAAAGTGGATATCATTGTATATGTAGGTATACAACTATAAATCATTGAGAAGCAGCAGAAATTCTGAAAAAATATCTATGCCATTAATTGATTTCGAGATTGTATGGCAATCAGACTGCATGTACACATTCCTATACCTCAGGGTCCACTACATAGCTAGGATATGTCTTTCAGCTTACTGCTCCTAAGATAATTCCTCCCTTTTTATTGTGCACAGTTATAACTCAACAATACTTGTATGTATAAACATAGCTGAACATAGAAAGGTTATAATATGATTATGGTACTAAGTACTTTTTTGGGTGTGTATGTGTATAATGTTTGAGTATGTGTATGTGTGTGTGCACGCGCGTGCGTGCTTGTGTTCATGTGTATGGGTAGACCATGATGCGCATGTGGAGGTCAGGAAAATCTCTTTAGGTTTAGGGCCCTGACTTTCCACCTTGTTCAAGACAGGCTCTTTCCTTTCTTTCCTTTCTTATGCATAAAATAGGGTACCAGGCTCCTGCTTATCTGGAGACTCTCCTGCATCTGCTGCCCTTTTCCAACAGATGTACCAGGATTATAGACATTGTGCTACTGAATCCACACTTTCATACAGGATTGGAATCTGAACTCAGGTTGTCATCTTTATGCAGCAAGTGATTTTACACAGAGAAATATTTCCCCCATCCTAAAAGGTTTTTTTAAAGGTATATTATGATGTTTAGTCTTGGTTGATAATATTTAAGCTTGATTACATCTGACTTCAATTAAGATATATGCTTATGGGCAGACCTATGAGTATAGTTCCCAAAAGAATTAACCAAAAGGAGAAGACATTTTCCTGGAATCGGCAGCTTCTTCCTGTGATGGCCCAAATATAAAGACATCCCAAAAGAAAAGCAATGCTACTTTTGCCTGTCATTCTCTGTTCTTCCATAATGAATGTATCTACCTGGATGCTGCTACTACTGATGCCATCTTCTCGGTTAACAGAGTACAACTTCTTAAGCCTTCCAACACAGACTGAAGATCAGTGACTAGGAATTCCCCATGCTTTCTCCACTAGGTCGGTACTACAGAAACATACAGACTTGTTTTCTTTTTCTTTTTTCTACAAATCTTCTTAAATTTACTTATTTGTTTTTGTTTGCTTTCCTAAATGTTGTTGGTGGAATCTATGCCACAAATACACACATGAACACAGAGTCAGGGTCATCAGCAGCCATGTTTTCTACTTCCATATCATGTTCCATTAGATGGTCTTTGGGGGTAACAGTACATATGGAGCTGTTTCTACTGTAATGACACCTTTCCTGTTTCCTTCCCTAGGGCTTCCCCAAGGCTACTTAACAATCAATTAATTCTTTATGAGTAGGAGGAACATTGCTAAACTTACAACAGAAAATATGTGTGATTCAGTAGTCCCATAAACAATTGACAGATTCATCCATTTGTCAAATATGTGTGCATAATTGTGTGACCCTACTATTGTGTGGCAGGCACCATTTACACTAGGACATCATTAGAATATGGGAATTCATTTAGCTATATTCATTTAGCTACTCTCATCTCACCATACCATCTTATATGCGGTTCACCCCAGATCAACATACCAGCATCAACAACTGCGATCCCATTGAATAACAGGGGTCAGGTTTAGGTCAGTGTCGTTGGCGCTTTTCACTAAAAGTGTGGGATTCAAGTTTTCTGTCTTTCCTTTCAAGTGGTATAGCTCACAAAATGATGTACAAAAGCAGAAGGACAAATTTAAAACCTGAAGTGAGATCTTTAAGTAGGTAAAAGATCATATCTCATATGATTAGGGAGAACCTACTACTGCTGTTTGGATGAACAGAGAGTCTGTCACACTGACTTCTACATATTTATGTTTATATACTTAGCTTGATGCTACTTTCAACCTTGGTCAGAAAAGAGTCTTTCTGCAAGGCCAGCAGTTCACATGCTGAGGATAAGTGAATGTGGGTGATTATCCCAAAATGAGACCGCTATATAAGCCCTGCCCTACAAGTTTCAGGGAACTGAATACAAGCGAATTGTAGAATAGGAGGCAGAAAGAATATAATAGCTGGATGATAAGAAGCAGTGTATGAAATACTGTCTTTTGGACATAATTATGGCCACTGGACTCATGAACTCGCTGATGCTACAGAGATCTGCACAAGACACACTCGAGAAGACCAAGCCAATAACACCCATCAATAGTCCACCACTAAGCACTAGTTAGACTCCATGGGTTAGAAAAAAAGACCAAGAAAACATAAATCTAAGTCCAGAAAACATGAATGTAAGGCCAGAGGTGTTGGAGGATGCCCTGGGAAAGTGGGATGGGATAATTGGGCAGGGCTTTTAATCAAGATACATTGTGTACATGCATTAAATCAAAGAATAAATAGAAGTTATATTTTTTATTTTTTTCTTCTCTCATACAACTTTTAAAATAAATCTCTACCCCTGTCTTCCCCTCCCTCCACTCTCCAGCTCCTTCCATCTCTTCCTCCCCAAGATCTACCCCTCAATCACCACCCACAAACATCCCCCCTGCTTCTTCCCAAAAAAGAACAGTCCTCCTAGGGTTACTGCTCAAACAGGATATGGCACAGCATGATGGAACAAGGCCAGGCACCAACCTCTACATCAAGGGTGGACCAGGCAACCCAGAGTAGCAAAAGGGTCCCAAGTGCAGGTAAAAGGGCTGGGGATACACCCACTGCAACCTGTAGGTGTTTCTCAAGAACATCAACCAATCCAGACAGTCATAAGATGTATTTAGGGGATCCTGCAGATTCTGTGTCTGTCCCTTCAGTCTCTGTGGGCCCCCCTAAGAGTGCTAGTCAGTTGACCCTGTGGGGCTTGTTTTCCAGGTGTCCTCAGACCCTCTGGTCTCCACCATACCTCCTTTCCCTCTTCTGCAGGATTCCCCAATCTCTGCAGGATGATTGGCCATGGGTCTGTCCATATGCTCCTCTCAGCTACTGGAGGGAGCCACTCTGGTGAGTACTAGGCAAGGTGCCGATCTATGTGCAGAACATGACACCATTCGAAATCTTTTCTGTTATCCAGTCTCTAGTTCCTTGCCTCCCCTGCAGTTTCAGGCAAGGAATCCCTCTGTTGACATGGTGTTCTCAAGTTCCATTGTCATAGAGGATCTTGCAGTGAGGATAGGCCATAGGGTGGAGGTTTTGTGAGGCTGGGATGATGTCCCAGTCTCACAAACCCTTGACTGGTGACAGGAGGTGGCCTGTTTAGGCTCATTATCCTGATTACTAGAGATCTTTGCTAGGGTTTCTCAAGAGTCCAGTGAGTTTCTACTATACTACATCTCCTGATATTCCCTAATTGCCCCCCAATTCTAGTAGTCTCTCCATATATTTTCTATCTCTGTTCTTCTCATCCTCTGCTCCAATTCTCATCCTCTCCCAGCCCACCTGCACCCTCTGTTCTATTTTCACTTTATTAGAAAGATCATTGTTTTCAGATTGAGGCCCTCCTTGAGTGTAGTTTTTCTATGTCTGTGGATACTAGTACATTTCTCCTTTGCTTAACAGTTAATGTCCACATATAAGTGAGTACATACCATGTTTATTCTCCTGGGACTGGGTTACCTCCATTTTTTTTGTTCCATCCATTTTCATGTAAGGTTCATGATGTTACTTTCTTAATAGCTGAGTAATAATATTCCATGTGTAAATATACCACAATTTCTTTATCTATTCTTCAGTTGAGGGGCATCTAGGTTGTTTCCAATTTCTAGCTATTATGAATAAAGCTTCTATGAACATGGTTGATCAAGTGTCCTTCTTGTAGCATGGAGCATCCTTTGGGTATATGGCCAGGAGTGGCATAGCTGGGTCATGAGGTAAGTCTATTCCCACTTCCCTAAGGAATCACCATATTGATTTCCATAGTGGCTGTACAAGTTTGGGTATGTTGTAGATTGATTTTCATTAAGTTCTAGAAAGTCTTTAATTTCTTTCTTTATTCCTGTCTTTACCTAAATCATTATTCAGTAAATAGTTGTTCAGTTTACAAGTAGGACTTCTGTCATTTTTGTTGTTAAAAATCCACCTTTAATCTGTGGTGGTCTGTTATGATACAAGGAATTATCTCAACTTTCTTGTATCTGTTAAGACTTGCTTTGTGGTTGAATATGTGGTCAGTTTTTGAGATGATTCCATGAGATGGTGAGAAAAGGATATATTCTTTTGTGTGTGGGTGAAATTTTCTGTATATATCTGTTAAGTCCATTTTGTTTATAACATCTGTTAAAGCTCATATATCTCTGTTTAGTTTTTGTCTGGATGATCAGTCCATTGGTGAGAGTGGGGTATTGAAGTCTCCTACTATCAGTGTGTACATGTCAATGTGTGATTTAAGATTTACAAGTGTGGGAGCCCTTGTGTTGAGGGCACTGATGCTTAGAATTGAAATGATGTCTTGGTGGATTTTCCTTTGATTAGTTTGAAATCTTTTGCTGTCATTTTGATTAATTTTGGTTGGAAGTCTATTTTGTTAGATATTAGAATGGCTACCCTGGCTTGTTCTTAGTTCCATTTGCTTGGTAAATCATTTCCTAGCCCTTTACTCTGAGGTAATGTTTACCTTTGACGTTAAGGTGTTTTTCTTGTATGCAGCAGAAGGATAGATCCTATTTTTTACATCCATTCTGTATTCTATGTCTTTTTACTGAGGAATTGAATCCATTGATATTAAGAGATATCAATAACCAATAATTACTAAGTCTTGCTCTTTCATAGTTGTTGTTGCTTGTGTTCATATCTATCCCTCCCTCCCTCTCTCTCTCTCTCTCTCTCTCTCTCTCTCTCTCTCTCTCTCTCTCTCTCTGTCTTTTACTGTGCTTTCCTGGGTGTTGTTACCTTCCTCAGGATGGAGTTTTCTTTCTAGTACCTTCTGTAGGGTTGGATTTGTAGATAGATATCGTTTGAATTTGGATTTGTCGTTGAATATTTTGTTTTCTCCATCTATGGTAATTGAGATTTTTGCTGAATTAGTAATCTGGGCTGGCAGCTGTGTTCTCTTAGAGACGGTAGCACTTCTCTCCAGGCCCTTCTGGCTTTTAGAGTCTCTGTTGAGAAGTTGGGTGTAATTCTAATGGGTTTGCCTTTTATATGTTACTTGTCTTTTTCCCTTGAACCTTTTAGTATTCTTTCCTTATTCTGTATGTTTAATGTTCTGATAATTAAGTGGTGAAGGGACATTGTTTTCTGGTCCAGTTCTGTGTGCTTCTTGTACCTTAATAGGGATATCCTTCTTTAGGTTTGGAAATATTTCTTCTATGATTTTGTTGAAAATATTTTCTGAACTTTTGAGGTGGAATTCTTCTCCTTCTTCTATTTCTATAATTTTTGATTTGGTCTTTTTATAGTGTCCCAGATTTCCTGGATGTTTGTGTTAGGAATTTTTTGGATTTAATATTTTCTTTTACTGATGTCTCTATTTCTTCTATAGTAGATCAACTCTTGAGATTCTGTCTTCCATCTCTTTACATTGTTGTAGTTTCTGACTACTTTTCTAAATTTTTCATTTCCCAAATTCCCTCTGTTTGTGTCTTATGGCCCCTATTTCCATTTTCATGTCTCAAACTGTTTTGTTTGTTTTCTTTAATTGATTGCCTGGTTTTTGTTGGTTTTCCTTAAGGGATTTATTAAATTCTTCAAATTGTTTGTGTTTTCCTAGGTTTCTTTAATGAATTTCCTCAATTCCTCAAGTTGTCTGTTTGTCTTTTCATGTATTTCTTTGAGGTATTTATTCATTCCCTCTTTAAGGGCCTCTATTACCTTCATAAAGTTGGTTTTGAGATCTTTTTCTTGTGCTTTTCTGTGTCAGGGTGTTTAAGACTAGTTTCAGTATGGATAGTTGGGCTTTGATGGTGACATATTGTTCTGATTGTTGTTGATTATGTTCTTATGTTGGCATTTAGGCATCTGGGTTTGGAATAACTGTTAAGTACAGATGCCATAGTCCTGTGTTTGTCGTCCTTATTGGATAAGTGTTTTGTTCTTTGGTTTGTTTGTTTTTTTTTTCCTTCCTTCCTTCCTTCCTTCCTTCCTTCCTTCCTTCCTTCCTTCCTTCCTCTCTCTCTCTCTCTCTCTCTCTCTCTCTCTCTCTTTCTTTCTTTCTTTCTTTCTTTCTTTCTTTCTTTCTTAGTTTCCTCTATGGTCATCTGTTCTTTGTGGCCTCTAGGGATCTCTGCCCAGGTAAAGTTAAGGGCTGGAGATTTAGTAGCCTAATTGATCTCTGGTCCAGTAGGTACTTTTTGCCTGGGATAGGGATTAGGACTTGGCTACTGTTTTTCTTGCAGGTTGTCCTGACCTATGATGGTCTTCTGGCTAGTTGTCATAGCCTGTACTAGTTTTTCAAATGGAGTGTGCTGTGCTGGTGCTGGGGGCTATTATTATTATCAGCTGGCCTCAGTTGAGATAACATGGGGGTTGTCCATGGGTTTGTGGGATAGGGCAGTGGGGTGAGAAGAGATCAGGGAGGATTATGATGAAGTGAATTATGGGAACAGTACCAAGTGGTTCTTCAGGAAAGCTGCCTATCTGGCCTGTCAACTGACTGGAGGTGCCATAAGTGTTATTTTAAAATATATATTTTAGAAAATTAACTAGAAGTCAATCCTAGAAACTAAGGTAAAACTCCAACTTTTAAAATTTCCTGTTTAAATCTTAATCTGGAACTACTCTTCAAGAGAGTAGAAATTCTTTACATATCATCCTTGTCTCAATACAAAATACTTTACATAGTTACTCTTCAATCACAATGTCTCCTCAGATGTTTGTGTAAGTTTTATATACTTTAAATCATTTATTGTATGAGCTGTCTTATACTGAAAAAATATAGATTCAAAGCTCTTCAAAATAGTTTATTTCATTAGGAAATGCAAAATCTTTATCTTCCCATCCATAAATGTTTATTTGCCCTTAATTTAAAATAAATTTGTACAAACTGATGTATTTTTGTATATTGAAGCAGGCATGAGCATAGGTATTAATAATGCAGTGATACAGGAAGTAATATTGAACTTCTGAATGGTTTTGGATTTACTTTGTAACCTATGTAATTATAGATAGTTTTCTTTCTTTTTGGGATTGATGGGAATAGGAACAATAGGAACATGCATGCTAGGCTAACATTCCACCACTGAACTGTACCACCAGACCTATTTAAAATCAATTCTTAAATTTTGCTCCTAAATTGTCTACCCTGATATGGTCTCTCCAGCCTCAGTCTCCCACACAACTGGGAATATATATATATATCACCTTATTCAGCTAATACTGTAAACACACACAGAATACTTCCCTTGCATTCGAAGACTAAGGTTCTTTACAACAAAGATTAAGGAGTGCTCATTTCTTATTAACTAAACAGAGTAAAATTAAGTAGAAATGAACACGCAGAAGTTTTTCCCTTAAATGATTAATAATTAATTAATTAATCCCCTTGAATTTAATTGCTTCGATGAAACTACAAAAATTCTCGTTATTGTTTGATGAAGGTGTGCTTGTCAGAGTCAATCTTTACAGAGAACATTCGAAAATAAGTTTTTGAGTATCACATTTCTTAGCCTCAATGTTTCCACAAGCCAGATGAGAACTTCCTAAAATTATAATTAAGTTCCTTTCTTATGGCTGTAGTTTCTAATTCTCTAGAATTTAGGTGGTCACATAGAATCTGTGATCATCAGCAACTAAGTTAGTTTTTATTTCAAAGATTTTGAGAATTTCATACATGGCTATGTATTGTCATATTGAAATTAGATACTTTTAAAAAATTTTGGAAAATAGATTCTTCTCTCATATAATACATCCCAGTAAGAAGAAAAGGGTCCCAAGAACAGGCAAAAGAATCAGGGACACCCCTAACAACCCTGACAGATACGCAGAGGACCTTGTTCAAACACAAACAGGCTCCAGGCTTGCAACTTCAGTCACTGTGATCTCTTTTGAGTCCTGCTTAGACGATTCAGTGGTCCTTGTTCTCTTGGTTTCTCCAATCCCTTCTGGCTCCTACAAATCCCCCCTCTTCTACAGACTTCTCCAGGCTCGGAGGGGAGGAACCCAACAATGACCTTGAATTTAGACTCTCTTTCTGCATAATGTCTGGCTGTGGGTCTCTGCACCTCCTCCCATCTGCTGCCAGAGGAAAGCTCTCTGTTAACAATTGTGGAGGCACAGATCCTACCTAGGTCTCAGGACTATCCAGTCTCCAGTCTCCAGTTCCTGGCCTCCCAGACAGTACTGGGTACAGGCTCCCTTTCATAGCATGGGCTTCAAATTAAGCCAGTCCCACAATTTCTATGCCCCCATTGCTGCAGCACATCTTGCAAGGCAGGAGAGATTGTGGGTTGAAGATTTTGTGGGTGGGTTGATGTCCCTATTCCACCATGGGGAGCCTTTCCTTGTTACAGAAGATGGCCAGTTCAGGCTCCATATCCTCCATTACTATGATTCCTCACTAGGGTCTCCTTCTTGGATGCCAGGAAGTTTCACTGAACTAGGTTTCCACTTGTCCTTTAGATGCCCCTCAATTCCAGCCATCTTATTGTTTCATATCTATATCTACATTTCTATATGTATCTAGCTACATATGTGTGTGCATGAGTGTGTGTATGTATAGATATGTATACATATGTTACGTGTGTGTGTGTGTGTGTGTGTGTGTGTGTGTGTGTGTGTGTGTGTGTGTGTGTGTGTTACATTACGTTCTTTGGAGAAAATATTTCTCTCAGCAGCCAGATTGCCTTTAGCTCTTTATCTAGAGGTGGAACCTGGTGAAATTATCCCAGTCTCATTGCTATGTCAATAGTCATCATACAGGTCTTCTTTAGGATACCATATCGTTGAGGTTTCATGGGTTCAGCTTCCCTGTCATGTCTAGAAGACACTACTTCACAGCTGATGTCTGGTCCTCTGGTTCTTATATTCCTTCTGTCTCCTCTTCCATACAACTTCCCTGGAGTCTGGTGTACTGAATTGGGTTGTAGGTAATAATGTGTAGGTAATAATGCCATTCTGAGTTAGGAAACACAAATATAAAGACATTTTCTTCATGTGAAACACTCATGTTCCGTCATTATCCTAAATTACTGTAAAGTAGAAGTAAAGAGAATTAATTGAGCTCTCATTAAGATTCATCTCAGTTTCTGCCTTCAGGCTTTGCTTTCTTATTATTAAACTCTAAAACCAACTGAGAACCATGGCAAATAAAAATACAACCTTCACAAAATAATTTATCATTAATATAAACTGAAATAAATAACCTTGTAAGAAAAAACTGTAAGCTCCCCAGGAAATCTCACGTTTCATAAGTGAAGTGAAGTATATAAAATTGTACATTAATATTTTTGATGTGTGGGTAGACTTAGATATTGATGTACTTCTCTTTAGTTCTCTGCTGTTGCTACTGCTATACACATTAACATTTACACATCTGTCACTGTGTTTTTGAGAAATGGCTTGAAATTTTGACCTCAAAGACTAACACTCAAATCCCAAAAGTTAAATTTGATAGGTTTAGATTCTGTCTCTACCTCAGAATTGCTCTGCGATTTTGAAGAAATTTAACCATTAATTTCTAGCTTCTAGAAAATCACTGCAACATTACTAATCACCTCACAGAGTGCCTAGGAGGATCACATAGGATAAGGACACATGATGTTTGTATGTTATTTAATAAATATTAGTCATCATCATTTTCATAACTACTATGAAATGAGCTCCACTGTAGGGTCACAGAACTAAAATACCTTGTATGGCATGGATGGCTACTAGCTAAAGTACTCATCACTTCATTTTGTAAGTATCATTTACAGATAATCCCATGTCCCCTGTTGTCCAGTGAATATATTACATTAAAATTTGTATTATAGTTGCTAAAGTATGCTTTTTTATTTTTAGATTTTTTAATTAAATTCATATATACTACTTATTCAAAGATCACTTAAAACAGTGGTTCTCAACCTGTGGACTGTGTGTGGGCTGTGACCATTGGAAAACACTTATTTCTGTAGTCTTAGGATCTAAGACACTGCTTAGTAGAAAAATTACAGCTATAAAGAGCAATAAAAATAATTTTATGATTGGGGGTCACCACAACATGAGGAACTATATTAAATGGTCACAGAATTAGGAAGGTTGAGAACCTACTGATTGAAAACAACAAAGATTGTTACCAGAGAAAGAAGAGCCCTTTACTACTTGCATCTAATGTTTGCAAAATTTTATAAGGAATAATTTCCAAAAATGGGAGGTTTAAGAGTGCACAGCAGCACTTAACTATCAAACTGGGGTTTCTCACGACCATCCAACAAATATGTTACACAATAATTGAAGAAAGTGTAGTAATAATATTCGATACTAGTAACAGTAAGAAAGGGTATCCAGAGGGAGTTGAGTTGGTGTCTCCTAGGGGGAGGAGGTGTTAGAGGGAAATATTGTGGACATGATTAGATCAGAATACATTATATAAATGCATATGATTTTTCAAAAATCAAAAAGGATATTATTTAACAAAATGAATGAGGGTTCAAATGGAAATTGTGCAAAGGCCATATAAGTAATTGTCATAGTTAATTTCAATGTTAATTTGATATGCCTGGGAAGAGAAAACCCAATTAATGAATTGCCTCCATCAGATTGTCCTTTGGGCATGTCCTGGAGCATTTTCTAAATTGATAATTGATGTAGGAGGGCCCAGCCCACTGTGGGTCCTCCTTGAGGAGGTAAGCCTGTATTATACAGGAAAGGCGAGCCAGAGCCAAGTCAATAGGCTTGAGTTCCTCTATGGTCTCCATTTCAGTTCCTGCCTTGAGTTCCTGCCGGGGTTTCCCTCAATAACTCAATAATGAAGTATAAATGCAAGCTGAAACAAAGTTGTACTTCCTCAACGTGCTTCTGGTCAGTGTCTTCTCATAGCAACAGAGAAGGTCACTAGTATAATAACCAACATGAAAATGATAATTGATCTGTGACATTTTAAAACATATTTGTAGAGAAAACTGAAGCTCTCAGAATAACTGTTGTAAGTATACTAAAAATAACAAAGCAAGCTAGTATTTTAGAATACTGCTGGAAACTGAAAACCTCTAACTCAAGTTGTGGCTCATTTCCTCTGTCCAGGTTTTCTGGTTTAATTCAAATGGAATCTACTCTTCCATTTCTCTCAGAGAAAGAAAGCCTGGGATATATGTATTTTCTTAATTGTAATCCTAAGTGCTTAATTTAACATTATATTTGATTGAGATTTCTATTTCACAGAATTTCAAAGAGATCCAATGTTGACTCATACTTTTGTTTCATTATAAAATATTCATTATGATTTGCTATCAATATTTTTTATCTTTCGTTAGAGGTCACAGTATATATTCACTCTTGCATGTTATGGGATTCTATCCTAATGTCTTACTTGATATTAGACAATTTTCCACCATTGTTCTGTGCTCATTATAACCTATTTTCTTGCAAATTGATGATTTATATTTGTCTAAATTTATGTGATATAAAGAATCATCGTTCATTATGATTTATGAATACAATGTGGATTAATTAAACCTAGGCAGTTAACAAATCCATCACCTTGAATGCTTAATATTCTTTTCTGGCAAGCATATTTGAAATTTATTCTCAACCACTCACTACAGACTTTACTTGGTTATTGACTATATTTGTCTCGCTGTACAATAGAACTGAAAGGCAGCCTATTCCTCTTGTCTAAGTTCTTGACCTTTGAGCACCATGCCCCCATCCTTTGCTCCTGAGTCCCTCATTTCCATTTCGTTCTGCTTTTGTTGGTTAAATTGCTTTGGATTTCTCATGGAAATGAGATCCATATCATTTTAGTTTCTGTAACTAGCCCGTTTCATGAAACATAATCTACAATCTCATTCATGCTATCAAATATGACCAAATTCTTTTACTTTGGGGATGCATGGTCTTAGAATGTTATTTTGTTGTTTATATATGCCACACATTTTCATCCTCTCATCTGGTGATGTACACTTAGGTTATTTCTATTCCTCAGCTGTTATGAACAGAATAACATAGCAATGAACATATGGGTGCAGATATATCTTCAATAAAATCATTTCATATATTTTGGGTAATATGCAGTCTTTTTATGTTGAAAGGATTTCCTTAGAGTTCTGATCATTTAAATTGAGAATAAGTGTGACTAAGGGACCCCTTTCTCCAGATCTTTACATACATCTATTTATCTGTCTGCTTATCTATCTATCTATCTATCTATCTATCTATCTGTCTGTCTTGGGAGTAGCTATTCTAGGAAGTATAAGATGGTATTCCACTGAAAGTTCAAATTGAATTCCTCGATGACTAAAAACGTTAAGCATTCCTTATGTATCAATGGGACATTCTATGTAACTTCTTTTCAGCAAGGTAAAGGCAACCTATGTGAAGCCCACAGATCCTGTTATAGTTAAAGTCATAAAATGAAAACTTTCTCCTTAAAGTCCAGAATGAGAAAAAGATACTCGTTCCTGATACTTCAATTCTCTACTTTTAAGGCAGTCTTTCCTAAAATATTTAGTATAGAAATAAACAGAAGTCACTAAAACAATAGGTTTGTCAATGTTTGCCAATAAAATGATAAAATGCATGAAAACTTACAGATTCCACCAACTAGTCAGCTAATTTAATTTTCAAACAAAACTAATTAATACCAGATTTTTGTGAGATATAACATTAAGATAGAAAAATTAGAAACAATTCATTTTTGACTGTTTTTAGGTTTGTTTTTAGAGATAACGTCTTTTAATGTAGTCCTGACTACCCTGGAACTCACTCTATATATCAGTCTAGATTTGGAACGCATTGAGATTCTACTATCTCTGCATCTAGAATTCTGAGGTTAAAGGTTTGCACCACCACAACCAGCCTAGTAACAATTCTTTTTCTGATAATAAACCATATGAAACACAATAAGTTCATCTGTAATACATTAAAGTTTATAAAATAATAAAAATATTGAGGAATTCACAAATAAATACAAATTTACTTTATATTTATGGGTTATAAGAAACACTATTGTTAAAATACCAATAAAAACATTATATTTTAATATATAATAAAATCCAGACTCATGTTTAGATCAATGCAATATTTCCCAAGATACCATTGTTATTTTTCATTGAAATATGAAAAAAAACCATGAAATTTATGTGTGTCAATAAAATAATCTGTTAGCAAAGCAATAATGATCACAAAGAATTAAGCTTATGGTTTTACATTATTTGATTTCAAAATATATAAGAAATAATATTGATTAAACATCATGGTACCTTCAAAAAATCATATAATGGAAACAGAATAAAATTCAAAAGTTGTCTCAGTCTTCAGTGGAGCCTGGACATCTGTATTTGTCTTCCAGTTGGCTCTTATTCAATGTAGTATTTGGAAAGTAATTTAATAAGTTACTGAGACCAGAGAGTAGCACAGCACTGGTGTTAAACTAAAGCTCCAATTATGGAAAACAAAAACAAAACTTTTTTTTAAACCAGTGTAAGTACAAAAGTGTTAAATATATATTTCCATCAATCAGAGATGTGAATATATCTTAAGTGTGTTGTGAGGCTGTAGATAGGAACTCAATGGATATGAAAATGTTTAGGACTGAACACCCTGAATTCCTGGAACCAGGCCAATTGCTAACTAGTTCTTTACTCCATAGACATGTCAAGGGTTTTTTTTTAGATGAATTATAGATATTTTATTGCTTTGACAAGAAGAGGCCATAAAGATATCACAAGTGGACATGTCAGGGCATATTTACAATGGGAGATTGCATCAGACTATATTCTCTAAGAAGACCTTAAGGGCTCTTGTGAGATGAGCAATGTATAATGACAAATGACCATACAAACCTCAGAGGTGACTGTCTTTTGCAAGAAATAGCTTATTGTATGAGCCTTTGTTATACAACTGAACTCAGTGTCAATACAAATAACAATTTCAGAGAAGCAGAGGTCATTTGGCAGTGTCTAATGTTGAGAGAAAATATGACAATAATTGCTATAAGGCACTCCAACATTGGAAGGTTATCAAAGAACATTTATCCACAGATATGTACAGTGTTAAATAACAGACCAATGTGTCTGTAGGGCAAGAGATCTGGCTAAATAGAGCTATTCTAACCTTTATAACTGAAAAGATGAAATAAAGTTTGATATCAGATGTCAAAATGAAAATTTGTGATGCTTTCTTCAGTTTTGGGATCTAAACAAATTTGGAAGGTATTGACAAAAGATGGAGACAAATTCATCTAAGAAAATACTCCTAAACCCTTACCCAAATCAATTACATACATATATATGTATGATATGTATGTGTGTATTATATATAAACCATCATGTTTTCCTATTATATTTGTCTAATCATCATCTGTCTTTGTAATCTTTGTCTATATCAGTAACATATCTTTCATTCATTTATGTACATATATCTTTGTGTGATATAGTTATCACATATTTATCTGTCACCTATATATTTCTATCATCTGTATCAATCATGTATTTATTGACTCATCGAGGTTTTGTTATGTATCTATTTCTGTATCTGCTCATCTACCATGTTTATTAATCATAAGTCTATCATTCATCTATTATGTATGTATGCATCTATTTATGTGAATGATCAAATTTATATGAATGATCAAATATATATATATTCATCATCTATTTTGTATTAGGTTAGATGGTAATGTTTTTGGACTACACAGGTAGTCCAAAAACACATTGCTGCAAGGTTGTAGATAAATAAAGAGAGACAAGATCCAAGTCAATTTCACAGTAGGTCCCAAAGCTATGAATAGAATTCTGATATATTTTCCCAACTTTTTGCCTTTATTTACTCTTTGATCATTTAAATTATGTAAGGACCAATCAGAAACATAAAAGATGACCTATCCTTTCTAGATACAGATGAATATAAACTTAAGATTTATAATTTCAATGATAGTATAGAATATGATAGATTTACCGGAATAATATATTAATTAGTGTCATTATAGATATGATTACTGGTTTGTATTTTACTGCATATAGTTTTCATTAAGAAAGTTTGTCTTACTAGGAAAATTAGCAATGTCCAGAATCAAACCCTGATTGCAAAAAAGTGTAATTCAAATAGTTATACAAATTGTGTAACTTGTTCCCCGTAGAATGTGAACATTACTAAGCTAATAATATATGCCACATTCCTCAGAGGTCATGGAAAGATGCATATGCTCAAAATAAACCTATGAAATTAGACCTGTGAATGTAAAGTATATGCAATGTCAGAACCATGCATGGAGTTTGGAAATCTGATATATATTGTGAAGCATCCTTTCTAGTACAGAACACATTTTTACAGTTGATACCTACATCAGTAGCTGAGTAACTCATTACTTTTGGAAACTATTGTCTGTTCGATCTGGGATTACTTCACTTAGAACTCTGCTGTATCTTTTGATCCAGTGATACACAGGTGGCTCATTCTTCACTGGAAAGTATTAGAGATGTGTCACATACCACAGTGCTTGTTTCAATACAAGACAGTATACTTCCTCAATGCATGGAAGAAAAACCATTCCATCAACAAGAAAGACCAAATTTAATCACCATGTATAAAATATCTCTAAAGTACTGTTGAAGCTTGAGTTCAATACCTTAGTATTAATATCTCTGATGTCAGTTTCTCTGTATTACTTGGGTATTTTTTTTATTTACCAACTTCAAATGGTTACAATCTACTTCATAATAGAGATGGGACCATTGATATTTGGCCTAGTCAGGTCTTACATGGGCAGCAGTGCCCCACTCTCTGCTCATAGTACTGTTCTTGGGGTACATCAGAGTAAAGTGAAAAATGTTTGTACTTGTTTCATACCTGATGAACTGAACATAGTGAGTCAGACTAAAAATGAAGTCCTGCATTACAGTGATAGATGGAAATCAGTCCAGTTGGAAATGTCCCAAGCAGGGACAGTTGGTTATTGGGTTTGAATAGGGGAGAATTCACCTCATAGACAATTAGTACAGCTGTCTAGACAGTGACAAAATTTTGGTTTCTTAGTTGATTTCTCTGTAAGATGAATGTGAGGATGTCAGAAACATCGAGTTGGAATTAAGAGAGCAAAAATCTGTACAAATTTTTATCATTTATGTCAAAGCCCACTGCAGAACATCCTGTTATCAGATCATGTTTGGTGATGACTCAACACCTTTTCTTTTCATTTTCTCTAATCTTTAGCTTTTACATTGCCCTCCTTTGGAGCTTGTCCAAGGGCTTGTGAATATATTTATATAGAGTAATTGTTAAATATCATTAATATTGTAATGCTCTCAAAACCGCTTGCTGTTCAATTGGATAGATAAATTCTTTATTTGATATGATTTTCACTTACAGTGTTTACAGAATTTGTCCTTTGTTTATAACTTTCAGAATTGCTGTTAAAAACTGTTTAATGACAATCTCATTTTGTCTTTCCCTTAGCATGTTACCTATTCTGTCTGGTTTTGGATGAAACTTTCTAAAATATTTATTTTGCATACTCTTCAGTAAAAGGAAATATGAAATTTCAGTGGCCATATATGTAATATATATATATGTGTGTGTGTGTGTGTGTGTGTGTGTGTGTGTATGTGTGTGTGTATGTATATAGGTATATATACCTATATACCTATATACATCCAGATATGTGTGTGTGTGTGTGTGTGTGTGTATAGGTATATATACCTATATACCTATATACATACACATGTGTGTGTGTGTATTATCTCAGGTTATCAAGGATATTATAACCAAGAAATTCATGACTTAAAATTCAAGGGTCTTATAAACATTTTTAAGTTGTTTTCTGTTGCTCATTGCTTCTCCTCTGGTATTCCTATTAATTCCTATTTATCTTCCTATAGTAATCTTTTATCTTCTAATTTTGTTTTTTTTTCTATTTTCATATTATTTTCTCTTTTGTGAGAATTAATTCAAATTAGTAATCAAAATTGAATATTTTAACAATTTATTATTTGACTATTCTCTACTCAATTGTTTACCTTATGTTCCATAAAATTTTTAAGAAGATTGCTTTTAAAAAGTGTGTTTCCTTTGAGTTTATTTATACTGCCTTCAGTATTCCATATTTTCAAATCATCTTGGCTCTCCATTTGTATTTGCTGAGTGACTTTTCCTGGGAAGATGTGAGCAAATATCTGTTCTCTCAGACAGGCCACTTATGACAGACAAAAGAAGTGATCACATACAAGCCTAGCAAAGGGAACCAAGGGTTCATTGGAAATACTTTCAGGAGGATGGGCAAAGGCTATTTGCAGAGGCATGGATGACACAATGACAACTGCCTTGCCAAAGACTTTTCCCCAGATGGGTGATAAGTCACAAAAGGTGCAACCCTGGAGCAAACAGGGATGACAAGTATCATGGCTGGTCATAGCCCTGCCTGCATTGCAATCATTACTGTCATAGCAGCAGTGATCTTGAGTTATACGTACACACACTCAGTTATTATTGTTGTATCAGTAGTGTGTTGAGTAAGAGCTCTGTGAATGTTTTAAGTTTCGGGAGATTCCTGAAACTGCGAGCCTAGTTTATTTCTGAGCCTTGATATTTCATATACTTTCTGAGTCTTAAGAAGACTCCCATCAGAAGAAAATGTTTTATTTAGATAAAAGATATTAAAAAAATAATTAAAGAATTCAAAATAAGCAAACTGGAGTTGTTATGTGAACTTTGAATGATGCCATGTGTAGTTAGTGTATCCCAGATATTAACATCTGTTTCATTTATTGATTTTGTCTGACTCCTAAGAAAGAAAGGTGAAGAATCAAATTTCTTATCCCCTGTTTCCAATAACAGTCCTCTTCTTCCTTCTGATGTGTCTTTTGACCATAGAAACATGATGCTAGATAAATAGATAGATAGGTAGATAGATAGATAGCTAGATAGATAGATATATATATAATTGATAAATTATAGCATACAGAAAGGAAGAATGAAATAAAGATGGCCAATAAACCAATAACACACACATATATGATAGACATGTATATAGAAAAATAGATAATTATTAATATATATTAATAAGATAGATAATAGAGAATAGAGAGAGGATACATACATACATATATAGACAGTTCATAGACGAAAAGTAGTTATAGAATCAGTTATAATCACTTAAATGATTGGATGAGTGTCTCTACAATTGAAATTTTATATGTTGAAATACTATAGTGGTTGCAAGCAGGAAAGGAGAAGCTTAAAAGACATAAGTAGAAAAGTGAATAAATAAAAATTGCAAAGCTATACATTTTCAAAAGATAGAAATAAAGTTTAATGTAATGTAAAAAAGAATCAATACAAAATCAGCATTTGCTTCTATTCTCTGTGTACTTGGTTAAAAAGACATTGGTGGCCACTAAGATTTTTTCAAATATTTAAAACAGATTTATTTTATTGATCAAAATGTGTTGGTCTAACTCTCATGACCTACATTTGTAGTCATATTTTCTTTGTGTAACTTCGTATCTTGAATCAAGGAAGGAAAATGTCTGAAATCACAAATATACATTTTCTTTTCTTCAGGCATAAATGTTATATTTATAAAAGGAAAGGAAAATGAATCATATCATTTACATAAATACTAATATGTTTTTTATACTTTTTCTAATTTTTGCAGTTTAGGGTTACACAGATGAGCAGCAAACATTCACTGACATGTCTTATAATCGGTTGTAACTTTAAAGAGGCACTCAGCAGTTAATGGAAATTAGCTACAAATATATTTTATTGTATTCATCACCAACTTATTAGACATATTACTAAAAATACAAAAAAACCCTGAGAGGTGAGTGAATTTTAATATGATAGAACATTTAATGTGTGAGTACTTGTATATGCAGATTTGCATATGTGGGATCATATGTATGTGCCTATGTGTATGTAGGGATATATTGTATGTGTATGGAGACTTGAGGTTTATTTCTGGAATTAACCCCAATTGCTCTTCTTACTCTTTGAGGGAGGATCTCATAGTCAAATTTACAGCCACCAACAAGGCCGGTTTCACTAGCCAGCTCACTCCAGGGACACTCTGTGTTCACCCTTTGAGGCTGGAAATATATGTTGTCTTCCAATCCACATGGCATTTCCACATGGTGATGGGAAAATATCTTCTGTCTTTCTTCCTTTTGCAGGAAGGCTTTTAAACAAAACACCATCTCCCTAGATCCCAAAAGACATTCTGCAATTCAGTCTTTATGATTAATCTAAGTGAAATTTGAAGCAAGACCATGGAACTTCACCTCAATAATCTTAACATTCATTGCTTTCATGTCCATTTTGTGTGAACATTGTGCTAGATACCAAGAGTAAAACATGAATGAATAAGTGTCTTTGTGTTTTAAAGATATTAATTTCTGCTAAGCTAACAAATGCTTTTGTTTTAACATAAGAATTAAATATAATGTTATAACACTTAAAGTAAAGGAGCAGTTTGAAAAATGTCTTTGGATAAGGTACGTTCTTTATTGAGTCCTGAAGACTAAATTCCCTCAATTGGGGGAAGGAGATCTTTTCCAGCAAGTCTTCACTGACTGCAGTGCTAGGTAATAGGACCTCTAAGTATTTCTCTAGTCACATCACGGTTTCAGGTCTTTTATTAATCTTTAATCCATTCTAAGTTAATTTTTGCAATTGGTCAAAGAGGAGGAAACTAGGCTCATTCTTCTGTGTTTCCTCACCACATTTTCTGAGGAGTATTCATTTAAAGTGTCCTTTTTCCCAGTATACATGGTTAACAATTCTGTTGAAAAACTGTAGACTGCAGAAATGTGGGTGTATGTGTCCATTGTCAATTCAGTCCCATTAGGCTGTTCAATGTGTTTTATGTGACTCTCGTGCTGTTTAGATTACTTCTGTTCTGTAGTAGATCAACTATTAGTCATGGTGGACCCTGCATTTTAAAGAATACCATGAAAAAGCCTTCAAAATTTAATAATAAATAGATGATCACTCTTTGAGGAAATGACTTTATCAAACATTGCTCAATATTTATTAAAAGGCTTTCATTTAGCAGATTCCTTTGAATTTGAATATATTCTAATACTTAAGTAATATCTTTATTTCTAATGTTTTCAACATATCAATGTAGAGTACAATATAATGAGTTTGTGTGTGTGTGTATATATATATATATGGTATTATATAATATAAATATGTTAAATAAATATAACAAATAAAATATAATAAAATGTGGTATTTTCTTCATACTGTTATGAGAAGACACTCTCCATATAGCCCCTGTATCTTGTCTCACTATGTCAATTACAAACATCTTTGTTAAGTATTCACTATGAGAACTTTAGTGATATTAAGGGGATGAATGAACATTTATCTTGATTATCTCTGTTATTATCATAAACACAGATGAGAACTTTTCCATGAGCAATGGCTAATATAAATAACACTCAGTGAAGCCCTATTCCACGCACTTCTCTGACTTAGCTCAGGCAATATTCAATTCAACTCCAATAAACACATATTATTTTATGATCTATCGTTTGATAAAGAAAGGATCTGCAGTCCTTCTACTACCACACCAAAATAGTCACTCTTAAGTTCCTGTGTTACGATTTTGGTTACTTGACCCTTTCATACGGAATGCACTTTCATGAATAGAATAAATTAATGAAAACTAAAAGAGTGTTATTAATTTCTTCCCTGATTTGCTGGTACCATCTTCAAATTATACTTAACCAAGTAAATCATTGAGGAGGGTTTCTTAATTGAGGAATTATCACAGGATTGCATGCATTTAATAGCCCAGCCACAGGCAAATTGTCTACATCTTTTTTACATGCTTAAAATAGGCAAGGCAGCATAATTTCAGCACACATCTATTTGGAAAGGACATATTTTTATTTCAAATATATTCTAAATATGAGAGTCCCACTTAGGGACTCTAGCCAGCATGTGAATTTAGCCAAGGGTATAATACCATTTTGTTTTATAACAGAGGAAACATAAGTCAATACAGCCCAAAAGAACACCATTTTGAGATGAATGATGGTACCTGATGAATCAATTCTGCCTATTACCTTGTTACAGTAATAGGAGCGAAAAGGATACTTAGAGTTGAAGGGCAGTAAATATGGAGCCAATAAACTCAAATGGTATAACCAAGTACGCAATCAACCTACAGAATATCCTACTACAAAATGTAATATCACTGAATAATGTGGATGGATTCTTCAAACATCCAGGCAATTTTATAGCCCCTAGGCACATCTGTCTTCATATAAGTTAAAAAGATGGTAATCACATCCCATGTTTCTGGAAGGAAAATGATTGCCTATTAGACATTATTTGGGATAATGTTTTTATTTGTTTTCTTCTGAATTAGAAGCTGGCATAGAGGATACTAAATTGCCTTTTACTTTTTGGTATGTCTTCCTTGTTACATTTTGTGGCATTTATCTACCACAGTTTTATACATTGGGGTGCTTGTGTATACATCAAGTTTTTTTTTTTTTCATCTTCAAAGTGTTAACTCTATAATAGATAAAACTGAGTTTCTTCAGTCTTATTTCCCAAAGAGATAATCATATAAGTTAATATTCTGTTAATAAAATTATGTGCATTCTTTGGTCTTAAGCAAAGAGTATGTTAATAAAAAAATTCAAAATAATTTTAAATAATTTTAAAGTTCTTCTAAA
This sequence comes from Cricetomys ansorgei, assembly GCA_026225945.1. Classification (NCBI taxonomy): domain Eukaryota; kingdom Metazoa; phylum Chordata; class Mammalia; order Rodentia; family Nesomyidae; genus Cricetomys; species Cricetomys ansorgei. Next base: position 8,127,668 of record JAMJFZ010002307.1, on the reverse strand, counting down.
ATATTGCTTGATATTAATACCATTTTCCTCTGTCAATATATAAGTATGTATAACATAATTATTGACATTCTTGTTGTTTAGGTGTAATAACAACATTAATTTTGAAGTGTACTGGAGATTTTATTACCTCTAGTCTCCATAAAGTTAACATGAACACAGGAAAGTGTGACTCTTCATGTGTAAACTCTTGGAGACAAATCTCAGACCTTTGAAAGCCACGTCTTTACATACCCTTCCTGTATGACAGAGTGGATCTTTAGTAATTAATCTCAGATATGAAGTATTCTACCAATGTAAGCAAGTAACATTCCATGTCAAATCATCCTTCCTTAATTAAATTTTTATCATTGTATCTATGGAGTCATCAGTGTAAATGGTTGTAGGATGTTAAGACATTTTAGAAAGAAATAATTTATAAGGAGACCACTATAGTTCTAGTAGGAGTCTAGTAGCTCTAGTCATGTAGTATTAAATGCTGCATAATATATATATGTATATATATAAATATATATATATATATATGTACAAATGTATAATGCTAGACTGAAACAATATTTTAAGGTGAAAGGCTTTCTACTTGAAGGTGAATATACAAGCACCAATGATAGGGTATGTAGATGGTTGAGAACAGCTTATTAATTCTCCAAAATTAACATGAGTTTGTCTGTATACCTTGGATAAACTGGCTATCCTCTGAACCAAATGTGTGTATGTGGCTGTCTTGAAAACCTCCCCCACAGGGGCATTCATGAATTCATCAAATACCAATTCATATTTTAAATTTCATAGACTAATACTTGATTTCTTTATTCCTTCTTGCTTTGCATAGAATATGCAATAAATGCATGCATTTCCTTAGTCAAAATCAATCCAGAATCTGCCTTTACCCTCTGCACTTAAATAAGTCCCCAGCCTGGGTCACACATAGCTCAGGCACTGGGGTATCTTTAGCAGGCTCCCCAGCCTGAATCACACATGGCTCAGGCACTGAGGTATCTTCAGCAGCCTCTTACAGACCTCTTTGCTTCTACTCTTTGGTCTTATCCCAGTTTAGCATTCAGAATTAATCTTGTAATGAAATAATATTATGCTATTCATTTGCTATAATTTTGACCCTTAGCTATTATCTTATTCCAAATAAAGTCTCATGACATTGCCATTAATCAGGGCACCATGATTCTGATCAAATGTTCAACTTCATGCCCTGTCCAGCTTGGTCCTGGCTATGGTCTCCTCCGACTATCTGATCCAGTCGCTAGACTGTTCCTAGAGACGTTTTAGTGATCAAAAGTTTCATTTGGAAAAACTTTATGACTTTAAGGTGTTCTTTCATGGTTATTACTACCAAAAGGAGACTTCTAATCACATTGATGCTTTCGTTTACCTCTGGAATATTTGTGTGGTACTTATCTGTGTGCCACACCAGAATGTAATTTATTGGAGTACAAGAACTTTGTCAACTGCTAACAACAATGAATGACACCTTGTAGATACTCTGTAAATCCATGGATTAAAGATATCATATTCATGAAAATTGATGTTTTAGTTAGATAGATAGATAGATAGATAGATAGATAGATAGATAGATAGATAAATAGATACATAGATAGTTGATAGATAAATGGCAAAATATAAATTTAATTTAATCAGTTTGAATACAAATACATGCATATAAAGGCTCTTCTTTTGTTAGATGTTTTATTAGACAATCAGTCCAATGGAAATGAAAAATGTAAAAACAATGATGATAAAGTAGAGAGAGACAAACAAGTAAGAGAGAAAAAAAAACTAAGGAAAAATAAAATCATTAAAAGAAGGAGAATCATGGGCCTGAAACTCAAAATAAAAAGAAACCAATGTTTTAATAGCAAGTAGAGCAAAAGGCAATACTGTGTACAGAGACCATGGTGCTGCCTTAAGTCTGGATCCTGGGTTGTTTTGATAGGCAAAACAGATTAGGAAAGACAGGATAGAGACTAAAGGTGCTAGTTAGCCCCAAAAGCCTAAAGGGCTTTACTTTTGGGTCATGTGCCTCATCAAACATACTTCCTGTAGCAAAAGTGAGCAGAATTGCTGACAATATTAAATGACTGTGGCTTAGCAGCTCTTCTTTTTTCCCCTTCAGAATCTGAGCAATGATAGCTGTTCAGGTCTGGAATTCAAATGACGACATCTCTTTGAACTCATACATATTAGATCCCAACGCCAGAAGTAGATGTGCCTTGGAAAGATGGCCTACAGCTATACCTTATACAGCTAAAAAATGAAGCACAGGATGATGCTGTCACTGTAACGAGTTCCCCCTGTAACTATCCCATGTTGTCCCTGTCATCCTGTTTATTCTGACAAGTTTGCATGACAGGCCATTCATTCCATTTCAAGAGCTCTATTGATAAACTGCTTGGTCACACTAAAAGTCTCAGGGAGTTAGTTCATCAGTGAGAGATTTCCACAGTACTCGCCACTTATACAATTTTTCATGGCATGTCAGCAAAGCTTAAAGACATAACCACTACAAGAGAGCTCAAATGAACTGTCCAGACAGTTGTCTTCTGGATTTATAAAATAGGCTATCTGTAATATATTGAGTGTGTTATCATATTTGCAGATGTACCACTTGTGACAGAGGATAAACTCTCAGACTGTATCTTTTGCATGCAAATTAATTGTTCCATTTTCTGAGGCAGGTGAATCTTAAGCATGGAAGGGCATGGGGCCATCACACAGCAGAACTAGTCATTATGACACATCGAAAGTACTTTAGCATCATTAATGTATTGTGGTTATCAGTTTTCACTCATGCATGTTTTATAATGACCTCCAGTAAGTTCAAAATGTTGAAGCTGTTGTGATGGTGATCACATTCTAAATAGCATATGGATTAAGGGAGGATCATACCCTGTGGTTTCATCCACATTGTCTTAGATGGTGGAACATCTTTGTAAAGGTCAAAATATTCCATTAGGTACATATAGCTCATTGTTCTATTTCCAACTCTTGATAGTCATTGGGCAGTTTCCATATCAATGGAGATTCAAAATACCTAGTATACAAAACTATGGGTTCAATTGATGTGAGGTACGTTCTTAATAAAATTCTAATTTTCATTTCCCTGATGGTTGAGAAAATTGAACATTTCATTCCTATATTTAATGGCTATTTATACATCTTTTGTTGAGAGCCATTCAATTTATTTGCCCATTTACTGGGTGATTTGGGGATTTGGGGGTTTAATTTTTTGAGTTCTTTATATAGTGGAGATATTCTTTCTCTGCCATAATATATATGTATGTATATATGTACATATACATGCATATAAATTATGGCTATATATATGTGTGTGGGGGATATAGCTAACAATTTTCCTCCCTATATGCTTCCTTCACTCTGATGATTATTTCCTTTGCTATTCAGCAACTTTTTCATCCCATGCAGTCTCATTTGCCAATACTTGCTTTTATTTACTTAGCTGCTGGAATGCTGTTCAGAAAGTGCTCGTCTATGCCAATGTCTGAAAGGCTTTCCTTACATTTCTGCAGAAAATTTTAACTTTCAAGTCTTACATTAAGCTCTTAGATCCACTTTGATTTGTTCTAAACAGCATGAGATTATTATGTTTGGGGATCTAGTTTCATTGTTATACATATGAATATCCTGTTTTCCAGCACAATTTTGAAGCACACATGCTTAGGTAACAAGCTAACAACCTGAAGCTCCACTAGGCTGGGGTGATTCCCACACCTCTTTTCCAATAATACACGTGGTGGTCTCAGGCTCTCACCTGTGTACATGCTTCTCTCTATACAGTGCACTGAGCGACCTGTTAGCAACCCAGGATTCCCACCCGCGAAAAGCTACACAATCCCCTCTGAATAATGCAGTGATTCTCCTCATCTTAACAGCCATCATACTTAGACACATTGTTTGCAGCCTTGATCTGGTTATTCTGAGTAGCAACAGGAAAGAAGCAAACTAAGTTAGTTTGTTGTATTGCTTAGTAAGACAAACTGTGTCCTATAAATGGACTTTAAGGGAGAATCTCTCATTTACCATCATTGCCCGTACACAAGTAAAGTTGAATGTGCTTAAAATCTGATACATCATCAGAATTGACACACTCAGTGACCAAAGGGTTATGTAATCCCAGCTTTTCAGTCAAAGTAGAGTCATCTGCATTATGCTTATAGCAACCAAAATCTTCTTCCTCTTAACACCGTTAAAAGGAACTGAGTCCCATAAAAAGAAGATTCAAATAATTTGAGCCCTTGAGACTTTACTCATGCGGCATGCTATCACTATTGACAATGTGTTTGTTTCTAACCTGCACCATCACTTCTCTTTAACTTATGCTTCCTTCCTACTTTGCAAACTGGGGAGTCCATGGAACTTAAAGGAGAACCTACTACTACCACTTTTCCAAAGCAGTCAAATCTTCACCTGCCTTTTATCCCCACATGCACAGATGAGTGTCGCTCTCACCCTTTGCCCTATTTTTAATTCAACTGCATTATACAATGAGCCAGAATTCAGGTATGTCTTATTCATATATACCATATGTCATGGAGAAAATCGGAGTTTACCCTGATCCCAGGATTCTTACTTTGCACCATTATAGTGAAGATGTGTTTTCAGACCTGAATTTTGAGCTGTTTATCATTTTCATACTCTTGTTTTGTTTATACATGTAACTGAGAAATCTGGACACTGTACTGTGGCTACAAGCCTGAAACTCAGAATGAAGGACTTAAGATCTCTAAAGTAACCCCCACACTCTGCAGTCTCCTGATTCATTACCACTTTTATTGAAAATCCTGAAACTCTATTGGAGAATATTTCTAGAGTTTTATAGGGTTTAAAATACGTGACTTTCTTCTAATGCAGTGATTTGTGCAATTAACTTCTCCCAGTCACCTGAAAAGCCCACAAGAGTTGCTGCCAGACAATCTTTAGAATGCAGGGTCTGTAAGTCAATGCTCTGCTTTCTCTTTTCTGTTTCAGATTGCAAACAAAACATGTCAAAGGGATAGAATCTAAGCTCCTGTGCCCATTAGGCCAAACTTTGTATTATGATATTTCTGTTGTGCTGAAGATGTTTTTGTGTTTGAGTATTTACTAGTTTAAAAGAGAGAGAAACTGGGAACCGAGAGATTGCAAAGTGGTTAAGAGAACTTGTTGCTCTTGCAGAGATCTAGGAGTCAGTTCCCAACATACAAATAGTGGCTCACAATCATCTGTAACTCCAAGTCTAGGGGATCTGAATCCCTTTCCTGAATTTGGAGAGTTTACCTGCATTGTGCACATAAATACATGCACATAAAACATATGTACAAATAAAGCAAAAATATATACATGTCAAAGAGAAACTAAGCAGATGTGAAAAAAGAAATTCACATCATCCTTTCTCGGAATATTTAACATTTTCATTTTTATATTTCTTCAGAAGACTTGGACTAATTTGAGTTAGACTTCCATCTCACTGGATCTGACCACATATGCTAATTCAGGTTTGCCTTAAGAAGCATAAAGATCAAAAGTGTGTCCTGCTGTTTAAGGATATTGAGATCTTCATTAAGGACTGGGAGATGTATATGTGAAGTAATGAGCACTCATGTGAGTTCCTGGCGATCAGCAAAATCACTTGTTTCTTCATGTTTGTGGTTGTATTTTGCATGTCAATTTAAAAACCACTGTCAATGATGGCCTTTCTCTCTCTCTCTCTCTCTCTCTCTCTCTCTCTCTCTCTCTCTCTCTCTCTCTCTGTGTATGTGTGTGTGTGTTGTGTGTTTTTCTGCTTGTTTCAATTCTTTTAACGAGAACCTCACTGTTGGTATTCAAGTGCTACCGATCTCAAAGTGCATTTTACAGGAATTGAATGTATTTCTAATAATAAATCCAGGCCAGGAAGTGACTGCTACTTCAATTGCAATCTGTTAATAAAAACTGTGGAGTAGAAGCGAGCATACCCTTCTCCAATCTAAGCATCTTTGGTTCATGGAGTCATGCACACACTTAGAAATTTTGAGTTATCTCAACCACATTCATGTTACAAGTACACTTTGAAACTGACAAAAATAAATGAGAGAAGGTGGTGTTTGTTTTCTAGTGGGTATAAGGTAAGCATGAAGAAAGTCACATCCTGATATTTCACTTATATTTTCATCTCTAAAACTATTTCGTTTTGTTGTTTCTTGTATCTGCCATATTTATCACTCTCCATAGTATGTAAAAAGAATGGATGCTTATGTAGGCTGCTAGGGAAACAGTGATTCTCACAATAAGACAGGAAGATGTAGTGTGGATGCTGTATCAGTAGCCAATATTTTATCCTTATCTTTCTAGAGAATGGGGGAAGATAGCACAGGCTGACTCACCTGCATAAGCTGAGGGCATTCATCAGTTTGATGTGTTGAAGGATGTCTTGACTGTGGTACCCAACCCAGTATGTCCTCAGATCCACAAGCATGTCTGATTAAAAACAAGAATACAGAACTTTATCTGAGATGATCTGTGGTGATTGGTACTAATTGCCAACAGACAAGATCTAGAATCACATAGAACCCAAGACTGCAGGCACAGTTGTTAGGAATGGCGTCGGTTGCGTTGGCCTCTGTAATGACTATTAAGGGAGATCTTCTATAGTTTGAAGTGGACATAAGTACCTACTCTGGCTGCCATAATTCTCTGGATTAGGGTTCTGGAGTGTATTTTAGAAAGAGAGCAAGCAGAGCACAAGCATTCATTCTTTACTCCCTGCTTCCTGAGAGCAGATATTTAATGTTCCTAACTCCATGGAGTGTTATGTTTGAACTGTGAGCTAAATAAATACTTTCTACCTGGAGTTGCCTTTGCCCAGACATCACATCACAGAACCAGGGAAAGAGATCAAGGTACCAGTTCAATCTTAGCCTTTTCATGTGAATTCCACGAATTTATACTCACCGCAGGTTACTAACTTCAAGATACACTTTCAGAGGTTTTTCAATGTTTGGGTATGAGTGAACACCCACTATCCCTGTTTGTTATCTCCATTGTGCTCAAAACATATTCTAAGAAACTCAGTGAGAATTCACTTACCAATCCTTGAGTATTTTTTTTTTAACAGAGCATCTGCAAAATTACCCAAAATCAAGACACTCTGTGCACCTGCTACCTACATTTCCATACAGAAGTTCTGGGGAAGTTTAGCTCTCTCAACACTACACTGGGTAGGACAACTCTGTGTAAACTGCCAATGTTAGTTAGATGTTCAGGAAATGAATTTAAACCTTTAAAAAATGTGTTGCTTTGCAAAAATAAAACAAAACATCTACCACAATTATCAACTCTACTTCTCAATCCATTGCTACTCATGGATTTTTGTGCTGAAACAGGTCTTTACAACACAAGTTGAAATAACAAAATCACCTTTCACACACTTTGGCCTTCTAATTTTTTTATGCCACACATATTTTTTAAAATTAGTTAAAGTCTATGCATTAGCATAAGAAAAAGGCAGCTATTGTATGTCGTCTTAAATTTGCTGGCATTTATTTTTATAAACTATTTTTTAAAACTTGAAAATGAATACAAAAAAACACACGCCCAAATTAGTCAGATACAGAGTCTATACAACTTAGTGAACTTTATACAGTTAGAATAGACATTTGAAACAGAAGTCGTGAAACTTAACATAAATTTTATACTTTCAGTATCAAATCGGGTACGTATAGAAATGGAATATTACAGACATCTACTTTTGTCACATGTCCTATTACTTTAAAATAAACAATTCAGGTATAGAACACCGTATAACTTTTCAATAGCTTCTGACATTTTTAAAATATCCTTGGAATAATGTTAACGGTGTTGGCTTCCATGTGGTGGTCCTAACAACTTTCTGTCAAAATAAGTGGCGTTGGCTTGACAATATCCCCAATTCATGAGCATCAGAACAGAGTCTTGAGCTACAGCTGATTGAATAAGGAGCGATGTTTCTGTTTTTGGTTTTTGGCTTCCTGTTTTTCTCTGTCTGGAAGCCTCAGGCATCCTCTTTGAGAATCCTTAAAGTGAGCAGTGTGCCCACCTGAGTCACGGCCCACCGAAGTAGAACACATTCAAATAACAGTTATTTTAAAAGTTTCTTTCAGAAGGCACTCATTTTTAAAATTAAAATTATTTTTTTGGTAGATAATATCTCCCCCAACCCAAGGAAGTAGAATAAAAGGAGCCATGCAGGCTCAGCCTTGCTCGTGCAGGAGCCTGAGTCCACAACCTCTGAAACTTTCCAACTTTGGTGCTTTTTACATTGCTGCTGCCACCTAGTGGCAAGAGCATAGAAATCTATCCGCTTATATCTGCGCAATGAACTCCAAAGGGCTTCTTCACAGGAGTCAGATTGATCCACTAGGTGCTTTAGCTGTGTTTGCATCAGAAACATCACTTAACAAGAGAAAGAAAAATATCTGCTACGGAAATCGATGCTAAGTCCTTCATCAAGGAGAAGGAAAGAGTCTGATAAACTTCGAAGGATGTTTCAGAAAAGTAAAACTCACCAGCTGAGTTTGGCGTTACAACTTGAAGAGAAAGCAGAGTAGAAACTGAGAGGAATGAGATAATCTCTGAGATGTGCCTGCATATCAATTGTGTTCTAGGTCTTGGAGTGAAAGGGGTGGTTTCCATGACTGCCTTTCTCCATTTTCTAGTTATATTATACAGTGAGCGGAGAATTAAGCTCCTATAGACCAATGGCACTTGTTCACTGAATAGGGAATAAGAATTAACATTGTTGGAAATGGTTAAACAAAAAAAAAAAAAAAAGAACAAAATTCTAAAGAGTTTAAAACACAGAATTTTAATTCATTACTTTTCTTTTTCTAATTGAGGACTTAATCACTTCCATGAAGGGAGACAGGCACTTGGATCCCAAAAGGAAGGACAGAAAAATATAAGTCAAAATGAACAAACATTTTATACATTGCGCAAAAAACAGGAATGTATTCTTGGAATTCAAGTATCTGTCAGGGAAATTAATTTCCAGTTACGCTCATATAACTAAACAATTTGTACATTGTTGGAAAGGCTGCCTAAGCCTTGACAGTTGGCTTTATCTGCAGGTGTTGGCTTGATGTAAATCTGTTATTCAGATGTTTGCTTCCTCATTATGTGCACCTGCTCAAGGCTCTCTGTCAGAGCCATTGTGGTTCAAATAGCTTGCACTCTGAGATCTCCATGTGAAGAACAAAGTGGCTGTGGAGAGACCCTTACAGTCCCTCTTCCGTGGTCTCAAGCAATAAAGGTACAATACTCATCTTGGTCTTTGAGTTCCACCATTGCAAAGGTGACATAACTCAGATGCTAAACAATTATGGGATGAGACTAAGCCATAAGTTTTCTTCATTATGTAAATAGGCCTATGGTTGATGGGGCTGAATTTTCGTATCAATGAAACACCTGAGTTTATGTTTCACTAAAAACACCTGATATCAGACAATTGGGGTTCAGGTCTCCAGGATGGCACACTGGACATGCTGTTCCCTCTGCTAAGGTCTGGCAGGCAACTTACCCAATCAGAGACAGAGTAATGAAGGAAGAGCAGACTAAAGACAGAGGACAGGGATGGAACTCATGTCAGAAAAGCTGCCTGAAGCAGGCTGGGAAGAAAACTGCAGAAGGCTTAGTAATGAAGCAGGAGAAGCAACAGTGACTAGAACAAACACAGGGCGATCCTGGCAAGATGGAGACTTTGAAGGCTAGAAGGAGTAATAGGAATCAGTGCTGGGGATTAGTACTGACTAGGGGCCACCACACAGGGAAGAGGGCTGAAAGCTGCTCAGACATCGTGTGTGTTCAGAAGCTGTCATCCTCAAAGGATTTGGGAGAACATTTGACTTGTAGAATTAAAAAAGGTTATGTTTTGTTTCCTTTATTTAATTTCATTTACTTGATTATAACATACCCATGGGGCTAGTGTTCTGCCAGAAGACACTTGAGGGAAAACTGCACAAAACATTTGGAATTTCCTCCACTTATCAGTACAGTGGAGGGGAAATGAGATGCCTATAAAGCAAGGAATCTCTCAGGATTTAAATAAATAAGAAGGTAAGTATAAGAAAGTAGAAATGGGTTCCAGTCTCAACTAGTCACCAATTTACAATCTGTTTTCAAAATCCACTCTAACGACAGATGTTTGATGGGTTCTGATGTAACCGAATTGATCTGGTAAAAAGAAAGACGACCGATTCAAGTAAGTGGAGTGTGAGCCTGGAGGCCAAGTGTAGGTCATTAAGATAAGGTTTGCAGCTGCTAGCACATTTGTAGGGTAAAAAACATAAAGGGGTTTTTCTTATCGAAATTTATTACAAGATTCACAAATTGTTCTAAGAGTGGTGACTCCTGTTTAAAAAGCTGAAACTGCTCTTGGTAGAAATATTTAGAACCACAGAATCAGAGCACAGATCTAGTAAGAAAGAATGGAAGGAAAAATAAAACTTCGTGTCCTATTGTTCTTTTCACGAAAACTTGAGAAGTTTGAGAGTAGCATGGCATGGCTTCTTTGTTCATGTAGGTATTATGTATACGTGTGAGGTTAGTGGTGTGCCATGGGGAACCTGTGCAGGTTCAGAGGACAAATTTGGGAAGTTGGTTTTCTTCTTCCACTATGAACATGGGTGCGGCAATAGAAACCAGGTCCTCATATTTGGTGAAAAGGAGCTTTACTCTCTTGAACTGTCTCACTGTCTTTGGGTCAGACCTCTTCTCAAGAATTATTGACTTCAATGGTAGGGAAACACCAGGAGATTATAGACCCAAAATATTTTCGAACGGTTTGAGAGTTTGATTTAGACTGTAATTGTCAGTAAACTTGTATGTAATTTAAGGTAAAGCTTAAAATTGAAGTGCTAATGATTGTGGATGACCCGAAAACTAATAAATATCCTGTTGCTTTTTAACTAATATACAAATCAGGAATGCTGGAACATTGTAACGATCATTTCTGTGATGAATATTTCTGTCTATATCACGCATATACCACAGATGTCAAGATCCAGCCAGGATGTACCCTTGTGGGAGAAAAGGGAACTTGGAATGTTGTGCTAAAGTAGATAAAGGTAAGTTTACTGAAGACTTACACCAACAGAGGTACACACTATATGACAAGCAAATAGAATAGTGCATTCAAAATAGTAAAAAGCAATCCCAAGCCTGGCCAGATTCGGGTCAGAGAAGCATGCCTAATCCAGTGTTTTTCATGCAGATAATGACTGGTTAAAAGATCTGTAACTATCTATGCTCAGAGGAGGATATAGGGGTGGGGGAAGAAAAGAGGAAGGAGGGGAAGGGTGGGAAGTGAGGAGATAAGTGGTGCATAGGAGAAAATAGGAGAAGGGAGAAATGAGGAGGGGAAGAGCGGAAAGGGCAGAGGACAAGAAAAGGGAAGGCGACAAGCTGGGAGAGAGGGGAAAGGAGGTGAGGTTGTTCTCTCTGCTCCCTCTGTGGTTAAGACATTAATTACCCATCTTCCTGCTCCTGCTGCCATGCCATGCATTTCTGGCCTTTATGGCCAGAAATTCCTCTGGAACTATGAGCCAAAATAGATACTTTCTTCTACAAGCTGTCTTTGATCACTGTATTTTACCACAGCCACAGGAAAGCAATGCATACAGGAAGCAAGCATTCTAAAAGATCATTGGTGAGTTTACATGATCCAGTGTTGTGATGGTGGAAGATGGAGACCATGATACTCCTGGCACAGATTTGACAATGAGAATAGACTATTCAGTACTTAGTTGTTGTATTACAGCTATCAAATGCACAATAGAACTGAATTGAATGTGTCAATTAGAGATTCTAGTGTCTTCACTCATGAAATTAAGCCCCTTCTTCCACATAAATGAAAATTAGTACTTTTCCATGTCTTTCTTGGATGCCACATATAAGGATATGGCAGTACAGGAAGCTCGGTGAGTGTCATCTTAACAGCCCTGCCTGCTCACCACCTAGGAAGACTGTGAATGTTTACCTAAGTATAGAACTTTATCAAGGAACAATTAATATTCCTGCCAGCCACACCCAACACTATAGCGGTACCGGGAATGTAGCACACGGATGGTTAAAAACACATTTTTTGGAAAGCTTCTTTTCTATATCGACTGTGGGTTCTAGCCAGACACAGAGCATTTTTTTTTTTTATAAAATAACATTTATATACATGTATGCTTTTTATACATTCATACTTGAATTCATAGTTGTGCGATCATAATTTAATATGAGGAAGCATGAACTTAATGACCATTAAGCACAATTTAGTGCACTATATTCACAGTGATACGCTAACTGCTCTTAAGGGAATATGATGTAGGGTTACTGTGATGATGTATTCCAAACATACTGAGCTATTAGGACTCAAGGCCTGGTCCACACCATGAGATGGCACCCAATTGTGTAACAGGGTAACAGTCACCTCTCAACCTTTGAGAAAAATATCTCTTACTTATGCTGATAATAAAGTGGAACATAATTCAGAATACCCATGGAGACCGTACCACCAACCTGGAGATACTGCTGGATTCTCTTACCTTAGAAGCTCAGAAGTTTCAAATCTTCTGCCTTACAGTTAGAAAATTCAGAGTCCTTGTGTGGATGTTCATGACACAGATGGTTTTCAGTAGGACAGAGAGTGGCTTGTGCTCTTGAAACATAGGGAGAAACTGAAAAGAGATGATTCTTATGAAATTAATTCACAATTAACAGAGCAGAAAGTAATTTCTCCTTATTCACTGTGGTCATGAATAGGCCCCATCACCAAGCAAATACAGGTTGGCAACTGAGGGTAAGCAGGTCCATAGTAGAAAAGCCTTAGACATGCCCATGGGCTCTTCTTACCTGTGGTTCATTGGGGGACACACCTACTGCAGATGCTAACTAGTTAAAGATACTTGACATGAGGCCTTGTGGTAGGAAATCAATTTAACAGGGGAATGATAGATTTCAGCATACCTGCTTACTTGGTTTTGGGTTGGTTCCTGGCAGGCTTGCCAGTAGAATTTGGTTCAATGAAGGGGCAAATAAGACTCTGCCTTTAGCAGACAGCGGCATTGAAACTAACACACACTCAACTTTGCAGGGCAGGTACAGTGGGTGTGGTGGTCCTGGAATGAATTGGCTATGACTTTTAAAGATTTCTGACATTGTTTAAGCAAAAATTAAAATATTCTGAGTATAAGATGTGAAGAACAAGAAAATCAACACACATGTGTGGTGGTAGAAAGTAATGAAACATACAAAAGCTCTAAGGCTGTTATTCAAATGTGAAGCTGAAGATACAAGCAAGACGTAAAGACTGTCAGTTGCACGCAGGATCACACTCTCTGCACCTAAGGACTGTGAATGAATATCCGATTTTGTTGTGATTTTTTTCACAAGTCATATAGTAAATAGATAGAACTAAAAGTCAAATATTAATAACCAAGAACTACAGATCCTTAAATCCCCTTTCCCCCAACCAGCAAAACCCACAGAAATTTACACTGACCAAAGTAAATAGAAAATAAAAGTCAAACCACTTAAGCAGTTGACATTTAGGGATAGAGCCAGGCACTTCCTTTTCCTGTCTCCAAATCACCAGTGTTATAACATTAGCAGAAAAATGAAAGATATTATAGACACGGTGTAAAAGGTGTAGGTAAGACCCAGTGAGTGGCAATTTAATTAATTCTTGCTAGTGATTAACACAACACAAAGTTTCACTTTGGCAGAAGATGATCAATTTCCTCAGCATGCTGTAATAGCCTTGGTTTTTGTTTACCTGAGTTATAAATAAAAAGTTTAGAGAAAAATAACACATACCAATGGTCACATTAAGTATAACCAAAATTAATTTTAAAATGTATTTGCTGTTTGGAGTAAGCAAAGCTGTCTAGAATATGGAATACATAATGCACCAAATTTATTTTTCTGTTTCCCTGGTATATGGCCCCTGGGAACATATAGTTACAAATGCATTCTCTTGAGACATGACTAATTGATGATAAGTATGTTTAGACATAGTAATTTAGCATATTATTGATCAAAAATGGTCATTATATGGTGAGTCTCACATTAGCCTAAATATATGGTCATTATCAATATAAAATTTTCTTAATTTATTGTTATTTCTTTTCTATGTATGTGTATTAGTCTGTATCTGTGTGATTATATGTGCATGTAGGTGTAGATGCCCACATAGACAAGAAGAGGATGCGGGATTCCCTGCAGTCCAAGTTACAAGCAGCTGAGCTGCTGAGTGTGGGTGCTGAAACTCAACTCATACCTATATAAGAACTGTGTCATGGTTGGTTTCTGTCAATTTGACACAAGCTGGAATCATATGAGAAGAAGGAACCTCAATTGAGAAAAATATTCTCATCAGCTTGTCCTGAAGGTAAGTATGTGGGGCATTTTCTGGATTAATGATAGACATTATAGGGCACAGCCAACTGTGCATGGTGACACCCAAGCTGTTTATCCTGGTGCTATAATAAAAAAGTCCACCAAACCATAGAAAACAATAGATTAGGCAAGCTTCTTCCATAGCCTTGGATTCATTTCCTGCCTCCAGATACACAGTTGGAGTTCCTGTCCTGATTTCCTTTCATGGTAGGCCATAAACTGTAAGCCAGTGTGGTGGTAGAAAGTAATGAAACATACAAAAGCTCTAAGAGGAAAAGGGAAGAGAAAGAGATTGAGAGAGGGAGAAAGAGACAGAGACAGCTACATAAAGAGGAAGAAGAAAGAGAAGGAGGAGGAGGAATAGAAGAAAGGGAAGAATACTGTAATGGCAATTTTTGCCTATCCTCAATACAGGGTATATAAGAAATTTGCTTCAGCTTTACCCGTGATATATATATTAATCAAAAATTAAAAGCAATTTACAGTTAAGGAGAATTATTGAATAAAAGAGTCATATATCTTTAGAAGGATTTTCTTTCTAGATTCATCAATAAAGGTTTGATCAAAATCTGCCCTTGGAAACACACAGATTGTACCCAACAAAGTCAAGAAATATGAATATGCATTCTTGAACCAAATGTGGCTGGATGCTTAATTAGTGTCTGGCTGTGATTACATCTGTGGTGTTGAGTTTTCAAATCTAAAATTTCAACATTGCAACAAATCTTTGCAAGATCCCCTTAATTTCCATAAGGGAAAATGACACTGAAACATTTGATATTTCAGTTGGACTGGGAAAAAATAGAAAAGAGAAAAATATATATACTTTTCTATAATCTTAAAGGAATTTCTCTTAAATTTAAAACAAATAAAGCCACTTCAGTAAATACTGAAATACTATAAATAAATAAATAAATAAATAAATAAATAAATAAATAAATAAATAAGCATCAATCCTTTTTGTTTTACTTTTGAAGACTGAGAGGATTTAAACAATATTATTTGGGGAAAAGGTATTTCTCTCTCTCTCTCTCTCTCTCTCTCTCTCTCTCTCTCTCTCACCCTCTTTCTCTCTCTCTCTCTGAATAAAAGAAACATTTTTTTTCATTCTCTTTTCCTTTATATATTTCTTTCTCCTACTTCATTACCAACTCAAAAGTAACAAGCAGGACAATAAATACGATTTGATTCCTACAAGGAAAACACAGACTCCAATGCCTCCTGTGTCTGCAGTTTTCAGACACATTCAGTAACAAAATTGGGTTGAAAATTGTCTCTTTCAAAAGGGTACATTTGTTTAGTTTTAAATCTACTTTATGTCAGCAGAAAGTGGAATGCTTATATTTCATCATGGTTAAAGACATCCTGTGTTTTCATAACATTCAGCATTAACTTTTAGGCTTTGGCACCAAGTGTCTCAATGGTATTTGATAGTCAAAAAATGTTCCCAAGGACTCTTACCCCTTTATTGCTATTTTCATGTCCCAGGCTACATCCACCGTGGTCCAGAGGCTACAAAATAAAGTGGAAATTCTTTCAACTGGTTGGTGCTGATCATAAAATGAGAATATGGTCCTTGGATCTCCAGTATCTACTTAGTTTATATAACTGTATTTCATGTCAATTATGTATTACCAGAGTCTGATGTTGACTTCTTTTGAAGATCAGTTTCTCAGGTATCCAGGTTGCTTAGGGTCAGTTATGGGATTTGGAAGACTACTTTTGTTAACTAAACCTTACACTGTACCAAAACCCAGATAAAGATATATCTCCACAGAGTTATGAGCTAAGGGACTGGCAAGATGGCACAGTCACTAAGGTGATTTTTGGCAAGTATGAGGACCTGAGTTTGAACCTCAGAACTACACTAAAAATGTATATAGAGTAATGTCAGGATTGGAAAGAGAGACTGCTGTATCCCCTAAGTTGTTTTGCTAGCTAGCCTAGCATACATAGGAAGCTACAGGCCATTGGGAAACCCCAATTCAACAAAAGGTGAACATTTCTTGATAAACAATACCTGAAGTTGTTTGCTGGCCAACACACACACACACACACACACACACACACACACACACACATTAAGGAGACAAAAAGAGACTTCATAATGAACTCTCTGGAAAATCTGAGAGTTTATGAAACTTTTTTTTCCCTCATTGTCCCTGATGACATTATGTGGGAATTAAAATGTATTAATTGCTTCAAATATTATAACTTATTTTCAATGAAAGCAAAATGCATTTCCTATAATTTGGTATTGAATTTTATAACATCAGGCAAATCCTTCCAATATGCTGTCAT
Source organism: Cricetomys ansorgei (assembly GCA_026225945.1). Classification (NCBI taxonomy): domain Eukaryota; kingdom Metazoa; phylum Chordata; class Mammalia; order Rodentia; family Nesomyidae; genus Cricetomys; species Cricetomys ansorgei. Next base: position 8,110,961 of record JAMJFZ010002307.1, on the reverse strand, counting down.
CAAGGGTATATATTTCAAGGGACATGATCAAGAGCTATAACTTAGCTGAACATATATTATTTCTAAGTTAGTATGACTGAAAATCAGTATGTCAGAGTTCTGTTACACAGAAGAACAAGGAAAAATAATTACTCCCATTAGAAGACTCCAAAATCTTTTTATAGACTCTAATCAGTGGGATGATTTACAATTGAATTGCCACTCTGGGACAAGGAACATTGATAAAAATTGTATTCTTCATTGCAATAGATGACACTAGTGATGACCCTTTGCTGACACGCACTTCTCTCATCTTGATCGCAGAGTCATCCTCACCCTTCTCCTGCTTCCTATAATCAAATCTCCTGCTTCCATAAACAAGAAAATATGTACCACACTTGTGCACATCCACACATGGGCACACACAAACATGCAACTGCATATGTTTCCAATACCATGCACAATTAAAATAACTCAAGTTCTCAATATTAAGGAAATGTATTGGAATTCCTTAAATGAAAATGGAAATAAAACACTACTGCATATGAATAGAAATGCTATTATTTGGTGCTGGTGAAATTTAAAATCCATTTTGTATCTATTTGTAAATACTCTATTGTTTCTATAATACTGCTAACAAGTCCAAATCAGCGTTTTCATGATTGTGTTAATTCTACAGAAGCAAAGTCAAAACCTAAATGGGTCTCAAGAAATGAGATCTTCTGTTTTAGTTCATTGCTTAAAAGATAGGTGTCCATGCTTATAACTTTAGTGGTATTAATATTTCCCTTCTATAAAAATGATAATATTATGTAGCATCTTGTGCTTTTGAGTAGAACTGACTTAACAGACAGTCTTTAACATTTACTCTTACGTTAATTTCTGATTGTAGTCCTGAAACCTTCTTGTAACACTGGTGATGACTTACAGGTGCAAACTCTTTTCATGTACTGTTGTATATATATATAACCTCAAAGATCAAAATTAAATCATATCAGCACAAAAATCTCTTCATTATTCAGCTTATTTATAAAAATTTTCTATTTTGTGTATATTTGTGTTCATGATACAAATGTGGTATACACATGTGTGATGTCTACATACATATATGCTCAGAAGCATACCCATGTATGTGTGGAGGCCAGAGGAGAACACTGGCTGTCCTGCTCAGTCACTTCCAAAGTTCTGCCCCGAGATAGAGTCTTTCATTAGTCTGACTGAGAGAAAGCCCCAATGATTCTGTCTTTCCCTGACCCTGAGAGAACCAGGGTTACAGGTACACACTGCCACACCTGTCTCTTTATGTGGGTGCTGGGTATTTGAACTCTCATCTTCATGCTTGTATATCATACAGACATATCTAGTAAACTATCATCTGCCCTCAATTTCTCCTCTTTTATGAGCTTATATAATGAGAGGAACAGATGGGTTAGCAAATTATTATTACATAATATGAAGAGTTCTTTTCATAATTGTCAACTTCCATGTAAGCACGTGGATGGAGTGAGAAGAAATGGTGCATTTTGGGTGAGATTTGTCAGAAGAAGGTGTGTGCACATTTTCCTGGGCCAGTGGGAATATATTACTTCTGCTCATGTGAGTGAAAGCAAACTGCCATGTGTTTTAAACTGTCGTTTCTTTTAATGGATGATCTGAGGCTTCCCTTTAAGAAAGTCAAGCTATATCTCTTTGTGAATGCCAAACTAACTTACAAAACTGTGAAGAAATACACTCCATCTGAAGATAGACAGGGATGTATCATCAAACCAGTTGCTCATCTTGCCTCCTCTGCTATCCCTGTACATCTTATACATCGCTTTTACATACTGTTCTACTGTCATCTACCAAGTTAAACTACTCTAATTGATCTATATACAAGTTAGTGCTATTTGGTTTAATTCAGATCACTGTCAACAGTTATTGGGTGAGTAAATACAGGTATGGGGGGGGGAGATTCATTCAGAAAAGAAAGAATGACTTTCACAACAGAAAATAATTTATATGAAATGATGAATGATTTTTTCCCCTCTGGAACAAATGAATCAGCAAATTTTAATTACAGCCTTTTTCTATTCTTAAATTAATTAACTCTAGGAAAAAAACTTTAAATATTATTAATATGCTTCTGTGTGGTAAAATAAAGTAAAATATAAATATATATATATATACTGGAACTTGGCTCTATTAGTACATGCTTTTCCAAAAGAATTCATTTTAAAGTATGGGTCTATTAATTTCCAAAACATCCAGGACTGTGAAACTGTGACCATCAACTAAATTTTCATATTTTCCACCACCCCCTCCAGCTCTTAACTTCTGTTTGCAGCCACAACCAACAACTGACAGTGTTTTGATCCTAAAACAACAAAACTGTTTAAGGTATCTCCAACTTCTAGGTATTGAGCTAAAATATACTCACACTCATAACGCTCATATCTTTAAAAACTTGACATGAGGAAACAGCCCACAGGCTACATGCAGCCCTTTTGTTTAGGACATGGTGGTGGCAAATATAACCAAACAAGCTCAACTGAAATATCTTAATTAAGCTAGATGAAAGGGGAGTTGGTCTGCACTAGAATGAGATTTGTTGTCCGTGATGCATGCGTGTTGCCTCTGATATCAAAGGCATTGTTCAGTGTCACCATTTGCTGTAAAAAAAGAAAAGGATAGGGAAGACATATTGCAATTGATATATAGTGAGACACCAGGCAGGCACCCATCATTCCCACAGATAAATGTGGGAGAAGCTGATGTTCAGCTACAAGTAGAAGGTCCATTACCACACAGGGAGCCATACACAATACTGACTAATTAGTGATTTCTTCCATAGGTACACAGTATATTTAAATTATGCACATTTCAAAATTCAAAGATTGGCTTATATAATTCATCCTTTGTCCCACAAGGTAATTAAATTTAAAATAGGATGTGCAGTAAAAACAAAACAATTACCCATAGGGTTCAACACAAATGTGCCAAGTACATTATTTGGAGGTAGATGGGGAATTGATACTTGGTGTCAAGATGTATTATAAAGTAAATTTTTACTTTAAATTAGATAGCCAAAATCCTTTTTGAGAAGATGAAATTTAATCTAAGATCCAGCCATGTGAACTTCAAGCTGAAGATCTTTCCAGGTTGATACAGAGGTCCTTAGGGCACAACAAGTCTGATGTACTCAGGGAAAAAGGTAAAAAATGTCAATCTGCCTGAAATGGAATTTTATAATGAAAAATAGGAAATTATATAGGTCTGGTCAGCCTTAACTTATTTATTTTACTATTAGAGACTTTCTATGTAGATAAAAGAGTATCTTTGAACTTTCAGTCCTCCTGTGTCAGCCTTCTGAAGTTGAAACTGTAGTTCTCACCCCAGCACCCTGTCCCTGATAGAATGTTAGAGGACAAGGGAACATGGAGTTTTATGTCTCTTACAGAATGCAATGCAATGGATAGTTTAAAGCAGGATTATGAGAAGTCTTATTTCATCAAATAACATTGCAACCAACCATACTGAATAACTGAGGTGACAGAAGGGGAGAAGTTAGGGTTAAGGGTATAGAGTTCTAGCTGAGCGGTGGTGGTACACACCTTTAATCCCAGCACTGAGGAAGCAGAAGCAGGTGGATCACTGTGAATTCAAGGCCAACTTTGTTTACAGAGTGAGTTCCAGAACATCCAGAGTTATGACAGAGAAACCTTGTCTCAGGAAAAATAAAGACAGAAAATAAAGAAAATAAAAAGAAAAATTAAAAAATGGTGTGGCATTCTAAATGAAAAAAATATGCTAAGTGTAAAATGTATGAATTTTGGAAAGGAGGAAAATATGACCACGTATGAGAGGTATTTTGGAGAAAAAGTAAACAAAGATTAAAAATAGGTTGGAGATTTAGGAAGGGGAAGTAGAAGAAAGAAAGGAATCTAGTATGAACTCAGTAGTGTCACTATGAAACAGAAAAAAAAAAAATGTATAGCTTAAGCGGAAGCCAAAGACTAAAAGTCACTGGGGGGCAAGGAAATGTGAAATATATTTTAGATGTCAAAAGAATATTGTGAATGGAGGCTTTGATAGATGGATCTGTGTTTCTGAGCAATGATCACAACTAAATATACAGCTTTGAAAGTCAGAAACATACAGAAGCCATCAAAATCATCATAACACGGTCTTTGAGAGAGGACAGAAAGAGAGAAGAGACAAGGTCACAACTCAAACTGTGGATATCCTGAGATGATGACCAGAAGAATAAGAATGCATGAAAGATGTACATCAAAGTACCCAGGATGATAGATGGAAATCAAGTGGTAACCATCTCAGCTCATATCTAATGCTGAAAGGAAAACTGAACTTGCTAAGGTGGAGGTGAGTGACTTGCATAAAGACTTCTTGAAGATAACATTTGAATGGAAGCTTGACTAAAGTTGGTTGAACAACATTGTTCCTCTAAAAACAGTCATTATTGTTTTCAAGAATCTGGGATGGGGAGCACATTATTTGTAATGGCAGCCATGTTAGTGTCCTTTGAAGAAGTGTAAGGTGGTGGACACACCTGGTTGAAGAGTCAGTGCTCCAGTTCTTCACCATTGTTCTTTAACTTACCTCCCTCTAGTTTATAAAGGAACACAATCCTTATGAACATTTCTCAAGGTGTGTTACTGACATATGCTTTATCATATCCTCAACCAAAGAACAAACCAAAAAAAAAAAAAACTAAATTAAATTATCTTTATAATGCATGATGAACAGTATTCATAATTTCAAAACTAAAGTACAGAGAAACTATGGTTCATGGCATATTGGTCATATTTTCATAGCTATATCAAAATATCTGAGGCATGTGAACTATAAAGAGAAATCACTTACTTACTTAGCTCATATTTCTGAAGGCTGAGTGTCAAGAAGCATGGTATGTACTCTGGCAAGGGCCTCATGACAGTTGACAGAAACATCCAAGAGAGGTTACATGTCAAAGACTGAATCGAGAGGGAGAATAGAGACACATGACCAGAAATGTATGACCAAAAGGGGCAAAAGATATCCAACTAGGCCCATGATTGCTCATGGTCTGCACGTGCTATCAGTAGAACACCTGAGGAGTCCTGAATCAATAAAAGCACATGATCTCAGATGCTTGGAGTTCCACTGTCCAGTATGGCATTTGCCATGATGGTGGTTCCCTCTGTTGCAATCTGGCTGGACTTGCACATATGAATATGCCTCCTTGTCTTCTTTGGTGAACCCACACTGTAGGATAACAACTACAAATAGCATGCCAACCTGAGACACTGACACCATGCCAGCTAATCCAACATGGAACCAGGGAAGAAGACAAAAAAACAAAACAAAACAAAACAAAAACAAAAAAAAACTCCAGACCTCGCAGAGTCCGTTTTGTTTTGTTTTGTTTTGCTTTGTTTTCTTTTGTTTCCTGTAAACCTGTGCAGATACTGGTGAGGTGAGATGGTCCTGACAAGACACGACTGTTGTGGTGATGCTGTGGGGTTCCCACTCATGAGAAAACCCTTCCTGCTGACAAGGTTACCAGTTGTTTTTCCTGAAAGTCAGACTGTATCTTAAAATTTGGAAAGTGTTTCCTCAGAGTCAGCACACAGAAGCTGTCTTCCAGAACTGGCCAAGGTTGTATCTTGTGCCAGTAGACAAACTTGGTACTATGATAGTTACCCAGATGGTGCTAGTTTTGAAGACATGAAGGGGTCATGGAGAATAACTGGGGCTTGGCACCATGAAGAGAGCCTAGGAGGGGATATTGGTGAAGGTGCAGCCTCAGTGTCAGTTGAAGACCCAGAATGAATGGGTTATACAGGGCAGCTGGTGCTTGGCACCATGGAAAGAGCCTAGGGGAGCCTATTGATGGAACTGCAGCCCAGTTGCAGCAAGGAGCCCCAGCAGTTTTGGAGATGCCAGTACCGTGGGACAACCACCAAGAACAGCAGCAGCAGTAGAGTGGAGTAAGCCAGAGCCTGGAGAACAAGCTGTTTGTGCTCCAGAGGGTAGAGCCAGATCCAAGCCCATTGGAGGAGCCCAGAAGATCATAAATGAATTCAGATAATTGGCCATTGATAATTTTTCCCTGCTGTCAAAAGACATCGTATAAAGCTTTATAGATGTTTGATTTCATTTGGTCCTGTGCAGTAGCAGCCTTCATGATTGTTCCCTTGTAAATGGTTTTGCTGGTGTCCTGTTAAATTGTGTTGTAGAGATAAAGTAATTTTTTTGATTGGCTTATACAGAAAAGGGGAAATGTTGTGGAAGCTTATTTTTAGTAGTGTATAAAATAATTGTTTTATGCACTGTTGTGTGAGAGGCTCCTTAATATTTGGTGTTTTGTATCATCTGCAGGTGTTGGATTTATGCGGAGGATATTTGATTGCTCGTGATCTTTATTTGCTGTCAGTAGAACACCCAAGGAGTTCGAGATCAATCAAAACACAGAGCTCTGAGGTTCCGCGCTTGCTGTGACAGTGGTTCCCTCTGCTAAGGTCTGGTAGGGTCTGCACATATGAAAGTGAAAGCATGTGCGTGCGTGTTTACAAAAAGATCCAGGAATTGACAGGATTAGAAGTAATCCATGCAGCGTAAACACAGATAGGCTGCCAATGCTCTAGTAAATGATCTTCCATCCAGGTTCATGCAAGCACCATTAATTAAAATCTCTGTAGCAGATAAACATGCGCGCACGCACACACACATACACACACACACACACACACACACACACACGGATTGAAAGTAGAAGAGTGACTTATATTGGGAAGAAGGGTTTCAGCCATGTAATCACTCTTGCTTGTGTTCTTGTCATCTAACGCCATCCCAGAACCCACACACACCTCTTGGATTATCAGGCTCCAGATCTCTGAGTTAAATGGGGGACACAGTGAAAATGACTGAGGTTCATTATATATGTGTGTGAAATAGTCAAAGAATTAAAAAAAGTCATGATACTTAAATATGTATTTATATGTTTGTATAACACGGAGAATGTGTTCCAATCTAAGAGAAATAACCAATATTCATAGAAATTTTAAACAGTTGGAAGGATGCTAAGTAATCCAAAATTACTCAATGTTTCCTGAACTTATTTAGGAAACGTTAAGAAAATTCAGGTAGCAAGTAATCCTTAATGTTACAAAAGACATTTTAGCGCTGTGTTGTCTCTTAAAGCATGTTATCAGCCAACTGTGTTACTTCCTGCATTACACACCTGGAAGACTCTAAGTCAATACACCACAGAGACACTTAAGCATCAGTGTATACTGCAGCTTTCTTCAAAATAGCACAGAAATGGAACAGTCTAAATGCCCAACAGTGAGTGTGTAGAGAAAAGGCAGTGTCAGTGTGCACAGTGGAATTTTATTTACCCATAAATAATGAAATAATGTCATTTGCAGAAATTTGTTTGTTAAACAAGGTAAGCCAGACTCAGAAATCCAAATACCATGTTTTCTCTCATTCTGAATCCAGATTTAAATATGCATACACCTGTGTGTACACTTAAAGGAAAGAAGAATAAAACCTGCTTATGAAGGGGGAAAGGAAGGCTAGAAGGAGGAGGAGAACCTAAGCAAGGAGTGGAGGAAAGAAAGAAATTATCAAATGTTTTCTCTTGTATGCAGAATTTCTGTGATTATGGACTAGAGTGAGGACTGCTCACTAGAGTGAGGAGAAAGAGATCCCCAACAAGGGTAAGAAGACAGGACATGGAAGAGAATGGAAACAAGGTACAATGATAAATATGTATGAAAATCTCACAATGCAAATCATTTTACTCACCGAGTAAGATATTGATGAGGAAAGGACTTCAGACCCCTCTGCTAAAAATGGCAAAGGTCCATTTCCATCTCACTCTGGAATAGTGGTCCGTTTGTTGCAGGTGAACTTTTTTGTAATGTCATTTGTTGTTGCCAGTCCCTTGATATCTATGGAAAACTGGCTCCACGGTGCTCCATGGAGGCTGTAATATGAAGCCCTCCAGCCCTTTATATAAACTGCCAAACTGTCTGAATAGCTATCTTCCTGTATAATCTAACTCAACTCTAGGTTATTAATGATGCCTCATAAAATGCAAACATCATATAAATGGCTCAAATGGTTATCATAGCTTACTATTTGGAAGATGATGACAAGGAAATAGTGTGTACCTGTTAGTGCTTGTGCAAGCAATGTTCTGTGAAGGAGGGATGGGAGAGAGTTGGAAGATCAGTGAAGCAACAGGTGGCCACAGGAGGATTGGCCTCATCTTTCTTTATTCCCACAGATATAGTGTAATTTCTGTTTGTTTGTTTGTTTGTTTGTTTTTTTGAGACAATGTTTTTCGGTTGTAACTCTGGCTATCCTGGAACCTACTCTATAGACCAGGCTGGCCTTGAACTCACAGAGATCTGCCTGCTTCTGCCTCCCCAAGTAGGTGCTGACATTAAAGGCATGTGCCACCACTGCCAGACAATAATGTAATTCTAGATGAGCAGCTAATTTAAATTTTGTCTGTAGGAAATTTCTGACATTTTTCAAATATTTTTAAATCTGAGTTGGTCATATCTAAAGATAGGGACATTATCGGTGTGGAAGACCAACTGTAGCCAAGAACACTGAAGGATTTTACATAATATATACAACACATACTTATGTCAAAATCTCATCAAGATTCATTTTAGTCTTCTTCCTTTATGTTTGTATGTTTGTGTTGGTCACAGATAATTTAAATTTTACCTTCACTAGGACACAGAAGGAAAAGGATCTCCTCCTCTGAAATGTCAAGTGCCCAGATTCTTACTTTGACCCATGAAATCTGAGTAGGAGTGATTTTTGTTACTTTGAAAAGACTCTTCAAATAATGTGATGTAATTTTCCCTAAAAGCCCACACTGCTGTGATAAAGAGAACAGACATATGGTATTCCCAGGAGACTGAACGTAGGAGAGACCCTGTCGAAGCTCTTGACTATAGATTTTAGCTTGAAGCCATTGCTGCTTCCAGAGTGCAGATATGAGTGTGACTTTTGTACTTAGCTATATTGGCTTGTGCCAATATTAAAGTTTCTGTGAGGCCAATTCTTCCACTCTCCTGGAATCAGTTTCAGATTAAACTTTACTTTCTAGGTACCCTACCTTACACTAATGATCTCATGTTCTATCTTTAATATAATCGTTACTTTGCAATTTTCAGAACTTTGAACTTTATGTATTGTAAAATGTTTTATGTTCCTGGACTTCATTTGTTGCAAGAGATAATCTAATGATAAGTACTACCCATGGGTCTCTCTTCCTTACATCTTGTGTTTTCTGTCTCCCCATCTCCATTTTTTTCTGGTTGTGGTTTCACATCTTCTTACACAGAGATCTGAATGGGAAGGAAGGAGCTTCAAGCAAAAGGTTTAGAATTATACAATTTGCTGAATCTCTAAATGGTTTGTCCTGTCATATATAAGTCCATCTATGATAAATCCATAGTTAAGTATAATTTGCAGTAAGTTTCTCTTACGAGATTAATTCCTCTTGTTTATGGTTTATAGTTCCTTTCTTAGCACCACAGAAATAAAATATTTTACCACCCAAAAGAAGACATCTTACTTTTACTTATTTATTTTTTTAAATATTTGATCTATTTTTTACTTCTATGTGTGTTTTGACTGTATATGTATCTGTACATCACAAGCATGTCTGGTGAACCAGGAAGTCAGAAGAGGGCATCAGATTCTCTGGAACTAAAGTTATATGTGGTTCTTAGTTTCCCTGTGAGTGCAGAGAACCTATCCTAAGACCTCTGTGAGAGGAGTCAGTGTTCTCAACCATTGAGCCATCTCTCTAGCCCCAAGATACCACAGTTTTTGTTTTTTTATATGAGAATCAGCAGTTACCAATATCCAGAAAACTGTAAGGAACATATAATCTAATTCTGCAGAAGAATGGCACATTTAACCATTCCTTTTCTCTTCAAATCAAATGATTATAGCTTAAGGATTTTAGGGACAGGGACATCACCCTACTGGCAAAATCTTCATCCTATCACCCGTCCTCTCTACAAGACCCACTGGGACAATGGAAGGGCAGAACCCCATGCCAAAGGAAAGAAACTGTGCCTGATTCTGCAGGATAGGCCAGGAATTAGAAACTGAATAGACTGGAGACAATTTCTTATGATATCCTGTACTACTCATAGATCGGTACCTAATCTGATCTTTATCAGAGAAGCTTCTGCCAGCAGCAGATGAGAACAGATGCAGAGGCCCAGAGCCAAACATTATGCAGAGCTCTGGAAAACCTACAGAAGAATGGGAGGAGGCATTTTGGAGGCCAGAAACGTCGGGGACATCAGGAAAGTAAGCCCCAGGGAGTCAACCGACCAGAACTCTCTTGGGGTCCCTCAGAGCCTGAAGCGGAAGCCAGAGATCCTGAAGGATCTCCTAGATATGTAATGTAGTTGTCTGGTTAGGGGTTCTTGCAGAGAACCTGCAGGCTAGAGTGTATATGGGGGTTCTCTGAAGCTTTTGCCTGGCCTTGAGACCCATTTCCTCTAGCTGGGTTGCCTGGTCCATCCTTGATGTAGGGACTCATGCCTGGCCTTGTCCTGTTTGAGTGGTAACCCTGGGAGGACTGCTCTCTTCTACTGGGAGAAGCAGAGGTGGAAAATGGGTGGGTGGGGATGAGGAAGATATATAATAGGAGGAGGGAAGAATAGGAGAGGCTGGGAGGAATGGAGGGAGGGTAGGATGGGTTTTGATATGTATTATAGGAAAGAAGATAAATAAATAAATAAATAATACATCAGTAAATAGGACTTTTCAGGCAGAAAAGATCACAGACAAAGTCTATACTAATCTCTAAAAGGAAGAAGAACTACAGGTAAAATTCATGTTATACAATATGAGGACCTGAAGCCAGGCAGTAGTAGTACACACCTTTAATCCCTGCAGTCCAGATGACAGAGGCAGGGGAATCTCTGAATTTGGGGCCAGCCTGGTCTACAGAGTGAGTTTCAGGACAGCTAGGGCTATACAGAGAAATCCTGTCTCAATAAACCAAAAGAAAAAATATATACGTTCAAACCCTTAGCACCCACATAAATGCTCAACAGAACATCTGGAGCCAGAAGTACAGTGCTGGGTTACAGAGATGGTAGATCCTGTGGTTTCACTAGTCAGTCACATTAGTCAAAACAGTGAATCTTGCATCTGGTAAGAGACCCTGTTTTTAGATAAGCAAGTAAATAAGCAGTCAGAAACATTTAGGGTAGCAAAATCCAGAAGTCAACATTTGGGCTCCACATAGACCAGCACAAGGGAGCCCAAACACAAAAGAATAAATAAAAACTTTATTAAGATGAGAATCACTACACTCTTGAAATCACTTGTTGAACATCATGAAACTTTTATGTTTGCTTACAAATTTTCCTCATTATGAGATGATTTTCATTATTTTTACGAAGCTGAAGTGAACCTTAATTATTGTTAAAGTTGTTAATGTTCACACATAATGATAGACTTTCTATGAGTGCCACTTAAAAGTCCTATTCAAATGCATCAAAATTATCAGTAATTATATATGGATGATCATTTAGAGATGTTCAGTTGGGTAAGTTGTCCATTTCCCAATTGCCTTCTCTTTTTTAGATATTGATTACCTTATCTGTATTAGTAGGATAAAATTTCCTCTCAATTTTCCATTTAGGTTTCTTTTTCCCTTGTAGACTGAATAGATGTCATTATTAGTGTTGGTAAAGTTTGAAAGGATTCTTGATAGGCATTTCTATCAGGTTTTGCCTGGCCTGTCTGACTCTCTTAGTCCTGAGCATCTACTCCGGGGCAAGAGAGGAGAAATGAGGAAACACAAGATCAGGTCTGCCACTGTGTTCCCATTAACCTGAGTGGTCCCTTCACAACCTCGGAAGTGCAGAGAGTGAATGATGGTCCACAAGGGGCAGGGCAGATCGATTCTGTAATTTTTACTCACTGTTTCTCCCCAGCTCTAACTGGCTATTGATTGGATGAGCTGGAGATGGGTAGTGCCTCTGGGACCTTAGAGATACTCAGAGGAAATTCCCTTCCTCTGCTTGGTAACACCTCCAGGAGCTGAGAGCCATTTACTTTATAATGGGGGAGCAAAGCAAAAGTTAACAATGAAGTCACCTAAAGAGAAATAAATATCACCCTACAATGGGAAAGAGAGCCTGCTTCCTGTTGTTTAATTTTCAGATCTCAATTAGACACTTAAGCTTAGGAAAGCAAGCACTCACAAGTGTTCAAAAAGCTTTACGCCAATCCAGACAGGTGTTGATGTTGTTTTGAAGACAATTTGATCTAATCTTCACTTAACAGACATGAAGACTGAATCCCACAGTTTGTAATTTGTTTCCTCCAACATTCAGGGCATCTCTGAGTAACCTTGGCTTTCTAATTCCCAGTCCAGCATCAGCTATCTTGTAAAGGTTTTCTTACTTCTACTTGAAAGCCACAGAGACAGTCTCTATTCTTGCTTTTGATCTGTTATGTCCTGTTATAACACTTAAAATGAATGGAGCCACTCACTCCCAGTGACATCGCATGATAGTAGACTGTAAAAATGAAAAGAGCAAGGACTCCTGACATTGTTGAAACGATGTTCCAGTAATGGAGCTCACCCTCTTCGGACAGTCCTCCTTTCTGAGATTACACATTCCTCTAAGATTTAAGATAGTTTGAGTAGATTTTTCTTCCGTTTTAATAAAACTAGCTAAAAACTCTTCTTAAACGTAGTCTTTCCTATTTCCCTCTAGTGGGGGCCAGAGCGAGTTCCCTGCAATGAATGTGTAAGCTCCTTGTGGCTCCTGAGGAAAACAAGCAACAGTGGTTGCAAGATTAGTTCCAGAAATTAAAAGTGGTTCGATAGTATCTTGGTCACTAATATCCTCTGTTATATTATAGAAGGCTCTGATCCAGAGGCAGCAGCCCACAAAATCTCAGAGGCTTGATGTTCTAGGTTTGAGAAATTCATGCAATGGCATAACTGGTTTATAATAGAAAGTAATATAGGGGTCACTGTTGGGGTCCAGACTATGAAAGCTTCAGCTTGACAAGGGTCCTGAGCATTCACTGTCGGGAACTGGAATTCCTTAACTGCCTTGCCCCTTTATTGTCTTTACTGTAAGGTGACATATGTTCTCTCATCAATAATAAGATCTGTATAAGCCAATAGTAATTCCTGAGTGGGCTAGAATGAAACACAGTCATGCTATTCAGAAGTAAAAATTGCAATAGAGCAACACAGGTTTATTGCAAAGATTTAAGAAATATAAAACCTAGGAATGTTCCTGAGTGCTAGCAGTCATGTAGAGGCAAATTCACCTGGGGAGATTTGCCCCCTCTCCACCACCTATCAGCAGGGATTCTTTCTTCCCCAAAAAAACCAGGCGCCATCCTGTCTCAAGAGTTCAAAGGTGCCAAGTGGCTACCCCCACTCTGGTTCCTACGGGCACCTGACCAACGAGGTTAAGGGACACAGAATTTGGGAACTCTGAACCAATCAGAACAGCATAAGCCCTGTCCCCGGGCCCTGGCGAGGGGACCCCCATAAAAAGCCCTGAACAGAGGGTTTTCTCTCTCTTGCCAAGCTCACCTTCCCGCGTCTCTCACCCGCCTGCAGTGCCCGCCCCAAACCAGTTAATAAAAAAGCCTGGTGTGGTTTTGCAGCGACCTGGACTGTCTCGTGCTTTATTTGAGGTCCGCCCGACTAAGGAACATTAAGCTTGCCAGTTAAGGGTCCCATAGAAAGAGTGAGATGCAGATTCTCACTTGTCGCTAATTTCGATTGTTTACCATCCTTCGTGGAAGCTGAGGACCCCATTCGCGGGCCAGAGCTGGACTCCAGGACCCCCGCAGGTCACAATATTTTAATACCAGCTGCTGTGGTTTCAGTGTGAAATATTTCCCATAGATGGATATTTGAACACTTAGTCTTCTGTTAGGAGTGCTGTTTAAGAAGGTTGTGGAACATTTAGGTTGTTGATTCTCTCTAAAGGAAGGAAATCACTAGGCCGCCTCCACTTCCCGTCTGCTGTTTCCTGACCTCTATTACAAGGTAGTTTTTTGCTTCACTTTCTTGTTCCTTTTCCTTCCTCACTATATCCCTTCCTAAATTGCAAGTCAAAATACATCTTCCTTTAAGTTATATCTTGTTAGGCATCTGTTACAGCAGAGAGTAAAGCAGGGAATACTCTAGCATTTTAATAAGTTCTCTAGGTCAGTGGATCTCTGAGAATGGTAATTTGATCCCTAGAAATTTGTCCTGGCAAGAGACAAAGGACACTATTTGGAAACAATTTTAATTGACACAAAATGTGGAAAGTGCTAGTGGCATCAAGTGAGCACAGGCAAGGGCTCTGCTAAACATTTCAAACTGTATAAGCATCTCCTCCCCAACAAGGATGATACAGGCAAAAATGTTACTGATTCTCATACTGCACACTGTTGTAACTCACCTGCTTCCTACATTGATTTAAATACTTCTGATCTTTTCAAATAATAGTTTATATTCTACTCAGTAAACTGTGCGTTCAGACAGAAGTGATAAAATGGTTTAACTAAAAGATTTAGCTTAGAATTGTTCTTACAACATACTATAAGATCATCTCAATCTGTAATGCCTGCTTTTCTTACATTGTAGAGTAGACCTTTATACTGCCAAGAGGCACGGGACAAGGTCACCAAGAGACTGAGAACACAGTGAAAATTTGGTATGTTGGTTGAATGAGAATGGATCCAAAAGGCTCATATATTTATATGCTTAGTACCCAGATGCTGGAACTGTTTGAGAAGGATAGTGAAATGTGGCCTTAATGGAGGAGGTGTGTCATTGAGTTAAGCTTTGAGGTTTCAGATGCCTCCACCATTCCTATTTAACTCTCTGTAACCCATCCTATAGTAATATAGCTATTACTATAATGGCATGTCTGCCTGTCTGTTGCCCTGCTCTCTAACATGATGCCCTAGGACTCTAACCCTGTGAAAATATAAGCCCCTAACAAGCTTTTTCTTCTATAAGTTTCATTAGTCATGGTACATTGTTAACAGCAATAAAAAAATACAAAATAAAAAGCACTGAGAAACTTAGGAAATCAATTAGCATCCTAGATATTACATAAATATATATATATATATACATACATACATACATACATATATATATATATATATACATATATATATATATATATATATATATGTTTTTGTTTTTATGAGACAGGATTTCTCTGCTGTAACTCTGGTTGACCTGGAACTCACTCTGAACTCACAGACATCTGCCTGCATCTTCCTCCTAAGTGCTGGGTTCTACCCTCACAGTCAATTTGGCTTTAGTGAGAGAAAAACTTTAGGGTTTAAAGCCACCAAGCCTGAGATGTGCGTTTTTCTGGAAGAACATGGGATTTAATGGCAAACACATTCATTAAACCTTTAAAATGGGTTCTTGTGTATTAGAACGCAATTCTGCTCAATTAAGATTGAAGATAATTTGAATTAAAAATCCTCCGTGAGCAGGAATAAGAAAATCTGTGA
Source organism: Cricetomys ansorgei (assembly GCA_026225945.1). Taxonomy (NCBI): domain Eukaryota; kingdom Metazoa; phylum Chordata; class Mammalia; order Rodentia; family Nesomyidae; genus Cricetomys; species Cricetomys ansorgei. The sequence goes on along the minus strand of JAMJFZ010002307.1, from coordinate 8,095,439 downwards.
TTACTTTATCCCTACTGTGTGTCAGGTAATTTATCTGCATTCATCTCACAGAAAGTTACTGATTATTATCATCTGTACATCCACCTGATCTGCACTGGAGTAGCTGGTGTCTCCTGGATGCCATATGCCATATGCTATCAGCAACATCAACTAGAATCAATGCCTATACTCCACCAGATTTTGCCTCTTTTTGCCATTGATTTCAACTTTGCCTTCCCAGGATTTTTTTCAGGATTAATTCAAAGTTATGCATCCAGCTACCTAAATTTTAAGTTTCTTCAGCTAAGAGGACCATTCCAGGCTAATCAGAATGGCCAGTGTGGGTGTGAAAAGAGAATGTTTATTTTTAGGACAGTGAAGTGTTAAAAATAATAAAAATTTACCTTCAAGAAAATCCAAATGAAAGAATGAAAGAAGGCTCCCAGAGGCCAACAGATGACATTCACTGTCTTACATTGGAAAGCCTCTGAAGCTTGGCAGTGGTGGCACATGCCTTTAATCCCAGCACTTGGGAGGCAGAGGCAGATGGGTCTCTGTGAGTTTGAGGTCAGCCTGGTCTACAGAGAGAGTTCCAGGACAGCCAGAGATACAACAGAGAAACTCTGTCTCGAAAAAGACAAAACACAAAAAAAAATTTGAGGGTCTCTGAGCTGATGGACCATGAGTCCTTAATAGTCCTAAGGCTAATAAAAGATTGGAGGCAGTATTAATGACTATAATCCCATCACTCAGGAGGATGAGGCTGGAAAGTTGTGAATTCAAATCCATTCTGAGCTGTAATGTGAAACAGTGCCTCAACACTCACTCTTCCCTGCAAGAAAGAGGAAATCTAAATGGTACAGGATTGAGGGATAAGTTACAGAGAAACATGTTCTGAAGCTACTAAGGAAGAATGACACTCTGTACAATGGTCTTATCCCTGTAACCCTAGGCCAAAACCAGAATTTACAATATTTGGAAAGGCTAACATCAGTAGCAGCATGAACACGTATGTGCACACAGATTAAAATGTATCCATTCACTTGGTGAAAAATTAAATGGGTACACAACAGTCCATTTGCACTGTGCTTCACTATCATCAAGTTTGTCCCATGAAGATTCTTGCCCCCATGGAAAACAGGCAGAAATATCACTGTTACCAAGAGCAATGACAACAGAATGGGAAGAGAAGGAACATTATATATATATATATATATATATATATATATTTTATTTATATATATATATATATATTTTTTTTTTTTTTTTTTTTTTAAACACCTATGTCCAGGTCATAAAAAACTAGTTTACTTTTCGAGTGGCAAAATACGTTGAAAAGTGGGAGAAGGGAACAGAATGATATTACAGGAAAGCCCATCACTAGGGGAGAAAGAGGGAGGTGTTGACTTAGTTTATGACAGTGATTAGAAAAATAAAACAGTTTTAATTCTCACTTTGGCAACTCAAGAATCTTAAGTGAATCCACCACAAAGGAAAAGATTCAACTTTCACTTAAGACATGCTTCAATCTAGAAGGAGGAAAAAGACAAAATTTTCAGCATGATATACAAGGCTTGGGGATACAGTAGCTGCTGGAGAGCTGAGAGTATTTACACTTAAGCTGGGAGGGAATACAGGAACATTTCCTGAGAAGACCACATGGTGGGAGGTAAAGTTTTAAGGATGAGTAAGAGTTAGCCAGGCAAAGAATGTGGTAAAGTACATTCAGGGCAGTTAAGCAGCATGAGTTAAAGCACAAAGCTGTGAAGCAGCATGGTGCATGAGAAAAACAGCAAGCCATTTGATTTCAAGTACATACAGTAAGAGGCAGGACATGGCAGAAGATAAGTTGAGAGAGTTAGTTAGGTCACAGAGGGCCAGACAATATATAATAGCAATGTGTGAGGGATTTAGAGTAGGAGGGGTAGCACTGAGAGTTTTAAAGCAGGCAAGTGGCACATTCAGTTCTGAGTTTAGATCAAATGTGACATTAATTTCATGAAGGATGGATTGAAGAAAAACCCTGGGTGAAGAAAGTGTTTAAGCACCATTATTGAAATGTATATATGAAGAAGTTCTGATCCAAGAGAGTGATGGGGAAGCCATGGTGAGATTATAGTGGATAAAGAGCACAGCAGGTGAATTTAGTAGTTGATGAGCCCAACACTGTTGTAAAATAAAGAAAGAATTTAAATTTAGACAATTGTTTTTTGAGAAGTAGGTAGGTTATAATGGAATAGGAATAATGAATGTGGAGAAATGAGATCATGATAGGTATGAGATAGTTTTGACAATTTGTAACAGAGAACTGCATGTACAGTTCTCAGCTTCAGTACACATAGGGATACCAGAAAGGCACAGAACAAAGTCATAAACAATTCTCCAGGGAAGGAGAATGGAGTGAAGGAAGCCAGAGATTAATGTCCAGAGATAATTGACAAGAACACAGAACTGGAAAGCCTGCATGAATGAGGCTCGAAAGCAAACAAAAGAAAAATAAAATAACAAACTTGTTCCTCCTTCTCAGTCAGAGGAGAGAAGTGTTCATCTCCCCACTGTTCTAGGAGCCAGAGATTAAAAGTACCCTATGGGCTTAGAATCAGGAATGGCTACTCTGATAAGATGGCTTCAGTAAATTTAAAGAAATGATATGTAAGTTATAAATTACATACTACTGAAGAACAAATGGGAAAGACAAGATATTGTCTCCTTTCAAATAGCACACTGCTGAAGATCCAAGAGAAGTCCAATATGAGTGAAGGAGTGGTTTTGCCTTAAGTAAATTTATATTACAGTGTTTCCCAATTGTTTTATTCCTTGAGATTATTTACAGAGAATGTTCATGTGTGACATGTAACAAGAGAAAGCCAAGGGAAGGCAAGAAGAAAGACATGTGAAGGATAAGATGTGGTGTGTCTCCTAAATAAAATTCTTGGAAATGTTCAGAAATTTTTTTTAAAAATGATATCTAGTGAATCAGTAGTCATAAAGTGGAAAAATATGACTATTAGCTAAAAATGTCTGTGAAAAAAAATCTGAAGTTGAGAGAGGAAGAGGAGGAAATAGTGCATGTTTCATGAGTTTAAATTTCTAATAATTAGGATATCTGACAATTAGGAACAAGGTTTTGCAGAAGTTTATTTTTAGTATAATTTAGTATAATTGTTTAATGCACTGTTGGGTGAGGGGTTAGCCTAGGTGTTGGCATTCTGTATTGTTTGCAGGTATTGGATTCACTTGTGGGGGGGGGGGGAGATGTTTGATTGCTAATGATCTGCATGTGCTATCAGTAGGATACCTGAGGCAATCTGAAAGAATAAAAACACCTGAGCTCAGATGTTCAGGGTTCCACTGTTGATTGAGTATGGCACTGCCAGGACAGTGGTTCCCTCTGCTGAGGTCTGGCAGGGTTTGAAGTTATGAAATATGTCTCCTTGTCTTCTTTGGTGAGCTACCACAGTACCCTACAACTACAACAAGGACCAGAGGAGGAGCTTCAAGCATAGAAGTGAAAGATCTGCTGAAAGAAATGGAAAAGAAATTGGTGTAGGAGGCAAAAAGCACACAAAATTTGAGAAATTAGCAGAAACTCAATGTTATAAAATTATGACTACATGGATGTGCAACTGGTGAAGCTTCCTTAGCAGAGTTGCTCATCTGCTGAGTAATTAGGTAATAGGAACAACTCCATTAGATTTTTGGTGGATGTCCATAAAAATAACTGCACACAACTGATAATATAGCTCAGGGGCTGGTTTGTGATACCCAGGCTGAGCAGTAGACAGCAAGGTTCGAAGAGAAAAGGTGGAATTGAGGAACTCCTCAGAAATGTTTAGCATTTCTGCTAACTCCTCAATGCAGAAATGTTTAGCAAGGGTGCCCAAAGAAAGAAAGCACAGGTGAACACCTAACACACTGGCACTTGCAGTTCACATATAGACTAACTTTCATTCAGCTTCAAAGAATGATCATCAATTTTAATTGCTGTTTAAAAGTACAGAAGCTGATGGACAGAAGATAAACATTTTGTCTGTGTTTAAACAACCCTTGATCTTAGTGACTCCAAAGCCTCTGTATTTTCATGTTAGTACTATTTTAATTTTGGTAATATACAACCTAATGAAATTTGTTTCCTCATATAGTAAGGTTTCAAGTTTACCAATAACTAAGTAAACTGATAAGTTGTCAAAAGCAGTTACTTTCACATAAGCTATTCAGTAAGAAATATGCTTTTATTTTGCCAACATGCTACTTATCTGAACTAGGGGCATGCCTTTCTTCTAGAATACATATAAGGTCACCAGAAAATCACTGATATGAAGTAAAGGAGTCTGCCCGACTTTCTAGATGATGAGAAACCCCGAGCTGATTAGCAGAAGACTGAGCCAGAGGCCAATAAGTCTTAGACATGGAAGCATAGAAACTTATTTAAAGCTTATATGTGAAGTTCTTCATATCAGTCCTGAGATTATATTATATTGTATTAAAACATTTTATCAAGTCATTTACCTAACTTTGAAATTGGATCATACTTTCTCAAATCTGTATTTCTGAACTTCTAAAAAATAACATTAAATTTTAAAATTAGTTCATAAAGCAGCATACTTCAATATAAGGATAATAAGTACATTTTCATGTTATTACAAGGTGATAGGGGTCTTATTTGTAGCTTTTCATTATATTCTAGTGAATCTTACAATTTAGTTAATGCATAATGTTTATTTTTTAGTTAATTTAGGTCCTGTGAATCAGAGGGGAGAAAAAAAAATCACTGACAAAGTTCCCGACCATTTTGTTATTTATTTTATAATTTATTTTTAGAGATTACTTTCATCCCAAAGTCATACTATAATCTAAATAAATGTCTTTATCTCAGAGATTAAAACGTGTTTAAAAAGAATATGCAAAATCCCATAGAAACCTTTAAGTATTAGGTCATTAAAAATCCATTCCTGCCTCCCTGGCTATTGCAACATCTCTTTTCAGACCTGTCACCCATTTCATTTGAGCACTTAGCTCTCTCCTAATGAATGAATTGGCATTTCATATTACCTTATTATCCTATAAAACAAAATGCATACTCGATAACATTAACGGTAATTTCTCATAAAGACACATTATCGATCCGGGAGCTACCTGTAAGCATTGAAAATTGCAGCCTGCACACAGAGCCTTTCACATCGGGGCCTGAAGAATTAAAGAAAAATTAAATTTGACAGCAGTAAATTCACAGGCACAATCTAGGCCCCAATTTATATGCAAAATGAAATGCTTTATGAAAATTTCTTCTATTTTCTCACGGAGATTTGGGAGACGATTCTCTGGATGCTTCTTTCTTTAATATCCCTCCATTTAAAGATTATACTGCAGTTACTGTATACTCTTTGATGTATAAATAATCAAGTTAAATTATGGGCAGCAAGGAGACTAGTGCACTGCCATTCTTATTTTACAAAGTAATTTCTACCCTAGAGGGTCAAATTTCCCTGACAAATTCTTAATTACTATGTTGCAACAGAAGCAGAATCTATTTGTGCATAAATCCTAGGCATTCCCATGTGGCAAGTAACTGATATTACCAGCCATTTCACTTGGCCTGCTCACTGAACTCCATAATTAGATAATACTTTTGATGATGGTACATTTGAAGTCTTAATCCATTTAATTTTTTATGAGATTTTTTTTATTTTAATAGGGATATGTTAGTGACCACTGCCTGTTTAAAATCATTAAGATTCTGTCCACAGCAGTAATAAAGATTAAAGATTACTAATATGGCATTCATAACCTTGCTGGTTTTCCAGAAACCCAGGGCTTAAGGTAAATGTTAAAGGTCATTTAATATGTTAGTCACTAATTATCATCCTGGGTAATAGGTTCCTTTTCTAATTATCATGGTATAAGAGTTCTATTGTTTGGGTCTGTGATTCTGATTTTCATATTTAGCTTTTCAGGGGGATATGTAATCCGGGAATTAAGCTCCTGAACATTGATGAGAGTGGGTAATGCTTGATGATTAACTGGATAAAAGCTCATATTTGAATGTTGTGAGGTTTTCTGCTTTGAAGTTGCTTATAAAAGAGCAACCTCTTTTAAAGAGAACTGTGAGAGAGAAGTACCTATATTTTAGTAGACAACAGACCTTCTCACATTCTCCACAACACACTAGAAAAAAGCTGTGATGGCCATCTGCAAAAGGAAGGCTGTTCCTGAAACTGGACAGGGGCGTATGTGTTTTACACCATGCTAACAGCAACATGGAATCGTCCAATTCACTTGGTAATATTTTATGAATTATTTAATTACATGGATAAATACATGGACACAAACATGCCCCCTACCCACAAGTACATATATGCACTCAGACACACACCTACACATATACATAGGCATGCATATCCATGCACACATGAGTGAAAAATGCATACACATGCGCACAGCACTGAAAACTCCAACGTCCGGGTGAAAATCATGGCTGCCTCTTCAAAATGAATCCAGGAGCAGGATATACTAAGTGCATGTTGGATGGGGACACCCATAAGCATTTTAACAAAAACTTTTTTAAAAATCAAATTCATACCAACAATTTATTATGTGTCATCCTTTAAAGGAAAAAATTATATTTTGAATAATTTATTTCATTATTGTATAATTTCCACATTTTCAGATCAATTTGATTTGCCCTTCTTTAGCCTTCCCCATAATGCTTCAATATTTACATTTGTCCTAGAAAAAAAAATTTTTGGACAAGTCATTAGTATGATCCCAAATGCATCTAGGTATTTTAAAAATTAAAGTGTTTTGTAAGCGCCTAATCAGTAGATAAACTTTGATTAGCTACTTGAAGTTATTATTCAGAATTTTCTGGATATATGCATAATATCTGCCATTATGGAATTATTATTACTCAAAATATCTATCTATGTATCTATATCTGTCCATCTATCTATCTATGTCTATCTACCCTCTTATGTGTCACATATTTATCATCTATCCATTCATCTATCTCTTATCTAATGCAAAAAGTTTAAAATGTTTTCAAAAGGACGTAATGATTGTGAAATAATGAGAAGGAATCAGAAAAAAAATCATGCTTGAAGGCAAAGAGGCAATCGGCAAAAGCTCTGAGTCAGGGGCACAAACAGTTTGAGGAACTGTCGGAAATGAGTCATTGGAAAACAGTGAGCAGGAAGATGGAAGCTCAGAGAAGTTTGGGGTCCCTGATGAATGTGACTTTCAGAAGCCTGGAGAAGGCTTGATGCATCTTCTGTGTGAGATGGAGGATGTTTGAGTATCTTGAACATGAAGTGGCGTGTTAACATTAGTTTAAACATTATGACTTTGACTTTTGAATTATAGTTTGTTAATTGGGTTTTTTTCATGGATAAGTCAAGACCAGTGAGGGAGATTAATGACTTTTCCAATAAAATGATAATAATAAATTGGATGAGAGGATCTTTTTGAATATTGAAACTCAAGTGCTATTTACTTCAAAAATAGAAAACATTTGATAACCAACAAGATATGGTTGATGAGAAAAAGAGCAGTGTAACAAGAGCAGAATTTTGGTCTTTACTAATGCAGATTTCTTTCATAAACTCAGAAAAATCATTCGTAGTGCATCGTGAGACCAGATCCCCAAGTAAAGTGGATAAAAGGAAAGTCGAAATAAAATGCAGGCAATCCTGAATGTTGCTTTAAATGTGAGTAAATGAGGGAAATATAGGCTTATTGGGTTGATCATTTTTAAGGAAGGAAGGAAATGCAGTACATACACCTGGGATATGCCGGTTGATGACCCAGTAGAGGGGAAAATTAATGGTTACTTCAAAGTAATGGTTATGAATTAAAACCAAGAAAGGGAGCATGTCCAGGTGTAGAGCATCCAACCTTGCTTAGGTGGGAAGTATGGTTTAATTATGGTTAGCTTTGCAGAAAGTGTGGAGGGAAATCACAGGTGCTGACATTGGTGCTCCTGAGGGCAACAGTAGGGGCGGGGTGGGAAGTTTAGACTGTCTGAGGGAAGTAGTGCAAAAGGAGACAAGCACTCAGCAAGCAAATACCCCCAACTGTCACCCTCTTTGCACTTAGTCAGGAGGACAATACTCATGCATAAATCGATGGCCATTTTAAAATGTTTTTTTTTTTTTTTTTTTTTGTCTTAAGAGGGGGCAAATAATAGAGAAAATGATGGGAGCCTGTAAAGCTAACCATGGAAGGCAGAGATGAGCATCTGAAGAGGGAGTGGGTAATGGAGAAGAAACTGTGAGCACGGTGAGTCCTGTAACAGAGGCCCCAACTGTGATTTTGAGACGAGTTTGGAGACGAAGCTGTTATAGCTGGTGGTTGAGGCAGTTTGCCCACAGCTGGCTCGATTCATGAGACATTGGCAACTGCACCACTGCCTTGGAGGGCCCTGTGCATAGAGTGGGCTTGGACCTCTTATTTTGACACTCTGTTGTTGAAGGCTTAATACATTTTTTTTCCTTTTCCTTTCTCTGCTTTTCCTTTTTTCCTCTTATTTTTTGTTTCTGGAGGTTGAACACATTGCTTTCCACACGCTTTCTTGTTATATTGCATCCCCAACACTTGAGATTTCACTAATCACTGAACAATGACCTAGAGCACAGAATGTACTCTGCTGCCCTTAAGAGAAGGATCAGCCTCTCTAGTCAGCTGGGCAAAACAAACACGCTACAGCCTAGGATGAAAGTATTTTCACTTAAGGAGTATTTGAGAAGAGCGAACTGATTTGCAGGGTAAATACAAGGAGTCTTAGCCAACATCTCTGCATGGAAGCTGTATTTGCTGACTTTGAACCCACTTACCTGTTGTAAATTGAGGCAATGATGACTTTCCTATCAGCTTGTTTCACGATGGAGCATGCAATCTTTTAGTGATTAAAATTGCTAGACAAGCTGAAGGTGTAGCTAAGTCTGTAGAGTGCTTGCCTAGCATTCACTGGGACCTGGGTTTGATTCCCAGCAATGGCATCAATTAGCCACAGTGGTCCACACCTGCAATCCCAGCACCCAGGAAGTGGAAGCAGAAGGCATAGAAGTTCAATATGATCCTTGGATGCAAAATGAGTTTGAGGCTAGCATGCACTACTTAAGATTGTGTCTCAAAGTTTTTGTTTTTTTTTTAAGTTATATTATTTAAATTAAAAAATTGTCTTTCAGATTCCTTCTCGGACTGACAATAAAAAATGACAGAAATTGCTCAGGTGTTGTAGAAGCAGAAGTTTTCTAGGCAATAACTATTGGAAGAGACATAAGGTCCCAACAGTGCTGATATTGAACATCAGCAATCTCTGTGTCAGGATGGAAAGATAGCCATGCTTCTAACACCCATTGAACTCATTTCTGAGTATGAAACTATGTGATTCTAAAGCTGGGGAACAAATTCCGTTCAGGGAGATATGGGAACGTTCATCCTTAAATCTATTACAGCGGGATAACTCTTCAATACCTTGGTAATTGTCATAGGTTTGAATACCAGTTAAAAGATTTTTGATAATCAGAACTATTAACAAATATGAGACCAAGTCCATCAAGGCTTCTCTGTCATTTGTGCACCAAAGAATAAGATTTATTTTCAAGGGAGGGTGTGGAATTATCCACGGATGTGTGACTTACTAATGTATACTGTTTATACTTTAGCCTGCTTGACTTGTAGAATTTTCCCATGAACATAATAATAATACAAGTAATTGGTTAAAGCATAAATATATGAAATAAATATTGAATGTGAGAGCATTTTGGAGATGTTTGTTGTTTTTTTTTTTCATCAAAAACCTTGTGCTTTATAAGTGGGAGAGCAAAATTGTATGTTGATTTGGGTTAGAAATGTTACCAGTTAGTAGATTGGCTCCTACTATTTTACTCTACTTTTAATTAGTATTCAATTTCAAAGCAAAGTCTTCTTATGTCAGAAGTTTCATGACCATCAATAAAGGGTGCATAGCCTGTATGTTTTATTTAATGAAATCAGTTGACTTACACAGTGGCCACAGATAGAAACATAAATCAATCTGATAGAGCGGCAGTTATTTTTTTCTCATTTCTCTATATTAACAAAAGGGTCCTTATATCTTGTCTAGATCAGGCTATGATCTTTTTCTCACGTTCTAATATAAAGCTGCTTGCTGTTTAACTGCTTCTTGGGCTTGTTATTTCCTTCAAAAGCTTCTGAGGACAAGCCTGTATTCACTTCAGTCTTGAACTGACACAAATAAACATGAAGGTATTTAGAATCATGCTGGTGTCATCAGTGATAAAAGAAGAAAGTGTTCCTACTGCTCCCAGCATTTCAGGTGCTTGGAGTACGGAGAGCACAGCACAGGTCTCTGGTTCAGACTCAGCACATTACTTCTACTGAGTAGAAAAATGTAATAAACAAAGCCCAGTTTGGATGATGACAATCTGAAATTTACCCCAAATTCTCTTATAAATCAGACTGTATGTCACCAGGCAGTTCTGGAAGTTTAAAAGTATGTATTCTATTATGATGGTGTTTATGTTCAGAATCTGCATTTTTGAATTCACATTTTAATGTTGCATTGGATAACTGAACTTAAAATTTGCCCCTCAATTCAGATTTTGTAGCTTTTTTTTTTAAACAGTGCTTAATGTCACTCAAATAAACACTGCCCAGTTATTTATAAATAGGCAACCATTCATCTGTGAAATAGCTCAGAATACAACTGGGTAAAAACTGTGTATGTGTATATGTCAGTGTAGGATGGGAAATGCTAAATAAAACTGTATATATGTCTAGGATATGAAAACAATCATTTTACCAGCTGATTTTCAACTATTGTCTTATTTATCTATTTGCTTATATTAAAGCCCACTAAGGAAAACTAGTATTTTGATCACTGATATTTTAAAATAAGTTAAAATCTTATTTGGATATTCAATGTCAATGTGCATAAATATTTGAGACTGTCCAGAAAAAATAATGAAGGGATTTTTTTTCTCAATTTCTCCCTTTTCTCTCTTATTGTCAGTGTGCTAGGTACAAATGTTCTACTTAATTCTCAGACAAAATGTATCAATGATCAGACTACTGAATTAAACAAATAAAACTGGTGCCTTTTTATAATGTGTCAAAAACTAATTTATCAAACAGTGGGGAAATGTTTACGTATTTGTTGGTGACTTTGCTTGAGCCTACGTCAAGACCGCAAAGAGATACAAAAAGAAAAAATCATTGACATGTAGGCAGGGAAGTTAACTTTTAGTAGTACTGTATTTAACTCTCTTGATAGTCAGAAAAAAGTTACCCCATTGTGAATGATGTCCACTTGATACTGCCTGTGGAGCGGACACTCTACCCTTCACAACTGTTGGCAAGATTGAACGTCGCGATCTCAGCTCTTGAAAATACAAGTACATTTTAACTAATCTGATATCTTAAAATAGACCATCATAAAGATTACTGTAGAAAGATGAGAATCTATTTTTAAATGCTTTCAGGAGAAAAAAATGCAGCCTCAGTTTATCAGCCTTGACCAAGAAGAAAAAAGACTTCTGAATTCTTAATCTAATTTCGAATTCTGTTATTTAATCATATAGTTTTATGCAAGATCTGAGGGAAAGTGTGAGCTCATTGCTGTCAGGCTCTGGAAATTTTCTTCCTGTTTTTTTCTAGTCTTCATCTAAGGTACATTTTGAAAATTCACCCCAGAATAGAATCATGTCTTTATTAATGTACAGACACAGAGGTTACTACCTAAGGGAGATAACAAAAAAATCTGCCATCTAATTTTATTTTAAATATATAAGTATTTTGACAGATATTTGTCCTGGTTTACTTTTTATTGCTGTATATAAGAAAGAAGCAAAAGCAAGTAGAGAAAAAAGGGTTTATTTGGCTTACATGACCTGATCACAATCTATCATTGAGGGAAGCCATGGCAGGAACTAAAACACAGCAGGAAGCTTAAAGCAGAGACTAAAGCAGAAGTCATGGAGGAATGCTGTTTATTCTTATTGGCTTGCTACTATTGTCTTTCCAAGCTTGCTTTCTTATCCAACCCAGGACCACCTACCCAAGGGTCTCATTTCCCACAGTGAACTGGGCTCTCCCACATCAATCAATAATGAAGAAAATGTCCCGAAAACTTGTGTATGGCCGATCAGACAGAGTCATTTTCTCAAGTGAGGTTCTCTTTTCCCAGATGACCCTAACTTAAGTTATGTTGATGAAGGAAATGAAAGAAAGAAAAAGGAAAAAAAAAGTCTATCAAGCACCGTGTCAAACACATTAGGAGTTACTAAAGTTGGGCAGCAACTTTTCTTGATTAGATATGAATTTGGCCAATTCTTTTTATTATCATGGGTATAATTCTAACTGTAATTCTCAACCAAAACCTTATTTTCTAATGTGGATATTATGTCTCCCATCTGCAATTCTAGAACACAGGACTGCAAGGATGGGCTGTGTGTGTATGTGGTGGGGGGGGCTGCAGGCTTAGATAGTGAGTTTCAGGACAGCTGGGATTAAACAATAAAATCTCTCTCTGTCTCTCTTTCTCTCCAGTTTAATAATAAAATAATCTTATATCAGCATAATTAGGATTTTTATCATGATTGACTACAATAGCTGTTCACTAAACATATCTGTAAGACATTCAACAAACCCAAGCCCTGTCTACTTAGAAATTTTAGTTGAAGTTATATTCAGTCAGTGTAGCAGTAAAACAAATATATAGTAAAAAATTAACTCTATCGTGAAGTTTCTTTTATAGTAAAGATATGTATTGTAAATAAATAAAACAAATAAGCAATACAAGAAGGTACTAAGTGCTCTGTTGAGTAGGAGCAACGGAGATAGGTTAAGTGGGGCAATTGAAGTGATCTTTGTTTTTTTAAAATTTTTGAGAGAAACTTAAAAAAAATGAACGATACAGATGTCCAGAGGAACAGCATCTCCACCACAGCAAACAGCTGGCAGGCTGGACTGTCCCTGGGGAGCTCAGGAAACAGTAAGGGCAAGAGAAGGAAGCAAGAGCTGCTGGATAGGTCCTGGGAGACCAGGCTGTCATATGTCTAGGGCAGCAGACAGAGCCACTGGGAGCTTTCTGGAAAAGGCCTGATAGAGAGAGTCCTGACTTTCAAAACCACTTGTGCTCTAGCAAAATTCAATCATATCTTCTCTTCCAATTCTCAAACTTTTATCCTTCACATGTTTACCTGTATTCACTCAAAATTTTTATTATCCTTTCAAAACATACTTGCCCAATCTTGCAGTAATCCTGGTTGGCTCTACTTTAAAATCATTAGAGCCCCCAATTTACCACCTCTTTAGACTTGTACTAATATCCTCTTTCTCCACTCCTCCCACCCCCTAAAAAATAATATGGCCTGGTTTCATGCCTTGGAATAGGTTCTGTGGACAACAGATGACAGAAGGCAGCAAAATACAGGAAACAAGATGCATGAATGTCAATAATATCTGGGTCAAATGAAGGTTGCTAAGGCCATAGTCAAAATCTTTGAAGTGGTCTTATGCTGATCTGTTTTAAGTGTTGATTGAGGATACTTACTGGAGACCTGGATCTGACATGAGAGAAAGAAAAGTCTTGATTCTTATAAGATATTTATTAACTGTCATGATTGAAAGTAGAATTTGTGTTGAGGCATGATACCATGGGAAGAACAAGTGTGGGAGATGAAGAGTACAATTCTGAGTGATTATTAGGGAGTGCTTGTTTCCATATAAATATAGGGGTCTTTAGTTCAAGGAATAAGGCCAAGTTGGGTAAGTATATTATAAACCATCTAAAATTGAAGTAAGGCAGAGAGAAAGAAAGGACGAAAGAAAGAAAGAAAGAGAAAGAGAAAGAAAAGAAAGAAAGAGAGAAAGAGAAAGAAAAGAAAGAAAGAAAGAAAAGAAAAGAAAAGAGAAGAAAAGAAAAGAAAAGAAAAGAAAAGAAAAGAAAAGAAAAGAAAAAAGAAAAGAAAAGAAAAGAAAAGAAAAGAAAAGAAAAGAAAAGAAAAAAGAAAGAAAATTACTTGAGGAAAAAATCTTCTGGGGGACTAATATTTAAAACTCAGGGCCAGACTGAGCAGAGTGAGAAGATGCAAAAGACCCAATGGGTAAAGAATTTGCTTCAGAAGCATAAGGAAGGATGTGAGTTTGAGTCTCCAGGACCCATGCAAAACTGGCACAGTAGGGTCTGTCTGTAATCCAAGTGCTCTTAAGAGAATCCTCAGAAGCTTGCTAGCCAGAAGGATCAAGAGATCCTGTCTCAAGTCTCCTGAGGTTGACCCCTGACCTCCACACTTGAGAAGTAACATAGATATGCCCACAGTCAAAAATATTGACATGTACATGCACACACTCACACATACACACACACACATACACACACACACACACACACACACACACACACACACATAGTGAGAGAGAGAGAGAGAGAGAGAGAGAGAGAGAGATTTGATGGTATTTAGTTATGAACATATAATAAAAATGTAAAAAGTCTGGACCCAAGGTTGAACTTTGTTTTGTGCTTTCAAATGGGTAGCAATCAGAAGTGAGAGACTCGTCTTGCATGCCCAAGGCTCTGGGTTCAGTCTCCAGCACTGAGAACCTGGGTGGAGACTGACTGAGTTTGCCATCAGATACACAAAACTGTACAAATTATTGGCTTTGGTGGGACATATTCACTTTATTTGGGTATAAAACTGTATATACCTGGAATTAGGGCAAATCAGAAAATGAAATTATGTTTTTGAAATGCATACTATTGCCTTAATAAAATCACAGTTTGTGTTAACTGCTTAATAGCATATGTGGTTGAAAATTTCTTCTTTGTTTTGCAATCTCACATTTAGTTATGTAAATGTTCACTGTTGTGTTTCTTTTTTATTAATGGTTTACAGTGTCTATCATTAGCAACCTTTTTTCCTATTAAGATTCCCATGAAATTTGTCAAATCTTTCCTTACAAGAATTTTTTTCTGAATTTTATTCAATTATTCTTATCTATTCTTATTTATAAGACAGTTGTGATTACAAACATATTACATTCTTTTTATTTATTTTGGGAGGGAGTAGGGGGTACACATGATGCAGCACTCATGGGAATAGCTTTTTGGGAGCAGGTCTTAGTCTTTCACTACGTTGTTCCCTGAAATTGAATTCAATTCATCAGACTTGGTGGCAAGCACCTATACCTTTAAGATGTTGAGATGTCTTACAGTCTCTATGAGTTGTATTTTTCAATATGAGTGGCCTGTTAATAGATTTAATGTTACCAGTATCTTACCAATTTCCATTTAACTCAAATGAATTTTCTAATTTTTCTAAAAGACAGAAATAGCATGCACAAAACTAAGCATAATATTTTCTGGCACTAACCACCTTTTTTCACTTTTTCTGGTGTTATTAATAGCAATTTCATAACACCTTCAAAAATTTAAGATTCTGAAAACATTTTAAAGTGGATAAAATTGGCCCTCTTTAAAGATTCTCAAAATGTACATGACTATCAACACACATGTGCAAAATAGTAGTCTGTCATGAACGTACTCTATTCTACTTTAAAATGTCTTTACAATGTATGGATTGATTGTCTTTATAACTGTTCTCACCCCAAGAATTTAAAATATATTTTAAAGATCTGAAGTATTCACTTTTAGCTATCCAGAGTTCTCTGTTCTAAGAATAAATCCTTCTACAATGTATCATGCCGCAGACTACAGATTGAATTCAGTTATAACTTAAATAGTAAAATTCAACTCAAATATTCAGAGGCATGTACACATTTATTATTTCAGCTGTTTAATTTTCCTCAGGTGCATGTACTAATTAATTAATGTGCTGGCCTTTCTGTGTGATGATTTGCTTAAAAAGCTAGAATTATTAATAAGGAATATTTCCTTTTCTTTAGCATATTTAGGGCAAAGACCAAATGCTTGAGATAGTCAAACTTATTTTAGTTCATGGAAGGCCAAAAAGAGCAGGAAATATGCCCTAGATCTTCCACATCAGATAAAAATTGAGGAAACATTGGCAAAAATTTGCTAAGAAAGGAAAGACTGCACCCAAACACACCGTGAATTTTTACAAGGGCATCTTTCCAACGCTGAGACAAGAAAAGAGGAAAGATAATAAAGAAATAATTATTAATAATATAAGGAGAATCAGGGTTACAACATGAATGTAAATGGTACAAAACCACCTAACACCATGAAATTTTCTTGCTTAATCTGTGAAATGATTAGTCGTATCAATGCACATCTTATAAATACACATTGCTAAGTGTTTTTTTGGGGGGGCATCCTGCAGAGTCTGCACTGAAGAGTTGATCTTTATACAATGTTTTTGTGTTGAAATAATACTGGTTTAATAATTCTATAACCCCTGATTTGGGAGGAGGCATCTTCTGTCATGCACTGCCCTTGCCATCTGTGAGGACTCCCCATTCAGAAGTAAGCGTGGACCTTGTACAAGAAGCAGCTCAAGAGAGGTGCCACATACATATTATGATACCAACTGCATTGCAAATGTAATCAGGTTGTCAATGGAACCAGGGCCTACGAGCTCACAAAATTTATAATGTGATCCTGTATCATGAACCTCCACAACCCTGTCCCACGTGTACTTTATTATCAGATAGGAATCTCTGACTTCTTTTGGTGAAAAAATTTAAGGTCTTTTGTTTCATTTATCTGAGGAAAAGAAAAAGTAACTCTCAGTTTCTAGACAATGGTCCTGATGGTTCCTCTTCCTCCTCCTCCTCCTCCTCCTCCTTCAACTTCTCCTCCTCCACTTCCTTTGTTCTTCCTTCTTCCTTCCTCCTTCTTCCTCCTTTCTTCTTCCCCTTCCCCTTCCCCTTCTTCTTCTTCTCCTTCTTCTTCTTCTTCTTCCTTCTTCTTCTTCTTCTTCTTCTTCTTCTTCTTCTTCTTCTTCTTCTTCTTCTTCTTCTTCTTCTTCTTCTTCTTCTTCTTCTTCTTTCTTCTTCTTCTTCTTCTTCTTCTTCTTCTTCTTCTTCTTCTCTCTTCTTCAAAGTGAGTGGTCTTGAACTTACTTTGTGACCAAGGATGTCCTTGAATTTATATTCTCTTGTCTGCACCTCCCTAAGGCTGACATGTTTCCAAGCTTACCTTCTTACATAACATCTTAGAGAAAATCTCTTCTCATGATTAAGTGATGATTGTACACTTTGAATCTTCCTGTTCTGCCATCGCCTCTATCAATCAATGATGTCACACCTGCACCTTTTCTTGGATTGTTGTTAATTTATACTCTGCCCATCTCTTTACTTTTACCCTATCCAGATCCTTACATTTAAAGTATTTTCTTGTGTTGTGTTGACTTTATCGGTGTCTTTTACTGATGGCTTATTCATTTATTTTTGACATGTTGAGGATTCAACACAGGGCATGCATACTAGTTACATACTCTAACAAAGAGCTGCAAATCCAGGCCCTAAAGCATAGTTTTATGGATAGCATAATACAAACCCCAGATGACTCATTCAGTTAGATAATACCTTACCTTGTATTAATGTTAATAGAATCTTCACATTAATAATGGTTACTCATATATTTGCATTTATAGCCAACGTAATTTAAATTTTGGGAGTTTTGTTGTTGTATTGTTTTGTTTTTTGAGACAGGGTTTCTCTGTTGTAACTGGCTGTCCTGGAACTTACTCTGTAGACCAAATGGACTTGAACTCAAAGCAATCCACTTGCCTCTGCCTCCCAAGTGCTGGGATTAAAGGAATGCACCACCACTGCCAGGTTTCTTTAAATGTTTTATTAAATTTATTCTTTTAATGATTTTAGAAGGCATTCACTTTCCCTTTTTAAATTACTGATTTTATTCCTTATAGATGTGTTAAAATATGTTATACATATCACAAAGTGTATACTAGAAAAGTGTTTTCAGTTTTTAAAACACATTCAGCCATGTAACTCTCACCATGGTGAATTTAGGGACATGTTGGTCATCATAATAACAAACTCCCCATACAGATAAACACTTCCCCTTTCCTGCTAATCTCCCCATAGCTGCTCTGTTACTACAGATGTTCTTATTCTGAACATTTCATATAAAGTGGAATCATACAATATATAACATTTTATGACATTTACTCATTTAGCATAATGCTTTCAAGGTTTATCCTGCATGTGTCAGCAATTTCTTCTTCTTTTTTTTTTATTTCTTAATGAAACTAGTTTCTGGTTATAGTGAATTCTATTTAACAATTAATCCATTTGGGGACATTTGAATTTGTTTTCACTGACTTGTTATTTTTCCATTACTCTCTCCTGTTATTCCTTTGTCTTTCTCAAGATACCCATTGGGGGTTTAACCAATTGTTATATATGGGTTTTCTCATTGTTTATTATCTGACAATTTAAGCTTCATAAAATATTGTATCTGTTATTTTGATGTTTTAGATATTTTTAAAACCACTTTTAAATAGTATACTGCTTCCTGAATAATATAGAAATCATGTCAGGGAGTGTCATTACTTCTCCCCTTTCATCATTGTGACCCTGCTGCTTACTTAAATCTGCTATTATCACTAAGTATGGTTTGCTATCACTATGGCAAGCTGTTGCCATTTAAATTAACAGAAGCAGATTAATAATGAAAATACGTTCATACATTTATTTCTTGCATATTCAGTATCATTTTATATTCATTTATTTTTTTCTGAGCCCTTCATATCTTTATGCAGATCCAAGTAACTGGTATTTATTACATCTTTTCACTAAGGAAATTTCAGCATTTTTTTTTCTACTTGAGATCAACTACGTTTAGTTTTCTACCTGAGAGCTACTACTACTCAATTACAAGTAATTGAGATCTACTACAGTTAATCTCTGGATTTGTTTTGTTTGGATTTGATTTGATTTAGAAGATGGTATTTATGTCTCCTAAAAGTTGCAGAACTTTTTTCTGTTTACAAAATTGTAGTTGTATATTTTCTTCTTTCAATATTGACTTTTAATTGTGTGAGATTTTACAGATTTAGTTTATTTAATTCATGCATGTACTTGTGTGTGTGTGTGTGTGTGTGTGTGTGTGTGTGTGTGTGTGTGTGTGTTACTTATGTGTGTCAGTGCCCATGGAGGCCAGAACTGTAGTCAGAACTCTTGAATCTGGAGCTATATTTTCTAGGTGCTGACATTCAAATTCTAGTCACTTGAAAGAGCAGTATATGTACTTAACTACCAAGTCATTTTTCTAGTCTCTCATTGCATAATTTCATAATTTTTGTTGAGTCTTTTATGCCATTTACATATTACATCTCTGTTTTTGTTAATCTCTGCTGCCTTTTGCATTCTGTATTTCTACAGTGTGAATTCAGTGTACAGTGGTCTATGTTGGGCTTGTTTCACTTGGGTAGAATGGGACCTGTGCACCCTCAGCCTAATGGCTCTGTAATTTAGTAGCTGTCATTAATTTAGGAATATCTTGGCCACTATTTGTGGAAATATTTAATTGGATTTTCTCTTTTTCTTCTGTTGCAAAAATTCATGATTATACTGTCTTATGCTTATGCAGTTACTTACTGGCTGTTCTGCTCTTATAGTTCATGGTATTTTTTTAAATCATTGCTTTCCCTTTTCACCTTCAGTAATTTTCCCCTACTCTATCATTTCTGCTGATGGGCACAAAGAAGACGTTCATATACATGACTCTTCCTTTGTTGAATTATATGTTTTGATATATCTTAGAGCTGCCACCTCTCTGCTCACATCACACATCTGTCCTCATATAGTGTGTTGACATTTTCCCTGCCAGCAGCAACACATATGAGCATATCAATGCTAAAATTAGATTAACATTGATTGCAATGTCATATAATAATATGTTTAAATTCCCCACCTAATTGCAGCATATGTGCCATCAACAAGTCTGGTTCTAAGAAAGAAAAACTATTTCCTTGCATTTTGGTAAGTTTTGTAGCTTTGTATTGAAAACCAAAGTGTTGGGTTTAACTAAAGGAACTGAGATGAAGAGTACTTTAGTGTGAGAAGCTGAGTTCATCTGGTAAGGAGTGGATTCTAATGCCCTCCCTATAACTGTCATTGCAGCTGGAGTCTCTGCCTATAGCTATGCTTTTCTCTCTCCTGACTTTGAGCTTCTGTTTTTGATTCAGCAGACTCCTTATTCAGTAGCTTCTCTGAGCATTATGTAGAAGATTTGTCTGTTTATGAGACAATCCATAATCTTATAATCAAATCCCTGACCTTCAATAGTCCTGTACCTCTGTGATGTTTCTCAAAATTTCTCTCAAGTGACTGAATTTCTACTCATTGCCTTTGGCTACAGATTTTGAAATCAATTCATCTGAGTCTATTAATCTTACTGACTGCTATTGTTTACCTCTCATGAAGCAAAATGGCTGCACAGAATTGAAGTAGTAAGGGATTCTCTTTGTTTGAATGAAAAAGGATTAAGAATTGTGCTGACATGGAACATTTTGACATGGTAGATCTTTGCTTTGTAAAGAGAATCTGGGTCTTTCACAGTTCTTCCTCTCTACTTGCCAAAGACAAACTGAGGCTCGATGATGATGATGATGATGATGACGATGACAACAATAACAAAGAAGGTGGTGGTTCCCTTAGGACTTCATCACTTGACTTTAGCACACCCAGCCTCTTTATCCCATTGAAGTTGCCAGTTAAGTATCACCATTAGCCTTCCACTTCATGAATTCTGTTCACAGCAAGTAGATCTCAACTGATGTTTTTCCATAGATTGTTCTGTCTCTCTACATCTCCAGGTGTCATTGTTAGCAGGCAATTACTCAAGGCAATTTTCCAAAAGTTTCTGGGTTTTTTTACTTCACACTCAGTTGTCTTATTCTGAAAGGAAAAATGTCATCTTCTGAGGTCTTTCCATTTTGGAGCTCAAATTGTACATATTTTCAAAGTATGTAAGTCTATATAGTTTCAAAGTGTGCATGCATATGTTTATATCTACATAAGTATGTAAATATTTATAAGTATATAAATATTTAACATGCACCTTTATATTTATAGTATAAGGCATATATAAGTGTTTTATTTAATAAATTATGTATATATATATATTCCTATAAGTAAATTTTGTGCTATATTGTATGATCTAAATAAATATGAATAATCATGGAATAATAAATAGAAAAATATAATATATATTAATTTAGGAAATTTCATTTCAGCTTATATTTAGAAAGCTGTGAGTACCTATCTCACAGCATTTCTGTAAGAAGCACGTTACATAAAATAATGATATAGCATCTAATACAACATCTGACAAACAGTCAATCACTATTTCCCTTTACTTACCATAATCAGAATGGAGTGAAACTAACATGTTGACTAAAGACCTATGGTCTCTGTGAGTTAATATCTTTGGCAATGTTAGTGAAATTTGTTGACAGTAGTCCAGTTCAATTCAATCAACATTTACCATGGCTTTCATTAATATTTCTTTACTATCTCATGTGATATATGAATGGAAAGATCACATAATGAAGCACAAGTGAAATAGTTCCATAGAAGCACAAGAACTCCATGACAAAAGATCAAAGAAATTTTATACTTTATAATTCTTACCTCTCACATATACAAAGTATGAATAATTAATATAATATTTTGATCACTTGTAATCTAATTACTTAAATGGATACAAATTGGAACCATAGTCTATCCTATATTAACGAAAACATCAGGCCACTCGGGATTAATAAAAATATAAGAATACCCTATGATTATAAAAATCATGGGTTGCTCATATTATAAATTAACTTTGGCATAAAGTCATTATTTCTAAGCTATAAGTGTGTAAGGCTAGTTCCAACTAATTCAAGAATGCCAGGGCCTAGGACTAGACGACCAACTCTATTAGGATTTGATGTTTACTCAATTGGAAATTTGATATTGGAACATATTTTTCCTTCCTTGCCTCCTCTACCTTTATATCTCTGCCTTTCACTTTCACTTCTCAAAACCTAAAACGAACATCGAAAGCTCTCCTAAGTATTTCTCAACAAAGTTAAGTTACTTCAATGTATAAATGTGACAATTACTGTTATCTCAGTATATGATCCAGACTCCAGTTACAACAACTGCACCTAAGAAAAACAGTATTCTTAGGGGCTGGAGCAATGGGTCAGTGGTTTAAAGAGCATTTTCTGTTCTTGCAGAGAACCTTGCTTTGGTTCCTAGCACCTAGTATAACCAAAATGATAACCATCTGTACATCCGGTTCCAGGGAATCTGATTCTCTTCTCTGGCCTCCATGAGCTGTTGCAGACATGTGGTGCACATAACACACAGACCACACATGCACATATCAATACAGAATGAATTAACTGAAAGTCAGTATTTATATTGACAAAATGGAGAGTGACTTAAAGGATAGAGAGGCATGCCACTTTATGGAATGGGTATCATTTGAGTTTTATTATTGTTTCTTTTTTTATTATTATTTGAGTTGATGTTATTCTGAGGTTATTGAGGGTAAACTGGAGACTGTACAGAGAGTATTTTTTTTTGTTGTTGTTGTTTGGTTTTGGTTTTGGTTTTTGCTTGTGACTTCAGTTATCACATAAATAATCCCCAAAGAAAAAACAATCCTCCTGTTATTTATTAAATTTTATGTTTGTAGATATTTGGAGTGTGATTAAATGACTGAATTGATCCTAACAAACAGATAACTTAGAAACACATAATCCAAAGAGTGAGACTCTGTCAATTACACTCTTCTGCTATGAAACCATTTCCCAGACTCAAAACTTAACGACCTACAGGCCTCTTCCTTTGAGTCCTAATGTGCATGGGAGTGCAACTTCTATAAAGTAACATTGCTTGCAAAGGGAAGGAGAGATATTGAAACAACTACCATAAAGCAAACTGACTGAAAGAGTCTACTTTACCACAATTCTCCAATGATGTAGCTAGGTCTAGGCCACAGAAATTATTTCATATGAATACATTTTGACTCCTTTCCTACCAAATTAAGTTTTAAGCAAAAATATAAACATTGACATTTCTAGGCAATTTCTCCAAGAAAAGTTATTACTAAGTGAAAACTATTACAGAAATGAAACTGAAATTCTCTCTAACTGAAGTATAATTTTCTACTTACTAATATATACTCTTTGTTTTCAATTGTATTGTAATTTCATATTGGGTACATTCTTAGAAAATAGATATTCTGATAAAAATAAGATCATCAAAAATCTAAAGGTATTAAAATGTTAATTGAAAGTATTCTTATAAATGTTGAGTCTACATACTGAAGTACTACTTAGTGCTATGTACATTAACATCCATGCCACCTATATTTACACAAATGCAAACACATTCACTCCTATATGTATATGTGTGTAGGTATATGAATGCAGTTGTAAATAGCTACATACATTTTAATTGACATGTACTCTATGTTAAGAAATAAATATTATACAAATTATCCTTAAAAGTCAACAATACTGAACCAATATTATGGCCTTTTATCTGTGGCTATGACTACAATGACTATATGCTATTCTTGAGGGTTTCATATTGTAAGTTGTCATAGGTGTCTTTTGTATGTTTAATGCTTTTTTTAAGGGGGGTTGGGTTTGGTTTTTCGAGAGAAGGTTTCTCTGTCGTAATTCTGGCTATACTGGAACTCACTCTGTAGACCAGGTTGGCCTTGAACTCAAGAGATCTGCCTGCCTCTGCCTCCTCCCAAGTGCTGGGATTAAAGGCATGTGCCTCCACCTCTAAGCTGGCTGTTCAGTTTTTACATATTAAACCCTGTGGGGAATATTTTACTAATTGCATATTCTATGGCTCCAGGATTAGTTTCTAACACACAGAAATAGCAATTATTTCCTAATATGTCCATTTATAATACTTAAAGATTATGCCAGTCTTACTTATTGTAACAGCTTGTCTAGTTTAAACTACAGTCTACATCTTACACAATATAAACATGTCAGAACCATCAAACATTATTTTCTCTGATGTCTCATCAACAATTCTTACAAATACTTTGTCCCTTTAAATTAACTAGTATATAAATTGAAGACTAGATTCATTATTTTTTCAAACCATCACTTAAATATCAGATAAATGGGGTTTTGTTTTTTAATAGTTATCTTACAAAATTAAAATTTAGCATTCATTTAATACTTTCTTTTAAAACTATGTTGGAGATGTACATCCAAAGAATCTTATCCGCAATAGCCAAAATCATAAGAATACTAAAAAGTCACTTAATTGTAAAAACCAATTTTCTAACATCTTGGACTTTTAATGAGGAGTATCATCGCTTCTAATTCAATTCCTTTTATAAAACTCAACATCATGAACCAACAGAACTGCATTGCATAAAGGTGACATTTACTTTCACATCTGGAGAATTAAATCAATAGCTATATTTGAAAGAACAAAAGTTGGGTAGTATATTCCACAGGGTGAAGGAAAAGAAGACACCACAAGGTAAAAGTAGGTGTTAACACACTAATGATCATTTTTTTAATAACAGAAAGACCTTTCTGTGAAAAAATACCAACATTTTTTTTTCCAATTCTGCCTTCTCTTTTGGCTAACCTTTGAATGAGAGAAACTTCTTCTGGTGTCAAATGACCACGAGGATATTAACAACTGGACATGCAGCCTGTCCATCGCTGTTGGGTATATCTCCTTTACTGAGTTAGCTTTCCCCACTACTGCCACTGACCTTGCAAACAGCTCCGACAAAGGTCGGAATGGATTCATTGATCAGCTAGACCAAGCATATGACAGTCCGTGCTTTAATTGAATCCCAAAAGGGGGCAGACTGGGTTTTTATTACAGAGGCCAGCCGATAGCACTCATTAAAAGCTCCACAGACTGTGTGGTTTACTAATTAGTTTATTATACAGACACCTTGACGATGGGCAAAGTTGTCATTTTGCCCTTTATCGCACAGGGGATGTTGTTAAAAGTTTAATCAGCTAACACTGACCAAGTTAGCTTGGCAGGCTGTGGATGGTCATTGCGGAGGTCACTCCCGCTGTAGAAATTCTGACAGGGTCACAGCATGAACGTATAATAAAGAGAGTGTTACATAAGGTAGGAGCACACCTGAGAGGGACCCCTGAAAAGAGATGTGCTCTGCGGGGAGCAGGGAGCAGATGGGCTGTGCGGACAGGTGAATCCTTTTAAAGTTTATCGTTGCCCGCCCTGTTTAACACAGTCTTCTTTCTTAAGGGGTGGGTGTATAGCAATTCTTTTGATATGTTCATCAGTAAGATCTGCAAGTGAGGTGTGGAAAATTTTGCTCTTTTATTTTTTGCCTAAAATGGAGAAAACTGATTTAAAAAATCCTTATTTTTAAGATTTACAGGGTTTCAGAGAAATAAATGAGATACTTACATCATTTAGACTTGACATACATGACCAAAGAAAGGTGTTCCATAACTGGATACAATTATTAGTTATTATTCAGAATATCAGAGCATTGAACAGTCCTATAAGAAAATTCTCTAAATTACCAATTTAGTCTCATTAATTCTTAAAAAAATATTCTTTTTTGCTGTTGTTGTTGCTTTTTGTTTCTGTTTTTTTGTTTTGTTTTGTTTTTGTTTTTCAAGACAGGGTTTCTCTGTTGTAACTCTGGCTGTCCTGGAGTTTACTCTGTAGACCCAGCTGGCCTTGAACTCACAGAGATCAGCCTGTCTCTGCCTCCCAAGTGATGGAATTAAAGGTGTGAGGCACCACCAGCTGGCAAAATGTGTTCTTTACAAGGAAAATTTTCTTTGTAACTTCCTAACAAGAGTATTTATGCAAGGAATTACCACTGAATTTACCATATCTGTTTGATAAAAAACACTCATTAGAGAACTAAGGTAATATATTGAGTTAAAATTTTAGTTTTTTTTAATTTACATTGTAAAAAATTAAGTATCCATCTTATATTTTGCTGTTGTTATTGTTTTTTTCATTTTTCCTACTGATCCCATCCTGTGCTCTTAACAGTAGAGTTCACACAGAATAAGAAGGGAAGCCAACCAAACAAAACAAAACATAAAAAGATAGAATATCAACTTTAAATCGCCTTACAAAATCTCTATGTAAGAAAGATGAAAAGATGTATTACATAGACATGCATAAAAGGGAAGAGAAATGTAAAGGGGGGAGGGAGGAATGGAGCAGGCAAGGGAGAGAGAGGGATGGAGAGAGGGTGGCAGAAAGGCCTGGAAGAAAGCAAGAAGGGAGGAGGGGGAGAAGGGAAGAAGTTTGCATTGTTCTTCTACTCAAATTGTTAAGCTAGTCTTATATAACATTTTTCAATCTATGATTTTGGAATAAGAACAGAAGTCACATGGGATTGTAGGATTGTGTTTTACAAAGTAACTATTGAGAATTTTTAATGGTATTGTTTTTTCCTCTATAGATGATTCAGTCAGAAGCCAATGACTAGTTTAGGAAGAGATATGTGTATTTTCTCTATGTGCGGTCCTAGAATATTCAAATCTCTAGGGTCTGTGTAGGCCTGGAGTTTAGATCCAGGTCATCCAAGGTATAAATTGTGCCGTTCCAGACCTAATCCTTTGAAATTGATGCATTTTCTACACTATAATCTTACTTTACTCAGCATCAGTCATCAGATCTGCAACATTATCTGAAGGCTTTGTGATAGTGAATCCATATGGGTTAAAAAAGATAAGAATGTGTTGAAGCAACACATTTATTTTTGATACAACAAACTTGTTTTGACTATGTCTTAAAAAAATAGTAAGTCACAATGAAAAGCTTCTACCCCAGGGATTAAATGACAATTTAATAGATCATTCAATGTTGCTATGAAAAGTGAAGAAATATCCTGCATTTCATTTCAACTGGAGAAAGTATTTTAGGCAGCAATGTGTATTATTCAAGCTGGAATTCATCCAAGAAAGTAAGTCTAATGTTGAAGCTAACTATAGGCTTTGTGAAAGGGACACATCTTAAGGGGTTCACACTTTGTGGTAGTTCTGAGGAAGCTTCCCATAGAGACAGATTGTTCCATCAAGCCCACACAGGCACAGTCTGCATTATTAACTCACTTTGGAAGAAAAAAAGTGAACTATTTGAACAGTGCAGTTAATAAAGGACACCTATGGTTTGTGTATTTTTATGCCAACCATGAAGAAAGCCATGGATGATTATTACCAAATTATCTGAAACTTCATCTTCAGTAAAGTCATGTTGCTTCAAATATGCCTGCTTTATGTGATCAAAAAATACAACTGATAAATATGACTGCTGAATAAGAAATTGTGTATCGCAATGAAACTTGGACAGAGTCAAAGTATAATTTTAGAATGTGAAAAGACATCTGTGATCCAGTAACCCAACAAAGTTTTATAGTGAGTATATGTATGTAACACCCATAAATTTTGGAGATAAGGGGAAATCCTAATAGAAGAAGACTGTATATATATGCACACATATACTGCATATACTATACACTCTTATTCATTTAACTATAAATAAATCAAGCAACCAACAGATACGCAAATAAAGGTAGATCATAAAACTAGTGATGGAGATATGAATGGGTTCTATTAATTTAGTTCACATACATGTAGCATAAGAAAGTGGAGAAAAACAAACATTAGGAAAACAAAATATGGCAAGCTCCTAAGGAAAAGTAAAATCTGAGGTTGATGTTTTCTGAATAACACTAAGGAGAATGGACAAACTGGCTGGGGCAGTGGATAAGAGTAGGCCCAGATGAGGCCTGGGTTTTGAATGTATGCAGCCACAGAATCTTCTGTTTTCAAATATAATGTCCTGTGCCAAAGGATAAACCAAGGCTTCATGCTCGAAATGTAAAGCTTACAAGTGATGACAGTAAGTTTTCCCCTGACAGACTTATCTGGTTCTTTATTCTCAAGACACTATGGAGTCATTACCTGTAGCTTTTAAGAATCCCCTTGCCAGAGATTCACACTAGAAAAGGACTTAGATCAGCATTACCAGTAAAAGCAAATTCTGCACTTTTTAACAAAATAATATCTATATAAACCATAACTGTTTATCCTTCTCTGAAGGAAAAGATCTAGCCTCATAAAGGAGAACTTATAGCATATAATTAAACTCAGATGTATGTATATGTAATTTACTATTATTCATGGACTTTTACACTTTGGTAGAAGAGGAAAAAAGGGTAAAACTGTAACTTGATCTTGTCATGCAGAAATCTTGTTTTTAAATATATATAATTAAAATGAATATGAATACAAAATAATGAAAGACAACAGTCAAGAAAATTGATATAGAAAGAACCTGGATAAAATGAGAGAAATAAGGAACATTAAGTATATGGTTGCTTAAATCTCCAAGCATGAATTTGAATTAAAATGCAATTAAATAAAACACCCAGAAGAATTAAAGAGAAAAATGACAATCTGGAAGTTATTTAATTAAATTGCATCTCAGAAACTAAATAATGATAGAAAAGACACAGAAATAGGTGTGACAGATGCTTAACTGTGGTTTGAGGGGGAAAAGGAAAAAGGATAGTGAGATTATGCTGCCCATCCCAGTAAACAGAATAGAAATGGGAGTTTCAACTGTTATTTTGAAATAATCACCTGGCAAAAGTTATTCAAAAAGGAGAAGAGAGATAAAAACATTTAGAACTGCAATTAACTAACTGAATGATGCACTGAAAACAAAGCAAATTTTCCAAGAGAAACAGAGAGCGAAGGGGGTGTTTAAACAAAAGAGTAAATAGTTGGCTGTATAAAATATTGTCTAAAATACTGATTTGCTGGGCAGGGTGGTGCATGCTTTTAATCCCAGCACTTGGGAGGCCTGAGACAGGTGGATTTCTGTGAGTTCAAGGCGTGCCTGATCTACAGAGTGAGTTCCAAGACACCCAGAATTTCAACAGAGAAGCCCTGTCTCAAAAAAAAAAAAAAAGAACTAACAAAACAAAAGAAAGTAAAAGATAAAAAATATTGATTTGTGAGGAGAAAATTGGAGAATGATCCTCATGCTCATGTGACTCAGATCATGTGAAGATGATAGGCAAGAATCAATATTCTAATATTCTAATCAACAATCAAATATTCTACTTAGAGTGCTTAACATTTGTTGCTTATAGATGTTTCACAGAGGCATAGTGCCTTCACCTTCCTCCCCCATTCAGGAAACATGTTCTGAGCATTTTGATAACCATATATATACATATATATATACATATATATATGTGTGTGTGTATGTATATACATATATACATATATATATCATATATATATATATATATATGATTAGATATTAGATCCAAAGAGCAATCAGAAACCAGATAATTCAGTCACCAGGGTTTTGTAGAAATTTCTGAGAAATCAGTCTTCAACACTTGAGATAAGTAGAACATAATCACCAACAGCATCTCTAAAATCCTTTGCAGTAGTGTTTAGTTATGATTCACAGCCTACTAGAACAAGTATTGGAAATGACAGCTCTCTGTTTTTATCAAGAAATCCAACCACACATATGTTCAAAATTTTGGGATGCATGTGAGAAACCATATTCAAATAATTTTGTCATTTGTTTTTTAATCTTGGAAGAGTCAAATAATGACTATGACGACTACTAAGATTTGAATATTCAGTTATTTATATTAAAAAATTAATATGAATCTATACAATCATTTTGTTATGATTCAGAGTACTGAAATAAGATGAAGATACTGTGTGTCATTTCTTGATTTTCTGAGTCTCAACATCTCAATTCCTGACATTTTCTGTCTTAAGTGGCCAGATATTTATGGTGTTTCTTCACTTTTTTTCATTATAAAAACAACAAAATAAAGCATGATGTTTTAACTATATTGATTAAGTTCATAACCAAAATATATTACAAGTAAAATATATTGTATATGTACAGGAATATATATGTTTGCATAGGTAAGGTTAAGAAATAATGCTACATATTGTTAATCTATGATCTATGCAATATTAAAATCATATTTATGCTTAATATTTATATGTAACATTTTTATATTTATGACCTGAAGCATCTCTGGATATTTCCTTAGGGAAGAGTTCTTAGGGGACATGCTTTTAATATTGTTGTTGATCTCCAGTATGGATTTTATAATTTTGCATTAGGAGAGCTAATTTGGGAAAGAGTAATGCAAGTATGAACTTGGAATTTTTGTACTTCACAATAGTATCATATTAAATACACTGTCATCATTCCCTCTGTGCCACCCATTTTAAGCATAAGAATTGGATGTCATTGTAGGCCATTGCCTTTTCCAAATCTAATCGATTAATAGTTTTTTGCAATAAATAGCTTAAGTGAAACTGGTCATTTTGAGGTAAAACTCAGAAATCTGTAATTACACTGAATACTGGCAAAGATAAATGTTCCCTTTCAGTTCAGGAGTCAATCAGTTTTTATCAAAGTGCTATGGAGAAGCTTTTAATTTTGAGTACTTTTTATGATTTGAGATTATTTCTGACTAATGAGGAATGCAGTACATTTTAATAACTATGAAAATTGGCCTTGGTATTGATATTGTCTGAATGATTCTCTTTTGACAGATGATATCCAGAAAAAAAATCCTGGGTTTCCAGCTGTGGTTTTGAAATTGCTTCATTTTTCCTCAAGACAGACATAATTTATTCCATTTGGTGACAGGAACCAGGATTTTAATTTTTTGATATGTTATTAGTGTTGAGGTTGGTATTCATCAATCTAGTGTAATTTATTCACTATAACTATTTTCATTGTAAAGCATAAATATTTTCATGTCTAGAGAATCAATATACTGGAAAATGTAGGCAAAGATAAATTAGACAAACACACGTATTAGTACAGGGATAAGTAATGAATTCTTCATAAGAACTGAAAGTTTTAGGTAAGACATTTGGTTTAAACATTATTGTTTCAACTTCTAAGACACCTGGTAAATTTTTGATGATAATATGCAATGACTACTAGAAGGAAATCAAAATTCTAGTTTATTTATATCCAAAAGCTTAAAAGGAAAAGCCATTGAAACAACAGAGTAACTAATAATAGGAACAGAAAGCAAATTGAATAAAATATAAACACATTTCTTTGTTACTTGGGTCCCTACTTGTGCTGGTTAGTTTAAACTATAGACTTGAGACAACCTATAACACCTGGAAGAGGATTTCAATTGAGAAATGTTCTTGAGTATGCTGGCTTGTAGGCATGTCTGTGAAGGGTTGGAATGATTGTCATTGAGGAGGGAAGATCCAGCCTCTGATGCCTATGAGAGCTCCTGGTGCCTATAGGATATCTAGGTGCCTGTGGGAACCCTAGTTACCTATGAGAGGCATTAGTGCCTGCAGGAGACGCAAGTGACTGTTTGATAACCAGGTGTCTATGTAATGTCTGGGTGCCTGAGAGATGTCCAAGTACCTGTGAGATGTCTGAGTGTCTGTGGGCTGGCCCAGTGCTAGCATGGTGCCCAGGTGTTTGGGGGATATGCGGGCTCCTGTGGGATTCACTGATGCCCTTGGGAGGTCATGGTGCTTTCAGGATATCTGGGTGCCTACAGAAACTCTGGGTGCCTGTGGGAGGCCCTGGTGCCTGCAGAAGGCCCAGGTACCCAAGCAAGGTCTGGGTGCCTGGGTGCCTTTGTGATGTCTGGGTGCCTGAGGAATGACCAGGTGCCTGTGTGATGTCTAGTCCCTGTGTGGTGTCCGTGTTCCTTCATGATTGGGTGCCTTGGACATGTCCCTGTGCCTGTGGGTTTGCCCAGTGCCTGCATGATGCCAAGATGTCTGCAGAATTCCCTAGAACCCTGGGGAGGTCCTAGTGCCAGTGGGATGTTCTAGTGCCCATAGGGGGGTCCTGGTCCCCATGGAAGGCCCTGGTAGTTACAGGATGTCCAGGTGCCTGTGGGAACTCAAGGTGCCTGTGAGAGACTTTGATGTATACATGAGGCCTAGGTGACTGCTGCGTGATGGGGTGTCTATGTGATGTCAGAGTGCCGGAGGCATAGCCAGGTGCCTGTATGATGTCCAGATGCCTGTGTGACACCCATGTGCCTGCAAGATATCTGGTGCCTGAAGGACATCTGGGTGCCTGCTAGATGCTTTGGCATCTGTGGCTGCCCTGATACCCATGGGTGACCCTGCTGCCTGTGGAACATCCAGGTGCTAGCAGGATGATCAGATGCCCAAGGTTGCCTGTGGAAAGATTGGGTGCCTGTGTGATGTCTGGGTGTCTGTGGGTTGGCGGGATGCCTGCATAATGCTGGGTTGCCTGTAGGGTCTCCTAGTGCCTGTGGCAGGTCCTGGTGCCTGCAGTAGGCCCTTGTGCCTGTGGATGTCTGGGTGCCTGTGAGATATCTGGGTCCCTGTGGAATGTCCAGGAGCCTGCAGGAGACACTGTGGGAAATCCTGGTGACTGCTGGATGACCAGGTACCTTTGTGAGGTCCAGGTCCCTGAGAAATGACTGTTTGCCTGAGGGAGGCCTCTGTCCCTGTGGGATACTGGGGGGCTTCTGAGATTCCCCAGTGCTTACAAGATACTTGGGAGCCTACTCGATGTCCAGGTTTGGACAGTGAGGCCCAACTTCAAGTCAAACTCAGTCATGCTTCCTCTCAGGCTACTGTGGGCCAAGTCTAAGTATACAATCAGAGAGCCTTCTGCCTCTAAAGACCATGGTGAATCCCACCCTCTATGCATTGTATATACAAGCTTGACTTAATTTTCTTTTATTGTCTTCCATTTTAAAGGGCTAGGGATGGGAGTGTGGAACAGGGAGTAATGGAAAGTGAGTGTTATCAAGACATATTGTATGAAACCCAAATTATTAATAAAAGTATTGTAACAAAACAAAACAAAAGAGAAGTCTATACAGACTTAATACGGACTGAGGTCTAAAATATTCCCCCAAACCTTGTGCTAGAGACCTGACTGCCAGCCCCTAACACTGCTGGGAGATAGTGGTACATTCAGGATAGGGGGCCCTAGTGAAAAGAACTTGGATCTCTGAGCAGGTAATCCTGATAGGGACCCTGGGAGCCTGGCCTATTCCTAGATACTCTGAGCAAATTGGCCTGCTGTCAAGCTGTGATGAAATACTGCAAATGCAGGACAAAGGAATGAGACCAAATAATCATGGACTAAAACATCCAATATTGTGAGGTGAAATAAACATTCTTCCACTTTTAATTGTTTACCTCAGGCATGTGGTAGTGGCAAAAAAACCCTCAGTCTAAGATAAAGAACTATTACAAAAGAAACATGAACACAGATAAACACAAGGAAGAAAAGAGTAATATTCTGCTTTTGAAAGGTTTAAGATCAAAACTAAATTCATCATAGTTATTGTACAAAGATACATAAACCACCAAGAAATAAATGCTGCCTAACTGTAATTGGCACATGCACAAACACACACACACACACACACACACACACACACACACACGTGCCTGCATGTGTGCACACACACACACAGAAGGAGAATAAAGGGAGGGAGGGAGATAGAGCAGCAGGATAAAGAGAGCTCTACCACTGAGCAATACTTTCAAAACACGATGGTGATAAATTCGATATTAAATTGAATGTTGATTAGAATATATAAAAAAAGGATATTCCCAGAAGCCATTCTGCAAATTATTATCAAAAGCTTTAAAAGTGAGTAGACTTATTGACTAAACATAGGCTTGTTTCAGTCAAAAATTTTATTGAAAATAGATTGTTTCTCCATACAATATATTCTGATTACTGTTTTCCCTCCCCCAACACTTCTCTGATTCTCCTGACTTCCCCACCAACCCAAACTCACCTCCTCTTTCTTCCTCATCTGTGTTTGATGTTTCTGTTTAAGTCCCCATTCTTCTTGTTGAAGTTAAGTTGAAGAAACTTAAGGATCAGTTGAGCAAATACAGAAACACTAATTTGAAGTATATTCAAAGTATTGTCTGCTACTCTAGAAAATTTGGAATTATATTGGTCTTTACCTAAGATTCACTAAATGACCAAGGTGTGTGTTAATTATCCTGATGCATCAATAATGTAAATATACATATTCTGTAGTCATTAAAATGAAATGCGTTCCACAAATGTTGCTTATATATTATATAATTTTCTAAAAGCCATTCATTATTTATATCAATATTTTCAGAAACACATTGTTTAATATATATTATGGAATAATAATATGTATTATGTAAATAATACATAACTGAATGTATGTGTGGAATTACAAAATGAGATGGCGTCATCATTGTGCAGTCTCAAGTAAAACCATGTTTAAATGTTATATTAATCATGCTTAATTTCCAGGAATTTTTACAGGGAAAAGTTCATCCCATTAAGGATATAGACCAGTTTAAGTTTTGAAAGTTTGATATTAATTACAACATGTGACTAGAGATGATGATTCTGAATTGTGCTTTTCTAATACTGTTACTAACATATCAGGGAAATGATGACAGCTGCATTTATACACCCTTATTTTAAAAGGCACCTGCTACTCTTCCATGCCCTCTGATTTATAGAATGAACGGAGGTGTTGGCCTGCCAATATGGTGCTACCCTGTTACATTTTATCATCTCACAAACTAATTTTAGTTAGTCCTTCAGTGCTCTACATGAGAATATTTAGAGGCAAAACCAAATATTGCAAATATGGTAGGAGTGACACTGAAAGTGGCCATCCTTCTGGCTGGCCCGGTAAACATAAAGTCCAGTTTAGTAATAAACTATAGTAATTCTATAGTAATAAGGGAGGCATCACCAGCATGCTTTCTATGCTTGGTTACAAGGAGGTGAAGTATAGTGGCCTAAGAAATACAACAACAACAACAGCAGCAGCAGCAACAAAATGCCATAACCTCCTTATTGACTAATTATAATGCTTAGTGAGTACAGTTGTATATTTTTTTACTCAAACATTCCATCAATATTAATTGAATTCTACTTTAATCTTACATTCATTGTTTTTTCAAATTAAAACCCTTTAATTTGCTCCATTTTTCATAATGGTTTTGGTCACATCATCATAGTGTGCAACTGGTACATTCTTGACAATCATGAATGAATATCAGTACCACAAAACCAGATGTGGTGACACATGTCAGTCATCCTAGCACTCAGGATAAGGAGCAGATAAATCAGAAGTTTAAGGACAAAATGATCAGAAAAATTTATACTAAAATTGCAACTAACTTCTGGATAACCTTCTTTCTCCTATTTATCCATTCTTAATATGAATCTTAGCACAAAGAGAGTACATGAATGCTAACAAACATTTGCATATTTTCATGATTAAGAAATGTAATATTGAAATATGCTTAGCAAAATACATTTGCCCAATAGTTCTCACCTAGGGAAAACCAATAAATAAATAACAAAAATTCTGAATACCATAATAGCTGAGCACCTCAGTTTACTAATACTTCTACTATTATTATTATTACTAATAATACTATTACTGTGCCTGTGAGTACAATCATAAATACAACATAGCATATCAGCAGAAATAGAGGGGTTAATTGGAGAGTCAATTCCCTCTTGCCAAATGGATTCTGGGGAATCAAATTCAGGTCATCATGCTTGCAAGGTAAGCCCCATCTTCGCAATCCAGTTCCTATTAGAAATATATCAAATATACTAGTGTGTGAAAATGCTTTCTTGGTTTTGTTTCAACATTGTGGTTGTGCATTAGACACATATTAAATTGTACTGAGCTATGTTGCTTGTTGGAACAGGTCTTAATGGCAATGCAGAAGTAAAATCAAGTTGTGATCAGAGATAGTACATGTACTATCAGAGAACTTGAAGTTTTCAGTTGTAGTTGTGCTCTTATGAGCTCATGAGATGCAATCAATATTAGCAGACAGTGACTTTAAAGGGTGATTACCTGTGCACTGGACTATCTCAACATCTTTCCTAATGAAAATGTTTTCAAATCATGAACTCTTTTGACTAGTTGTTTTGTGTGATCATGCATTTTTCTTTTTAACCTAGATTTCTGGGGGAAAGAATGAAAGTTTTCCTTGTAAACAGCAAGAGTAACAAATCCAATTTTTCCTTTATGCATCAAGTCAGCCTTTTAGTTTCCCTTCATTGATTCTTTTAACATCTTTTTCCCCACTATTCAAGATGTTTGTTTTTATCTAACACTAAAATTACAAATGAAATTGAATCTATTTCCGTTTCTCCTATTCTGCTCCACTGGGCCTTTCATTCATGAGCTGAAAACATACTATGGTCATAATTTGACATTAAGTTTCCTTCTAGTTAGAACTTCCCCATTTATTCATAATTATTTTCCTTCCAAATTAACTTCATAATAAATATATTCAGTTCAAAATTCAACGGTATTGGACAATAACAAACACACTTCAATTTCAATTTTTTTGTCCAAATGAATTTACTTATTTTTTCTAAAGAGATGCTTCACATACCCACAAGCATGCATAAAAAGGAATGATCATTGTAGCAAGTACATGAGAAAAGAACAAATAACTTAAAAATTCAATAGAAGGATGAGTAAGAATTTTTTATTATAAATGGGTATTGTATGTTTATTAAGCTAGTTGACAAATGTATAATATGTATATATATATATATATATATATATGTGTGTATATGTATATATAAATGTATATAGATAAATGAATGTATAATGCATATCATATATAAGCAATTGTAATAAAAATAGAATTTGTATATATGAAAGTGTTATAAAAGAAGAATTTTACATAATTTATAACAAGTAGTAGTTGTTATAATTATTAGAACATATATATATATATAATTTCTATTTCTGGTATTCAAATGGTTTAAAATAAAATAATAACTTATGTTTTTACAGATTACATTTTATTTTTCTATTCCATGTTAACATTAATTAGAAAGGCAAGATTTTTGCATATTATTCCTTAGTAAACTCATTGTCTATGTTCTCATATTTGGCAAAATTTTCACAAATATTGCTCTTTATTGTCTATTTCTGTTTAGTCTGTTTCTCTTGAACCCCAGAAAACTATGATTCCTTCTTCTAATATCGAATCACAGTAGTCATATGCGACCATTCCCATGCAGAATGGCCAATGTTATCCTTGACTTTATATTAGCCTTTGAAAATCATTTCTCATTAGGTTTTTCTGATTTTGGTTTCTAGCCCCTCACTGGGTTGGCTTTTCTCCTACTTCCAAATGTAGGGATGGCCTAAACTCTATTTAGACACATTCTCGATTATAAGGAGACTGTTTTCTAAACCTCACCTGTCTTTTAGTTTACTATATATATAATAATGAAATTTAAGATGTCCCCATCTCTAGACAATGAATGACCCAATATTACATATTCATCGAGTTTTCAACTTTCCAACATGAGCATTTAATAACTGTTTTTCAGTTACAAAAAGAAAACTTGAAGAGATGGAAGAATCCACCTTCCATATTATTATGTACAGGAGAATAAAATTAGCTAGCATTTATAAAAGCACTACAAACTTTTGAGGAAACAAGGAAGTATAACCTATTCATCAAACTAACAAAACTTCCCATGAAAAAACTATGGATATATATATATATATATATATATATATATATATATATATACACACACACACACACACACACACACACACACACACTTTGGAATTAACTTGACAAGGTTTTTAGCTCAACCATCCCCTATAATACTCAAATAAATAAAAGAAACTATTCTATGAATGAAAATGCATAAAATATCAACAAAAAGATAAATACTATAAATATATAATGAAGTTGTAAATAAACTTGTTTTTGAAATTTGTAAGAAATATTTTACATTTTCAACAGTTATCTAAAACAGTTTGGAAGGTCCCTGTGGACTTATCATATGAACCCAGATTTTGAATTTCCAAAGCATTGAAAAGAGATGAACAAGTATGTTTAGGGTACCACTACACACAGTAGCTAAGAGCTTATATGTCTGCTAATTGATAACAATAGAAATACACAATAATATAATCATGTAATAATATTATTTTCATTAAAAATGACAAATTGGGGGCTTGAGAGATGGTTTGATGTTAAAGAACATTGACTACTCAACCAACATATTGATGTAACTTTTTTCTGAAGCTATATATGAGTTCTGAAACCTGATTTGTTGGGGGCAAATGTATCTTTACTTTTTCACTGGTAACAGAACTCTGCCTCCTGGATCTCCTGCTCAGCTTGTAACTGCTTGTAACTGAAAGCCGTCTTCCATCTTGTAAACTGTTTTCTTGCCCCATGCTTGTCGCTTCTAACTGAATGTTACTGTAACAGATTCTTGTTCTCTTGCGCCAACTGCTACTGAGACAGATTCCTAACTTGTAACATTTTCAATCCTGTAGCTCTAAAGGTTTAGAAAGGAAAGAGAGAAGTAGGAAAAATATTCACATTCCTCTTCTGGCTGTCCTTATCTGTCTGAGCCTGGAAAACTGGACTAACTACTAAAATATTTTATTCCCTAACTATCCCATCCACTATCTTCTGTCTGAACCTGGTGCCTGCCTTCCCATCAATGATCTCCCAACAACTGATCTCTAACACTGTCAACTCCAACTGGCCACTCTCCTAAATAGGGCTCCTAAGCTGTTCCCAGAAGTCCAAGTGGCATGTAACTGTAAGGAAGGCTGCACAGTACAAAAGACTTCTTGACAAAGCATCCTACTACATATGGATTCGTAACTATTTGTAATTCCAGTTTCAGGATATCGTTCCTTCCACTTCTGAGTTTTGCAGGCACCAGGCATGCTCATGGTACAAGGACATGCATACAGACACAGCACTCATTCACATTAAATAAACAATTATAAACAATTTTAAAATGGCAGAATGATACCTTCTGTAACATGGGTTAGCATCATTATCATTATGTGTGAAGAGACATCAAAGGTCACCTATATTATTCTAGAGCAGTGATTCTTAACCTTTCTAATTCTGTGACCCTTTAATATACTTTTTCATGCTTTAGTGAACCCAAAAAAATTTCATTGCTACTTCATAACTAATTTTGCTACTGTTATGAATCATAATGTAAATAACTGACATGCAGATGGTCTTAGGTGACCCTGTGAAAGAGTTGGTGGACCCCAAAGGGGTCACACAGCCCACAGGTTGGGAATCACTATTCTAGAGAAACAATGGAAATGGATATGCTCAAAGAGACAAAATATAGATGGGTAATTGTTAGGGTTTAAGAAAAAATTAAGAACATCAATGTAGTAGGCAGTACATTTCCCATCAGGGGGTGAAAAATGTCAGAGAATAGATAGAAGCACTGTTCCTCAGTGCTGAGAACATGCTCAATGATTCTGAATTGGTCCTTTTGTCATGATCCACTTACTGCTTTTCGGTTTCTCTTCAATAAAACAGTAAGATTTTCCTTTAAATTGTTTCCTTAGTATAATAATCTCATCAGCCCCATCACCTCTAGTGCTCAGCATCCTCCAATCATTCTGCAGCTGTCTCTCACCTGATGAGAGAGCGTTCTCATTCTAATTCCAATATGCCCTATAGAAGCCCACATGATATTTGACATCCCAGAAGCCACAGAATGACTTCTGATGACCCAAGTCAACACAGAAGATCCTGCCATTGAACTCTATGACCAGTTATCTCCTAGTATCTATCTCACTTTTCTGAGCAACTT
Organism: Cricetomys ansorgei; assembly: GCA_026225945.1. Classification (NCBI taxonomy): domain Eukaryota; kingdom Metazoa; phylum Chordata; class Mammalia; order Rodentia; family Nesomyidae; genus Cricetomys; species Cricetomys ansorgei. Next base: position 8,055,833 of record JAMJFZ010002307.1, on the reverse strand, counting down.
GTGTGAAGAGCTTGACCCTTCCTGTGGTTTTCTAACAGCATCAAAAGGCGTACGGCATCACAACCTGCCCCTCAACAGTCCTTTATCAGTGGCCTCTTACCTGTCCCTTAACAACCACTTTGCCCCATTGCCTCTTCCCAGGACATCTGTGTGGCTTACATCTTCACCTTCTGTGGTATCTTCTTTAGATGATGATTGTAATTGGTCAGTGTTTCCCATCTCTTTACTGCCTTTATTGTCCTTATCATAATGTGTACTTGTCATCAATTGATTTCTTGGTCTTCACTTATTTTCCATCTCTTTGAAATTTAAGATCTTAAAAATAGAGGTTTTTAGTTTTTCTTTTTGAAATTCTTAGGCTTAAGGATCCTGTGTGGGTTTCCTTTCATTCTTTCCCCTCAATAGAGAGTACAAAAGATTTATCAATTTTTAAATAAATAAATAAATAAATACTGCAAATTAATAACTGCACAATATGTATATTTTAAAGTTTCATAAAGCCTATAAGAAGCACTATTAGGAGTTGTTAGTGAAATCCCCAGCTGTGTATGTCTGTTTGATTATTAGTGTTTCTGAGATTCAAAATCTTTATTCAAAAATATTAGGTATTGTAGTAGTATATCTAATGAGGTAGCTCAGCAAACAGGACAAGGAGGCATTCTCATACGTGAAAGCCCTGCCAGACCTCGGCAGAGGAACTCACCCTCCTGGCCAGTGGTATACTGGACGGTGGAACCCTGTGTCTCAGATCAGGTGTTTTTATTCATTCGTAACTCCTCAGGTGCAGATCGTAACCAATCAACTTCTCCCACAGCAATCCAACACCTGCAGGCAATAGAGAATGCCAAGACCTAGGGAGGTCCTCACCCAACAGTGAATAAAACAATATTAAAAATAAACTTCTACGACAAGGTATGTATTCCTATTCACTCCATGAAAGATGAATGTGTCGGGGACTCATAACAGTTTTGATCAAATACTAGAGGACACCTTCTTCCCTCTTCTTGAGTAAGGCAATGTATTGTGTGTTCTTCCCAATACCATGTGGGTCCATGCTTTATCAAAACTGTGTTGGAAGTTCTATTTGTTTTCTTATTGATTGGTTGAATGATTAATCAATTGATTCTATGTGTGTGTTTACCTGCATGTGTATGTCGGGTCTGCCCAGGCCAGAAGAGACCATCAGACCCCCTGAAACTGAGTTACAGGTGATTGTGAGCAGCCACATGCATGCTGGGAAGAGAATCCTGGTCCTCTGAAGTACCAACAAGCACCCTTCACCTCTGAGCAAACTCTCTAGCATTTGCTGTTATGTTTTATTTCATTGATTTCCTTCTTCTTAGGTCTTACATTTACATGAGACATTGGTGCACTCTAATACTATTATACTCACAAATTTGTCAGGAAAAGTTACACACACATACACATACACACACTACATATATATATATATATATATATATATATATATATATATATATATATATATTAAAATAAAATACAACAAACAAAAATAAGTAGCAGAATAATTTATTTCCTACAAGTTTTTGGAAGTCATCTAATGGCCAGAATTTAAGCCCAGGTAGTTTTCTTAAAGAGATGCTGACTCAGCTCCACAGTAGTTCCTCTGGGTGAGAGAAATAATGAAGGAGGTTGTCAGGGCCACAAAAACTCTCTGATCCACCAGTTCTCCTGGTCCATGGAGACTCATTCAGTTCACCAGTTCCTCAACGCTATGAAGAACAAAGAACTCATTTGAGGAGCTCACAGACAGAGAACCCTTTGTGGGGCTGTCTGTTGTTCCTTGTGTCTTGCCAGGCCATGGTGAATGGAGCGGATGGACTGTATAATAAGGCACATGGCTCTCTGTAGAAACTTTCCTAAAGCAGAAAAGTTGCTGATGAAAGCCAGTGGGCTGTGCATGTGTGCTCCAGCGAGCAGTCAAGGTTTCCCAGAGTCTTCAGTGACTGTGGAATGAAGGACAACAGGGGAGAGGGCCACAAACTCCAACTCCCTTTGCTCCTTCCCTGAAAGTGAGAAAGAGCATCAAAGAAATGAAAGGAACTGAATATCCAACAGAAGACTGTTGTATATCCTTCCTTTGGGTCACAGGCATGGTTTGCATTATAAAGCAAAAGACTCCTAATATAACATTTATGAACGCCTATTCCTTGGGTATGCATCCAGAAGTGGGGGAAAATGTATATGTATGTTGGCCAGGATTATTAGCTATGGATAAATGTGTAGTTTCTTTTATGATTAGGGATCAGTGACTAAATCTTGACTTATATATTTTTCCTATTCACTGTTTAATTTTTTTCTCTTTGTAATTGCTTACCGTAAATAAGTACCCACCCTACTATTGTATTACCTAAGAAATACTTCCCAGAAGTTGTTTATTTGAGGAATGTTAGATCATCATTTGTAAGCCACTTTCTCCTATAGAATAGAATTTATATTAAGTAAGCATTTTCCAAATAATGAACATTAATTACATCATGGTGGTAGCACCAGCTATGTAAATTACTCTATTTTAAAATACTATGAAATATTTGTTTTCAAACCACTGAAAGGCAGGTCTTTAGAAATCACTGAGATCATGACTGTAAGGAGAGTATGAATTCTTTTTCAGAATTGTTTTCTAGCTTAAATTCCCACATTGTAAATATGACACTTGTACACCTTTCTGCTATTTAAACACATGGAAAGATTCTGACTGTCATAAAAATATCGGCTGAAAACAGCCCACAGTACTCGGGACATCTTGCCTCCCTCTTCAAATCTCTAAGCACTGCTTTTGGGGATTGTCTGTTGTCATATGTAAACTATATTTTCAAAAACTGTCTCTGTCTCTCTCTGCCCCTCTGTCTCTGTCTCTGCCTCTGTCTCTCTCCCTTCTCCCTCCCCCACCCCTTGTGTGTGTGTGTGTGTGTGTGTGTGTATGTATGTGTGTATACATGCACATTCATGTGCACTGTGTGAGACTATGGATGCACACATGCTATGGTGTGTGCGTGCCGTGACACAGATGTAGAGCTTACAGGATAACCCTATAGTTTAGTCTTCACAATACATTTTGAGACAAAGTCTTTTAATTTTTAGCCTTTCAGCCCAGCTGACATGGAATCATCTGGAATGTGTCTTTTCTACACCTCCACAAGTAACTTTCCATGGGTTGTGGGGATCAAACTCAGGCTCTCGTAATCACAAGGCAAACTTTTATCCACTATCCCATATCTCCAGCCCATGCCTAAAAGAATTTTCATCTGTCTTCTAAACATAAGCAGGTCCCATATTCAGTGCTTGATCTTCTAAATCCAGGATTTTCTATTATGTTTTTCTGGGGTGAGTGCATCTTTCCAAATAGATTTTCCTGTGGCATTAAGGTTTAAAAAGTTTATTTTAATTCCTTTTGGAATTAAAATAATGATTACTGATTTTCAGCAATCAAGTGTGAGGAGATAGAATGTTATAATTTAACCAACCATTCCATGTCTTTTGACATGTGTAAATTTTTATGAACAAACAAATTGAAATGGATAGAGAGTTGAAGGTATAATTAATGAGGCTTTAGCATAGCTACTATCATGATGTTGGCATGTGTCAATATTGTATCTATAAAAAGCCCCAGACCTTAGTAGGCCCTGAGATCTTAGCACAACTGAATCCATGATGGAAGTGCCATTCAGGCTGTAAGATACAGCATGTTGACAGCACAATGTCTGCCAAACTTAAAACAAAGGCCCAATCTATCAAAGTCCATATAGATCTGGGAAAGTCTAAAAATACACTAAACTTGCTTTTTAGCTTCTGTAGTTCTGCTTCTGGCTAATTGTTCTTGTTAACTGAAGTATATCAACCCAGAATATGGTTTTTGTGCTTAAAACTCACCCTGAGAAAAACTTAGGGTTACCGTGGGATCTTGAACACCAAGTGTAGTCACTGGACAACTGGTAAAGATTTTCTATTGGCTTAAATCCAAGTTTGAATAGTCTTCTCTAGTTAATACCACACAACAGTATCTAAAAAGTATTTATGTGGTATTTTGTAGATAAGAAGAAATTTCATCTAAAATATCATCTTTAAAATTGATGATAGAATTAAAGTGGATTAGTCATTTCAGGATTAATTTAGATGACACAGTAGACACAGAACAGAAGTACTCAAGACTGGAAATGATGTCTCTCTACACTGTTTGTGACTACCTAGTTGGAACTGGAATCATATCATCTAAAACAATCATTTTTCATAGCCTTCAGAATTCACCATGCACACAGATGTTTACTCCAGTTTTCCAGCAAAACCATACACCAGGAAGAGACAGCAAATGAGCTTGCTTTGGTAATTGTGTTCTCTCCTGTGATCATTAAATGTGTTTTATCTTTAACATGCTAAAATGCTAAGGTACCACAAGGGAGTACTAACTCTAGAATTAACCTGATAAATCTGAGAAAGCCCACAGATTTGCACTTTAAGCTTTCCTGAAAGAGCTCTTTTCAGTGTTATTTTCCAAAGTGATACTGTAAAATTTTATCAGCAGAAATCCAGAGATGTCACTTAAACTTTCACAGAGGCCAAGAGCCAGTTTTTGTACTTAGAAATGTTTACTGTCATTATATATATAAACAAGCTTTCTCTGGTCTAATTTTAAAATTCAAGCTACTAATGAGACATTGAGAACCTTGAGATGTACAGAAAAAACAGAAAGAGAATGATAAAAATTGAGAATAGAAAATATTTCTTATTATCATATAGTATTCTGGAAGAAAATTATACACTGTTTTTCATCTAGATAGGGTTTTCAGGATGGTAACAGTCAAATGTTTTTTGTTTATTTCTTTCATGTAGAAAATTTAATTCAACAATGAGGTTTATAAGTCAGAGTTTAGGCTGCAAAGGATGCTAACAATTTAAAGGGTGGATAAGATTCGCTTAGATACCTAAATTAACTAGGAATAAATGCATCTCTCTCTCTCTCTCTCTTTCTCTGCCTGTGTGTGTGTGTGTGTGTGTGTGTGTGTGTGTGTGTGTGTGTGTGTGTGGAAGAGAGAGAGAGAGAAAGAGAGAGAGAGAGAGAGTGAGTTAAAGCCATCTTTGGGTATCTTCACTATAGTAGAATATCAAACTCAAATCCTCATTTTTTAATACAAAAAGCACTTTCCTGACTATGGCATCTCCCCACCCCAACTACACACGTTAAGCATGTCTTAAGGACATGCAGTTGCAATTTATAGCACAGTGACCACCTTATCATAGATACATTTGAGTAATACTTATTGGCTGCAATCAGAAAAAGGGAAAGTTAAAATTGTTCTACTCCTTTGGCTTCACAGATAGAGAGACTACTCTCTGCAATAAATCTTCCCATTTGCACTTGCCTTACTCTAGGGGGCAAAATGTATTGTAAATTCATTATTCTATCAACAAAGCAAAGATAACAATCATTCTGCCTAGGCCAATTACAGGAATCATCTGACTTCTTAGGGTACTGAAATCCAGTGGTTTGTGATAATGAGGTGATAAATCAACTTTTGATACAGATGGGTCACTCAGAATGTTGGTCACTCAGTAGATTGGTCTCTTTCAAAATGGGTCTCTCAGAGGCTTAGACTTTCATAAAATTGGTCTATTGGTAGATGGGTCTCTCAGTAAGCCTGGTGGGTATAACCAAGCAAATATCTCCATGTTTTGTGTTTACATTTACAAACCAATGATAAGCAAAGCTAACTAACTTATAAAGCTAGGTACTAGTCAACTTCATAATAAGCTGTCATAATTTTCTTCGACGAAACAAAGAATTATATGCAATGAAACCAACTTTAAAATTTTTCTGGAGTTATGCATTTTCTCTTTTTATTCTCGCTGATAACTGAACCACTCTAAGAGCATTGGGAAGTCATGCTGGGCTGGCTTTCAAGGTGGTTCCAAGTCTGTGGTAATTTGAGGTTTGGAATTTGGTGGGAATCCTAACATGCACTTGCTGATCCCCCAAACTTTCATTTCTCCAGATGGGGCACTCTTAATATTCAGGATTTGTGGTGCTGCACTATTTTGAAACAAATAGAGTGAAGCAGTAAAAAGTAAGTTTGTCTGCCATATGGCAGTTTATTTCTGAGTGCAGAGCCTAGCTGTGAGATGCTCGGTGCTGCAATATGGAACAGTCACGTATTCACACCGGTGCACCTGCTTTTACAGCAAGAAACATTTGATGTGACATTGAACCTAACTGTATTGCGAATTCCTAATCATTTTGGAGACTGTGAGGAGATTTATAAGACATGGAAAATGAAATTCTACACTAGAAGTGGTTACCCTTTTAGTGTATGTATTATTTAAATACGTAAAAGAGCTGAGTTAGGATAGTAATAGGATATGGTAGACAGGAGTATGACCTTAGGCAGAAAGGCCTGTGATCCAATTCTACCCAGGACAGGGACTTCTTATGTATCCCTGGGCCGGAAATGACATTTCTCTGCCTTATCAAATCTACCTTTATAATTGGAATTTAAATAATAGAACCACAGAATTATAAATTTTTTAAAATTGTATCTAGCTTTGCCTCCAGGAAAGATACAATAAGGATATCAAGTGAAGCCTTTTCTTCTGCCACATAAAAAAGTAAATAAAACAAGCAAAACATAACAACAAAAACAAAAACAATTTCTATTCCTAATCACTAGGAAGTGGTTTTCGAGGCCAGAGGTAAAATTTTGGGGAGTGTTTCTTCTGTTGCTGAAGAAGTGGGGAAAGAGTCATCTTGCACAACCCTGCGTGGGGCTTCAGTGTACTTAAGAGGCAACCACATCATTCTAAAAGGATAAGCAATCAAGTGCTTTAGTATCTACAAATTCTATTTGAGATACAACTGCTGAGATCTAGTTGAGACTTTCCATGTATGACTCAAACCTTTCATCCATTCTTCTAGATACCACACTCCATACAAAAACTATGCAGTCTCTTCACAGGTTTTCAGTCTTCGTGTCTTTAAACCTGATGCTATTAAATAACCAATTGACAACAAATAATTACTTATATTTATTATATAAAACCTTGAGACATTTCAAAACTATAAAATCTATGGAGTTATCCGATAATTTTTCCAATACTTTCTAAAATACATGGAGAGAAAGAGAGAGAGAAAGAGAGAGAGAGGTGCAAATATATCTATTTATATTTATATTTCTGATACTTTCTATTTTATAAGGAAAAAGTATGGCCCCTTTTAGAGTGTTGGATAATCTTTATAATATTCTGAGCAGTAGATTTTTAATATAACCTTAGTAAAATACTTTGCCAGCACCCTCATTAATATTATTATCTCTTAATGTAATGTGTTTACTCCTGACAGGTATGTAGACCCTATGGGTGTATCTAGTTTACCACTCGCTTTTCAGCAGTTTTGATGAGAAAAATGGAAGCTGCACGTCCAGTCAGCATGAAGCCCTGGCAGATGATGGATGAGATACCCAAGGGCTGCCAAAGGAAAATACAGGAAGTCACAATAGGTGGGTTTTTCCCCCACAATTCCAGGAGGCAGAAGTCATGGCGTCTATAGACCAGTTCTTTCTGACATACTCACGATTATTCTGCCCCTTGTCTGTCTCCTAGGTTTTGGTGACAAGTGGCTATCAAGTGTGAACTGCAAAGAGCCAACCTCAAATGTATGAATTCCTCCACTTGATTGGTTTATAGGTAATTCTGTGGGTACATTTCTTTGAATAGTGATTGGTATGGGAGAACTCATCTCACAGTTGTGATACTATTATCCTGACTGTATAAGAAATACAACAAGCCATGAGGGATAAGCCAGTAAGCAACATTTTCGTATGTCCTCTCTTCAGTTCCTACTCCAGGTTACACTTGTGTGTTCCTTCTCTGATTTCCTTCAGTGATGTTTTGTACCCTGTAAATCAAATAAACCACTAGCTGGCCCACAAGCTTCCCAGAATCCTCCTGTCTCTGCTTCCCATTTTATGATAAGAGAGTTATAATCTCAGCATTCAGGAGGTGAATGCAGGGTGATCAAAGTTCAAGGTTACCCTTGGCTATACTGTAAGTTTGAGGCATCTACAGCTATGATACCATATCTCAAAACAATAATTAAATTTATAAATACATACTGTAGATACATATTAAAATGTATAATAATTGGGCAGTTTTATAAATGTTTATAGAGTGAATATGCGGAAAAGAATAAGAAAGGAGAAATGTTGTAATTATATTATAATCTTGAAAAGAAAAGAACATTGTGGGACTGGAGAGTTATCTCAGTAGCTAAGAGCATTGGCTGCTCTTGCAGTGGACCTGAGTTGGATTCTCAGCATCCACATCTGAGGGCTTTCAATCGCCTGTAACTCTAGGTAATGGGACTCTGATCCTAGAACTTTTTCTATTATGTGCCTCTGTGTGTGTGTGTGTGTGTGTGTGTGTGTGTGTGTGTGCGTGCACGCGTATGTGTGAAGACACTAACATGCATGCATGCGAGCACACACACACACACACACACATAATTAAAAATAAATCTCAAAATAGAAACTTGCAACAAGGAAAGTCTGTGCTATTATCCTCTGTGTACTTACTCTCCTTCTTCTGATGACAGAAATAAAAAATAAACATTATTCTAGTATTGGTTAGTTTTTTTAAATGTTTAGAATATATATTCATCCCCAAATAGTAGTTTATTTTAGGAATCAAGAAATAACTTGTGGAATGATCTTGTAATATTTTAACCCCTTTAGCCCATTGGGTCTTTGTTGCATTTACTGAACTCAAGCACTAAAACAAAACCTTAAACAATGCAGGAAAGAATGCCTGTGTCTGTAGTCTAATAAAATGATTGACAAAAGAGGAAGCAGGCCAGCTTTGACCCTTCAAGCTGTACGTGCTATTGCCTGGTTTGTTATATGTTTCTTTTAAACACTTATATAAACAAAACCACAGCTTACTCTTCCTCATGTCTTATGTTTTTTGCCCCTCTTTTTTACATTGTATTTATAAAATGTGTGCTTTGAAGATGTGGAATTTTTTTCATGTTAGTTGTTGAATATTCTATTGCACAATACTCCATTATTCGTTTTCAATTCTAGTGTTGATGGAAGTTTGAGTTGTTCAGATTCTAGTATAGTGCTGCTAGAACTCTTATTGTCCAAGAACCCAGACCTGAATGTGATGAGTTTGAGCAGTGTATATACTTACAGTGTGATTACCAGGCCACAGGGCATTCATAGCTATAAATGTACTTAATAATGGCAATCTATTTCATAAAGTGGCTCTACTGAGAAACACTTCCATCAGAAATGTGAGCCTCAGCTGTTATCTGTCGTGCTGATAGATCTGCGTTTACTTTAAAACATAATTTCCATGAAATGTTTGTTAATCCCATGTTGTTCAGTTTTTTTGAATTGTTTAATCATCTGAGAAGTTCATACATGCTTATGATGTGCTTTGAAAAGATCCATTCTTACTCCCTCCCCTTCAACTATTTCCCTACCCCCACGACTTTTCCCTTGACACTTCATTTCTATTTTTAAAAAAAAACCCAGAGTCCACTTAATGCTGCCAGTGTTTGTATTTCTAGATCCCTTTACAGGAACAAGTGTTCTCTGTCAAGGACTGAACCCCAGAAGGAAGCTGGCTTTCCCTTCTTTGGCATGTTTACCCACTTTAGAATCTATGTTTTAAGCTTGTATGTGCAAGCAGGTCAGAATCGGGTATTGTTTTTCCAGTATGATTGTGCTTTTCAAATAATGTAGGACATTCAGTCCATTGATGATGAACATAAATATTCCTAAAATTTCTAGTTTAATAATCTGATCTTTATTGAGTCTTTTTTCGTCTATGTCTTCCTTCTTATGACTTTAGTTTCAAAATATATTATTAATCACTTCCTATTTTTATCCAATTTCTGTTTGGGGAAGGCTTATACCTTTTTCTCCCCTGTGTGTTAGAATGATTTCATTCTAGTCTCTTCCAGTAGTGCATAGTGGGTAGAAATTTATTAATGTCTATGAAATCTATTTGTTACTGGAGTCGACTAGTGAACCTCTCGAACCAAATTTTTAAGTTTATCTGACATATTCGTGTTGTGCTCTCACTATACATAACCCAATATGAAATCTACTAACTCTCAAACGTTTTAGACTATTTTACTTAACCCACCATGTTCATCTACCAGACAAAACAAGCTTCTAAAATTTGAAGAATAAAAATGAAGATACCCATTGCTTATTTTGAATCTTTTATTACCAATATATTGTGAGGAGAGTTTCTCAAGATGATAGATTTTAATCAGTTTAAAACTTGCTATCGAAAGGGTCACATGAGCTTAAGATTGTCACAAATGTTGTCTTACTATTTATAAATGATCACTGCACTTCAACTGTTTAATATTTTTGAGAGTAGTATTCAGCATTATTCAATACTTTCTCTAGATCTAATATTTTCTCTAGATTGGTTCTTCATTTTTGTCATTTGTAATTTGACCTGATAATCCAGTTAAATATTAAGGGAAATAAAAGAAAAAGTCATAAGATGGAAGAGTAGATCCGTTGGTAAACTGCTTGCTGAATAAGTGTGAGGAGATGAATTTGATTCCTAGAACCCACATAAAAGTCAGGTATGGAATAGGTGTGTACCTGTAACCTTGGCATGGGCCAGTTAGGATGGGCAGTGATTGATAGATCATGGAGGCTTGCTGGCCAGTAAGTCCAGATGAAATAGCAAGCTGCTGCTTTAACAAAGAGATCTTGTTGCAAAAAGAATAAAGGGTGGATAGTGATAGCAGAAAGCAACCAACATTTATGTCTGGACTCCACGCATACATGCATAGGCAAAAATACCCACCTTTAGCTGGCCATTCATATATACACCATACACTAACACACACAAACACACACACACACACACACACAACACACACACACATACACATAAAACACACACACACACATACACACACACCACACACACACACACATACACATAAAACACACACACATACACACACACACCACACACACACACACACACATACACATACAACACACACACAAACACACCCCAAAATAATTAACTCTAAATTGTATTTATTTAGGAAAATTATTTAGGAAAATAATGAAAAACCTGGAAGGAAAACTCATGCACAATAATGTAAAAACTGAAAGTGATAAAACACAAAAGATTATGTATTTATCCTATGAGAACAGTACAAAGAAACATAACAGAAGAATGATAACCTCAAGAAAGTTTTGAAACATGGAAAACATTCTTGTTGAGAAATGATGTCTTTCCTTTAAAAGAAAAATGCCTCCCCCCCATCTCTCTCTAAGCTATAAGGTGTTAAGCACAAAGGTTTAAGGACATTGGAGCCAAAACTTTGATCTGAACATTTCTCAGATATTTACTTTGTTGAAAATAATTTTAAAAATAAAATAAAAATTTCAATGGGGAGTAATGTGTAGTTTTCGGCAAGTAGATTAAGTAAAGCACAAAAGGAGACAAAGGGATAAGAAATAGATCAACACGACACAACAAGGAAGGTTGTCAAGAATAACATCTTTGATCTGAAAAAATGAAAAGTATTTGTCAAATATACAATGACATGACAGCAAACAAATGAGAATACCATCACCTTTAAGAAATAGCATTCTTGCTAGATGGTGGTGGTGCACGCCTTTAATCCCAGCACTCAGGAGGCAGAGGCAGGTGCATCTCTGTGAATTTGAGGCCAGCCTAGTCTACAGAGTGAATTTCAGGACAGCCAGAATTACAACAGAGAAACCCTGTGTCAAAAAAAAAAGAAAAAAAGAAAGACAGAGAGAGACAGAGAGAGATAAAGAAAGAAAGCAAGAAACAGCATTCCCACTGTACACAAGTTAAATGAGATATATAGACATAGATGGATAGGCTACTTTCACTGCACTGTTTTAATTTTGAAGTTTTTAAATAAAGTTTTAATTTTAAAAGATCTTTAAATACAGTACAGAATATATTTACACAAATGGCCATAGGTATCTCAACAAGGCAGAAAGCCAGCCAGCATTGTGAAATTGTGGAGAAGAAATGTCCTGAGGTTTTGATAACTTGAGGCAAAATCACACTCAATATCAGTTCTAATTCCACACTATCTTCCTTGTTGTATGTCATAATTTTTTTTTCTGAAATTGTAAAAAAAAAAAAAAAAAAAAAAATTTGAAAAAAATAAAATAAACAGACAAAATATGGGGAGAATAATTTGTATTAAATGACTAATTTTCTATTAAGTCTCAGCTGTAAAGCTGATTAGTCCAAGAAAAACAATAAACATTCTATCTTAATAGTACTTACAAACTGAATATATCCTGAATATAATCCAGTTAAAACCAGCATGCATTTTGACAGACAGCCAGGTAATTAATATGTAGCAAAGCTTAAAAATGTAAAAAAGAGTAATAACATTCTAAAGAGAGGCTCCTTAACATTCCAGAAAATTTTAAAGGAAGTTTCTTAAGACTCAGATAGTTAACCTTAGGAAGTTCCTGAAACACACCAGATGAACCAAACCCCTCCCTCTCTGATGTTACATAATCTGTAAGGAGAGTTGAGCAGACTCAGACTAGCCAAACTAGTCTAAAGGGGACTCTTTAATCTTTTCAGATACCAGTAATTCAGGGAGAGAGCTCCCAGGTTCCAGTTTCTTTAGCCACCATCCATGCTGGGATGGGCTCTCACTGTTGCAGCTGTTGTTGGGTCTTCCTTGATCCTGTAAGTAACTCCAAAACTCATTGGCTCAGCAAGACGGTTTTGGTGGCTCTGTTACTTTTGTCTGTGTTGCGTTTCCTGTCTGGCATAAGTAGTTTTGTGTTCACATCTCCCCAGGAACATTGCCACACAGCAGTCCCTCATTAAGTTTGTATTGAAATGTAATGTTCATGTGATAATATTTAAGGATAGCACTTGGGGATGGGTAGATCATAGCTGTGGAACTTACCTGAAGTGAACTAATGCCCTCACAAAAGAGTCTTGGGGAGTTGACCCACCATTTCTGCTGAAAATTTATGACAAAAAGATCTGTGTATGAAAGATGATTGAGGAGTCTATAGAGAGCTAATATTTCCATCATTTGATCTTGAATGTTAGAGAATCTATAACTATGAATAACACGCATCTGTGGCTTAAAAATCTATCATCCTGTATTTACTATAACAACCCAATGAGCCAAGACGTCAAATATTTTAGAAGGACCTTTTCAGTCTTGCAGTATAGTAATATCTGATTTACCCATGATATACATCAAGGTCCTCAAAGTAAGGAATAATCATTCTTACTTGAATTGAGAGAAATTAAATAACAGAACAGTTCATATAGGACAAAAAGTTATCAACTAGTTCTCAAGAAAAATGTTTTATCTGGAGAAGTCTGTTGTTTAACAGAGAATGTAAGGGTATTTCAGATCAAAACATAATGCTTACACAAGAAAAAACAGTAGAGTAGACGGAAGAATCCAGGGCCCCTGTGGGAATTTAGTGGGTATGTTACACAAGGAAGGAGGAGAGGGTGGTCCTCAAGGGGAAAGCACAAACATGAAGGAAGATGCAGAAAGAGTTTGAATGAACAAAAAAAATTATTTAGTGCTTTTCCAAATTTAATGACAAGCCACTGTGTGGACTGTAGAAACTAATAAAAATTGAATGTTACTTCATGTATGAAGGAGCTGCAAGACTTGAGTTTTTAATGGAAACCAATTAAATGTTGTGATAATTCAAGAGAATGAATGCCAACTACACTGAGTGAAACTGAAAGGGAGCAAATTTAATTTATTCAAATATCAAAAAGAGAATGCAGAGGTGGAAATAAAGTTAGGAAATGAACTTTTGTAGTTGAAATCAACTAGAGATATATCTCTGACATAGGACACATGTCAATTACTTCCTGTTGGAGGGGATACACTTGAAAACTGACCACATCTCTGGTCACCTAGCCAACCAAAGGCAGAGATAACGGCAGTAGAGATATCAGTTAATACTATGGCTAGTTAAAATAATGCTGACAAGTAGGCATCATTCATTAGTTAACATAAACTTCTTGAACCTAAGATGATGAATGATAAAATATATTATTGAATAAACAAACTAGGAAATGGTTGTGGTAAGTCTAAAGAAGCCATTAATGGAGACATATTCCTTAGGAGGCATTACTTTTCTCAAGGAGATATGAAAATGTCTCTATCATCAGATAGATCACCACCAACCAAAGAAGCAATCCCATCTAATTTGGTTTGGTGAATCAATAAGTTCATAGGAATTAATTACAAATACAAAGGCAAGAAGTTATTCATGGAAACATTAGTAACACCAAAACACAGTCTTGTGAGGTAAGAGGTAAATAGGTGAAAGGCTTACTTAAGTTGTGCTTCATTTATTCAGATTTTGAGTGGTAGTCACACATGCTGATATGGGACTTTTTGACAATGTAGTTGTTTTGGAGAATTACATTTCTAACTCATTTTCTGCCTCTTTATTATTCTACTCTTCCCATGAATTGCAAGTTTTAGAATATCAGAACTGCTATTAGGGACAAAATTAATTTATAACTACCAATTGGTCTCTCAATTCAGGAGAAAACTTTTACTTAAAAAAATTTAACCAAGTATAAAACTGCATAAGAAAGATTCCATAGTTTCTATCAATTGTTTCCTTACACCACCCCTTTCACAGATAAGATCTGCAAGACAGTCCTAAAATCCTATTCTCTCATTTACCCAATATATCTGATATACTCAGAAACTAATGCAGACTATGCTACTTGAATGTTTATTCACTATTGTAAAGACTCTCTTATATGATAAAGTTATTAATAGAAATGGAGCTGAGCCTCAGGTGCATGTGATGTCACCCAGAGCATGCAACTGCTGCCACAGCCCTCGCACAGTCAAGCTCTACACTTTCTACCTCCAGGAAAGTCAATATATTCTTCAGTCCATTGGCTATTGGCAAGGTGTGCCTGATCTTCTGAAGTGGACTACATTGATTGAAGAGCACATCACCTCATAAGATTTATAGGAAGATAGCCATAGGAAAACTGCACAAATGAGTCTCTCTTCAGTTAACCTTCTGAAAAAAGTTTAATAAACCCATTTCCTAAGTAGGAAATTAAAAATTCCATTATCACAAAGTGAAGAATAATTTCTTAAATTAAATCTTATTTGAAGCTATCCAGTTAGTCCCTAGTATTTTTCCCATTATTCTCTTCTGAACAAAAATATATGAGTACCCAATTGTGACAAAAATAGACATTTATAAGCACAGTAAACTTGCATCTATCTCATATATGAGGAAATTGAGGTACTATGAATGTTTAACCAAGCTAGGCTATCAGAACATACATGTGGTCCCAGTATGCAGGAGGCTGTGGTAGGAGTCAGAGACTAGACTGGGTTAGATAGTAAATTAAATAGAGTGGTCTACGTCATAAACGCTTGTCTGCAAACAACAGAAAGAAAACTGACTAATTGGAAAGAATATTAGAAACCTGCACTGCAACTAGAACAGAAAGCCATATGTATGTGTACACATTCCCTCCTTTCAGGAAGAATTCAAACATACAAAAGCCTCCTAATTTCTTGAGTACAAAGAGTTGGTGACTTCTGGAGAAGAAGCAGGAATAAATTTTGTGTTTTTTTTTTTTTCTTTGCAAAAGGAGAACCATACAAAAAAATTAAAAACATATCTATTGTAGGTAATCTGTATATTTTAATATAGCTACTAAAGCATCCAAAACACAAAACAATTTAATTCTGAATGAAGAAATGTTTATTATTGAATATATTCGAGTGGAGATGGAATCAGCAGCTGGAGGTATACTTTATCCTTTAAAAATGCTTGAATAATCCCAATAACTTCTGTTCCTTTCTATAAGGAAGGAAACTTCAGAAAAGAGGAAGTGTTATTTAGCTGAATACATGCACACAGTCATGGACACAGTGATTTAGTTTACCAAATTAACAATGAAAAAGCAAGATATGGTCACCACAGTTATTTGTTAATATATTATTCTCAGTAGATATGTATGAATTTAAAAAATATATATAAAGACCATAGAAAACATATCTTTAATTTGGAATAATATGTCATGAAATTTAAAGATGTAAAAGCTAAGCAAGACTTGACAAAAAAATTAAAAAAAAAAAACCCTGATCAGTAAATTAGATGAAAATAGGAAATTTTGTACTTACAGTTTGAAGAAATTAAAATAGCATGACCTCTACCAAACAGGATTTATAATGCATGGAAATATAACAAGATAGTCTAAAAAAGTAAAATGTTTTAATTTTAAAACTTTTAACAATTATATACAAGTAAAACATCTAGCAAATGTTACTGTTCCTTTGTTCTGGCCTCTTAGACACATAATTAAATATACTTACTACATTGTTTTTTCCCTTAGCCTTACCTTTTTTTTTCCAATACATCTTTTCAGGACCATTTTTATCTGCATGCCAGGGTAGGACTTCAAGTTTATCTTTCATATTACCTATCCTATTAAAATGAGAAGGCTTTACATTTTCTTTTTAATAACACATAAGGTAAATTTTAATTATACTATGGTATCTTTATTCTTTGAAGTATGTCCTTATCTACTCGATCCCTCTTTGACCTCACCCATTACCCAATTTATCTCATTCATTTCATAATTGAATCTCTGTAACAGAAACTATAAAGCTATCAAATATCTTCGTAAAAATTTTGTTCTGATTTCACACCTGATATATTTTAAAAGAACATATACACTTCCCCCAATTGGACTGCTTAATCATAAGTATGGTTAATCTGTCGTTGCGCTTAGGTTTGTTGATTGTCAAGTTCCTTTCGGGTACAGCACTGGTCAGCATACACAGTCTGCATGGTGCAGTTTTCCCCATTGCCTGTCCACTCATACCCTCTGGTTCTCAGAATACACTGTAGAGAGTAGATGGATGACACAGATCACAGATGCCTCCTGTCGAAGACTTAGTCAGCACAACTCTGCAGCAATGTATGCATGTCTTTCTTATACTGAATTAACTTCAGAAATGATATGATTAACTATAGGAGAAATTTAAGACTGACTCTAGGAGAAGTTATCTCAGGACCTCTGGTATGTGTCATAGGAAACCTACTGCATTCATTATTTATCTTATGGCGGTGACCAAATACCTAACAAAAACTAGGATAAACCAAAGGAAACCAAGCAAAAACACTTAAGGAAGGAGGAAAACCAGGAAAGCCTGGTTTGAAGGGTACTGCCAAAGCTGGTGGGGAAGGTTCTGTATGACTGAGGCTGGCAGTGTAAGTGTGAAGCTGCACGCCATCACTGAAGACCAAGAAGGAAGAGAGCAGGAACTGGCACTCACATGCCTTTCTCCTTTCCTCATTTTTCTCTGTGTGGGACCCTAGAGCATAGGATGGCACCACCCATATTCAGGGAGTGTCTTCCATTCTCAGTCAATCCTCTTCTTCAACAGATCCAGAAGCCTGATTCACTACCATCCTATGCATTTGTTAATCCACATTAGCATGTCTATTTTTCTTGTTCAGTTCAGGCTTAGGTAGTCTTATTGGTGAGACTTTATGGGTGTAGCTTCTGATATTCCTAGGAGAAATAATCTCATAGCAAACTCCCTGTTTTATTGTCTCCTATAATCTTTCTTCCCTCTCTTCCATAATGATCCCTGAAGCTTTGGTGCAGGAGTTGTGTAGCAGTTGTATGAATTGGGATAGGACTCCAAAACTCTACTTTTCATTGGTTGTGGTTTTCTGTAATGGTCTCAGTCTGTTGCAAAGAGAAGTTTCTGTGTTGCAGGATGAGAACTACACTTATCTGTGCATATAAGGACAAATGGTTAGATTGTGGTTAAGTATTATACAGTTTTTATAACGTTAAAGTTGTAGGTTCTCCTCCAAGCCTGATTTCACTAGCACCGGTCAGTTTATTACATTTCCCAGCACCAGGCATGATTGCTCTTATTAAATGATCTTAAGGCCAATAGGAGAACTGTTTGCTACTTCCAGGGTTTCCCTGACAATAATGCACCCTTAGAATTATTGTGCAATGCTGCTCAGTTTTGTGGCTCATAGGCATCACAGCTGGGTAGGACTGTTTTTGTTGCTTCCCTCCCTCAGAAGCTTGCATAGTGCCTTCTAGTGCCATGAAAGCTTACACATAGATAGGAAGCTTTCAGGTCAGATCTAGCTTGAGGTACTCATAGTTCCATATCCAAAGTACATGGTGTCTCCAGCTACAGGGACTTGCATTATTTTGATAATATATCAAATATAGTATATTTTAAATCTACCTTTAACAACACAGTGAGGTGATAATTTCAGGTTTGTGAGTATACCATCAAATATCTCATAATTTCGCACACACTCACACCTGGGGGTACCCCACTTTAAATTTTGAGGTGAAAAACACAAATACTAGCCAGAAGGAAAAATCCCTTTAATTTCTTTCCAAAGTTTACATATTATTTTTGCCAAAGTAGAAGAGACGTGTATCATACAGGCTATGCCTCCTTGGATGTCTGTTCTCTGCCAGTTTCACTTTAGCACCATGAAGTTCTGACAACAGATGGACTCCCCAAGTTAGTACTTGGAATCCAAAGGTGTTTAAAGGAGTGTGGTGGTAAGTGTAATTCCTTAACGAGAAACTACAAAGAAGGGAGAAAAAAAGCAAAGCAATATATTAAACTCTAAAACTTAGCAGTGAATTGAAATCCTTCATCGGTAGTTTTCTATGTGTTTCCAAAAGTGAGTTTGGAATGGCAAGAGGGCCATGCGGTTATTTCTTAACCCCAACAGTCGATTTTAAAATTCATATTAGTTAGCATTTGGCACAGATAATGACCCTTCTAAAATGAAACAAACAGAAACAACAACAACAAAACTTCTTTACATTTGCCTCGATTTCATGGGAAGATTTCTTTCAGCATGGCTAGTGGTTGCTCCCTACGCTCTGAAACCCCCTCCCTAAATTACAGAGTTTGCCTTGTTTCAGAACTCAATCCTTAGGCTTTCTCATCTCATTGATTCCCTTTAGCCTTGTGGCTTCAGCAGATTCGACTCCTTGATTTATGTGTTTAGCACTCCTGTTTTGAATTCCCCAAAACTATAACAAATGTGCACTTGGAAGCACGTTCAGCATTTCAAACTTATGTACTCCAAATTCTCCATTCTATGAAAGTGCTTAGTTTGGCTTCCTATGTTGACATTTACTTGGAAGGCTGATTAACTCAGCATTCAAGACTGTAGAGTACTTACCCCTAAATTTATTTTGAATATGTTTCTAACTTTGGTCCAAGAATTTTGAAGTTTTAGAAAGTCTTTTTAGCTGTTAATCATAATATGTGATTATTATAAATTGAAGCAACCCATCTTCTTGTTCTATGGAACTTGAAAGGACTTTCAAACTCAAATATGCATTAAAGGGATGGTTGTTGGGATCATTTCTGACAGGTAGAAATGGAAAATCCTTATTCTCATGTTCACAACAGAAAAAAAAGGAAAAAGCTGAATAAAGTAAAAATTAACACCACCTCTCAGATGTAACGTACAAATTAATACCTCCTCATATAATCAAGGTTAAGAGGCCTAAATTGTGTGGGAAATGAAGAAACAGAAAAATAAAGAGAATGCCAAGTTACCAAGAGCATAAAATGCCTTGATAAAATAGCTAGCAAGAAAACTATTAGGAACACTTAAAAGGCAATTAAGGTATTGCTGAATATTGGGACTAAGGAGCTTGGGAGTGAAACCCTCCAGGAACTCCCAGATTTTCAGTTCTTTCCTCCAGAGGCTCTGCTAGGATTTCTCTATGATTAACAGAAAGAAACACTTAAAATATGACTAAAGTATGACAGTGTCTAAATCAAACTCCTGCCCCTAAGGGAAATACTTCTATAAAGCCTCATCTGAGTTGCAGGAAGAAAAAGTAGGAAATCACAATGTACCTGCTAACTCTAGTCTTATGCCAGGGAAAATTGAAAAAAACATAAAGACTACTTCCAACATACAACTAAGGCTTGAACTCAACCAGGAGTAGAAGGGATATGGTCTGGATTTTGATAGAGATTGTGTGACTCATATATCACTTTGTGATTCAAAAACTGTTTTTGTAGAGGTAGATGTAAAAGGCAGTTTATTTGCTAATTCAATCCCTGGACCTAGTCCTGGAGCTTTTCAACTCCCAAGACTTATTGCTGACTGAGTTCACTCTAACTCACTTTGTTAACTCTTCCTCTGATTCATCATCTTAGATGCCATTCTGCCAAATCTTTACTCTGATTCACCCTCAGACTTGGGATTAAAGGCATGTACTCTGTACTTCATTCTGCCTCTGACTTTTAGATTCCCAGTTAATTAGCATGCTCAGACTCAATCTCCTTCTATTCTCTCAATCTCCATTGCTTCTCTCTTAACTCTGAACTGACTATGTACTCTGAACTGAGTACCATGAACTGAAGGCCATGAACTGAGTACTGTGACCTACTTCTAAACTTACTGCTTTCTTTTATATCTGACAGTTGGGATTAAAGGTATGTACCACCATTGCCTTTTTAGTTGGGTTACTTGAAGGCATGTGCTTCATTCCAGCTGGATCACACAGACCTTGAATATGATCCTTTTCCAGAGCAGCCATGTTGCTGAATTAAAAGATTAAATATTTCTCTACAACTTCCCCTTTATGTTTAAGCTATTAATTGTGCTGGAAATAGCTCTAACTCAGTTTAATCTCCTGTTGAAGGTCCACTTCAGCCATCGATACATTGATCTTCCATAACTGCAACAATTATCAGTTCTGATTATCTGTTGAATTCTCTTCAATATTCTTTCAGCAAATGTCCATTTCAGCATCAAAGTTTTCCAGTCTGATGAACTACCACTTCTTGTTTTTCAGCCAGCTTGTTGAGCTGTCACCCAGGATGATCTGCTAGGTGACATTCTACAGGATCTGAACACTGAGAAATCCCAAATAGCACCACCATCTGTATTGATACCAAAGAAAAAAAAATCCGCTGGAACTTGGCTCGATCCTTTCTCAGTACACACCCCTAAAGCAGTTCTGTCAGAAATCCTGCTTCCCTTGTCCTCAGGAAGGAGCCTCTGCTAACTCCCTTTCCTCTTAAACATGCTGATTTTACTGGAGATCTGGACTGGCCAGAGTGTCCAGAAGATGAGCAAGAGTTGGGGATAATAGAGTGTGAAGATTGTGACATTTATGAGCCCATGGAATCTGAGGAGATAGATGGGGAGCCTGTGAATGCCAAGACCAGGGACCAAGACAGTGATCCAATTGAGAAGATGAAACATGGGGCAGATACTAAGACAGGGACCACTTCTTATTTAGAAAGTTTTCTCTCCCAGATGTCTCATGTTGGGACACTGATCAGGAAGATGAAAGCAATTTCTCAGCTCAGGAAGTTCAAGTGGATTCAAATCACCTTCCATTGGTAAAAGGGGACAGTGAGGTAGAGAATCAGTCAGATTAGACATAGAGGTAGTTTCCCAGAAGGAGTCAATGTCAGACAGGATAGTGAGTTTGGAAGACAGAGTCAGCTAACAGCGAGAATCAGTATGAAACCAAGCAGAGCAGTTCAGTCAAAGAAGTTTCAGGAGTCAGCCAGAGTCAGATGAATTCAGTCAGAAACAGTCAGCCAGCTCAGAAGGTCAGTTTGAACCAGCAGCCTGGTGAAGAATTTGAGTCAAAACAGTGAATTGTTTCAGCCAATCAGAAGAGTCAGTTGAGTTCAGTGCAGCTCTGAGTTCAGAAGGAGCTAGTTAGAGTGAGTCAGTCAACAGTAAGTTTCAGAGGCTGAAATATTCTATGCTTAGATTTGAAGATTGGATAGTAAGAAGTAATAATAAATCCACATTCATTCCTACATATTTTACTACTATTTTTTGAATCCATGATACTGAGAATTTTTTTGTCTATTTCTCCTCTTCAAATTTTTTTTGTAAAAACATCTCAAGAGATTTTGTTTTTCTTCTTTGTTTAATCATCGATGTATTTTAAACTCTATCAAATGCATTTTCTAAAATATTTAAATGATTGCACATATTTTGATCCTGATTTCTTTAATGTAGATTCAATATGCAATTACTGGTATATATTAAATCAATGTTACATCCAGTTGTTTCAGGTGTAATGTTTTCTGATTTCTATCAGCACTGCACTAGAGGTGGTAGGAACTGGGAGAATGGAGCCAATAAATAAGGACTGAAGGCTTATGCAATAGCCAACTTTCATCAGAGCCCAAGACATTTTATACTCTGAGGGTTAAGAACCTCTGACTAGATAGGTCATGAGTCCTAGAGTAGAATCCAAACTGCTAGTCTATTTGTATAGTTGAAGACTGGCTTGTTCTGATACTTCTGGTGACTCATTTATAAGTGGTTGAAAGTCTAAATATGGTAATAAGTTTGTTTAGATCATTCCACAATAAATATATTTCAAAACAACAGATGATACTTCATAGATATATAATATTTGTCATCTAAAAATACAATAACAGTATACAAATTAGAGAACACCATCTCTTTTCTTCTTTAGCCCTCTTTGATAGCTACTTTCTTCTTTTTATTAAATTTAAATGATTATTTTTAAGATTACTATTAAGTTATTACTTCCTGCTACAAATACGTTATTTCTTTTTTCA
Organism: Cricetomys ansorgei; assembly: GCA_026225945.1. Taxonomy (NCBI): domain Eukaryota; kingdom Metazoa; phylum Chordata; class Mammalia; order Rodentia; family Nesomyidae; genus Cricetomys; species Cricetomys ansorgei. The sequence continues at coordinate 8,033,161 of JAMJFZ010002307.1, read as the reverse complement.
TAATGTATAATTCTAGACATGGTTCCAACTTTATTGTTGGGTAAAGACAACATACCTCCTGATGGAGTTCTGTTCTCTGTGTCCTCCCATTCTTTTACCCACAAGAATGTGCTGAATTCTGAACTCAGCTAGGATGATTGATAGAAGAAATTTCTGAAAACAAGATATTTATCATAATATTCAATTTACGTTTTCCTTTTATCATTTTTATAATTTTTTGATAAAACTATAAAAATAACATTTTCTTTTTTTCCCCTTCTCAACTATTTCCATCTTATCAATGACTATTTATCAAATGTCTAACATACTCTACTAAATCTTTTCAGCATTACCCTAAGAAATAAGTAAAAGTACCTCTTCATATATAGTCTCTCAACTCTATTGAATTAGCATTCTTTTTTTATTAGCTATGAGTCAGTCACCTTCTCTAGGGCTCTCTATCAGGCCATTATGTTACAATCATCTACCTTTATGCCTATGGCTCCCCTAAAATTATAGTGCTAATTCAAGTCAAAGACTTTGCCTTAATTATATTTGGTTTCCCATAGCTAGCATACAGACCTAGCAAAAACTTATATAATTAAAAGCTAATTATAATGTCTGAGACAACGACAGCTCCCATGATTAGGGAAGACAGATATTGTTCTTTAATTTGTCAGCTGGATTTTCGCTTTTCATTAAAAATTAAAATTTTTAATTTTATTTCGCCGTTTTCTCCTCTGAAAATTTAAGGCAAATTCTTAATGCTGCTTAACTGATGTATGGTTAGATTGTTAGGTACACTGATTGAAATATGCAACAATTCTGATTGGATGGCTTTAAAAGAGGACTGGAACAGAGAACATTCGTTTAGGGATATAAATTCACAAGGTAGCCTTATATTTACTTAAAAGCAACAAAAACAACTACTACAGCCAAATATATAGAGAAACTTTATACTGCATTCTAAAATAGGATTTTTTTAATGCCTACTACGCTTTTGCATGTATATATGTGTATAAGTATGTACACTAAAGTGCAGGTGTTCTCAGAGGCTAGAGAGGCTGTCAAATCCACTGAGTCTGTAAGTTACAGGCAGCTCAGAGCTCCCTGACATGGGTGCTGTAATAGAACATTCACCTTCTTAAAGCCAGTAAGCACTCCACCTTTGAGGCATCTTTTCTACCCCAATATGCAAAATTTCTTAAACATTCATCTCATACCTTAACAGATAAATTTAACATTTTTACACAATGCAATACAATCAAATTCATTCAATTTTTAGGCTAATTCTATGAAACAGACAAGTTTTCAGCATCTAAAAGTAAAGTAGTCATTAATTAGGGTATTTTCAGTGTCAGTATTTTTAATAAACAAAATCAAAACACAAGCATTTGTGCCCACATACACCGCATTGGAACGTAGGCTTATTTACCAAGTCTTCAATGTTTATAGTTTTCTCTGATTTCCAAATACATCCTCAACTGAAACCTGCCTTTTTATGATTAAATTTAACTGTCAGTTATGTCACATGGAGGAAAAGGGATAGACACTTCTTCCCAAGTAATTAATAAAACAAAATTACGATTGTGATTCATAATATTAATACATAATTTTTCCTTTACCTAAATTACTATAAAATGGTTTGTGTATTAGCTTATGTAACAATGATTTAGTACTAAAATCTTATATATTTCCAATGAATGTTTCACTAATTACTTTGGAAACTAAAGATTGGATTTAAAATTATGAATTAGCAAATAAGCATGAGAAAATATTTGCCTTGTTTTCTCAATATAATTTAACTCATACTTTCACAAAGGAGTCTTAATGTGATGAATAATTGCCTAATTTCTTGGACTGGTTTTACTTACTTGGGAATAGAAGTGAGTTATATGTTTTTATGTCTTTAACTACTGTACAATTAGATTAACCAAATCAGTTTGACTCCTTTTCTGCTTCAATTATTTTAATTTTTTTCCAGAACATTATGGGTTAAGATGGTATATCTATGAACTGAAATAACTTATACTAAGTAGTTAATTCAACTTGACAACTTCATATAATGCATAAAACTGTTTTCTTTGACAAATTTAAAATTAAGATTTCACTTTTATAGAATAAACAGAATGTAGGCCAATTCAGCTCTATAAGCAGTCAATTGTGTTGACACTGATCTCTGATCTTGGGAGGCAGAGATGGAATCTGAGGACCTCTTGGGCTACATAGCCAGATGGCCTCAAGGAGGGAAATGGGAAAGAAAGGAGAAAGAAAAATCCTATAAATAGGGAGATGGATCAACAATCTCAAAGTAGTCAAAGAGAATGTGTAACAGGTTTTACTCATGGAAGGTAACACTCCGTAGCTCATTAGTGATCTACTTCAATTGGTCTAAAATTACTTTTTATGAGCTTTTCTGCCCTCAATATGGTACACTATTATAGAACATACAATGAGATTTTGGTCAGAAAAACACTCTTAATCTATAAAATTGGTTTTAAGTTCTCTTTTAAATCATGGATACCTTCCATCAAAATAATCAAATTTTATGCCTATTTTAAATAAGTAAGTTTCTTGTGTTGCATTATTTCCATCCAATCACTATTAAAGTAAAAAAGTCTAGCTTTCTCAAACCTAATTTAGATTTCAATATATAGTATAAATTCATATTCTAAGAAGAACATGTAAGTTTAATTTTTCAGTTATTGTAGTGTTAAAATCACTTTTTAAAAATAAAAATTTGGATTTTAATTTTACAGTACTGCATATATACACATACATGTGTATCTCTCTTCTATATCTGTATCTATCTATATAGAAATACAAATATATGATAGAAAACAAGATAAATAAATGTGAATGAGTGTATGTGTGCATGCCCGTGTTTGTGTATATGCATGTGTGTGTGTGTGTGTGTGTGTGTGTGTGTGTGTGTGTACTGCATTAATCTTACTTAAAGGAAAAAATATATAGTATAGGGCCTGGAGAGATAGCTCGGTAATAAAGCACTTACCTCACAGGTGCAAAGACTTTGGTTCTCTACCACCTACATAAAAACCAGGCAAAGGTGACAATGTTCCCATCATTCTAGTAGGCAGACATAGGGACTCCTGGTACCAGGAGGCCACCCAAACTAGCAGCATCTCAGAGAGTCCTAGATTCAACTGATATACATTTCCTCGTTGCATAAGGTGAAGAGTAACTATGGAAGATATCTGATGTCAACCTCTGGCTTCATCATGTGTGCACAGGTGTATGAAAAGACTTAATGTTGGAATAGGCACACACACAAGAGCAAATACTACATAAATATTTAAAAAAGAAAGAAAAAGCACAGTGTGGCCTTATGATTCACTGAAATGGCCTGATTTGCCCTAGTGGTCTTGTATTAGTTATGTATACATCCACATACATGTGTCTCCATGTATGTTTATCTCCTTTCTCCTCTATTTATATTTTACATTACATTATTTTTTACATAATTTATTTTAAATGTTACATTATTTTCAAGCAAATTAATATTTTAAAATTTTAAATTTTTATTTATTTTATTTTATTTTAATTTTTTTCTGTTTCTGTTGTTCTAAAACTGTAAAGCAGGTAACATTTTTATTGGACAAAGATTATTTTCTTAACTATGAGTTTTTTTTTTCAGACATGCAATTCAACCCTCCATTGCTGTGCCAAAAGCCACATGAGCCCAGAGGTGAATTATTCTGAGATTTGTGATCCCACGGGGCTGCAAGGGATACTCTGAAGTAAAATCCCCAGCAAATTCTGGCAAAAAGAATTTTAAACAGAGCCTCACTGAGCTCACTGCTGTGGAGTTTTTACATTTTCTAAAATGCCCTGAGATCTTCTGCCTGACTTCTGCCAAGAGCAATGGTCTAACAAATCGGGAATAGTGGGTTTTCATTGCTTAATTCATGGAGAGTGTGCTGTTTATTTCCTCAAGGACAAGTTTGTGAACAGAAGACAGGATACTCCTTGGTATGAGTTGTATTTTCAGAACAGAATCTGGAGGAAGATAAAGAGAATATCTATGTTAGCAGCAGGGTCAGTTCATGATGTTTTGACTTCAAGAAAAAAAAAAATCTTCAAGGACACTAAGCAAACCAAGACATAAATAAACAAATAACACTGCCTCTCTACATACAATTATTAACTGTATACAATTTTAATGTTACAAGAAAACATTGTATCCATACAGAAAACAATGTTTTTTAAATGATTCTGTATAAATGTATTATTACTTTTGTCTAGATCGTAAGAGTTTTTCATATAAGTCATCAAGAAACTTCTTACATTTAAATTAAATAGAAAATTATTTTAAAAGAAATATTAACAATATATTCCTTAAAAGAAATACAAATGGATGGATAATGTCCTTGTGAATGTAGGCTTAAGTACAGCAATGTAATACTGTCATTATCAAAAATAAGCCAGAGAATGGAAACGAATATCTAGGTACAAAAACATGCACACACAGAAATCAATGAATACCACCTGCTCTTGGAGCTGCAACAACTATTGTTAAGTAGGTAAGTTATTTTTCCTGCTTTTATATAAAATAGTAAATGTAATCTATATAGATAAAAATAAACATGGTTTTAAAGTGCAAACAAATAGTTTCTTAAGGATACATTAAAACAGTATTTTTATTAATCAAAAATTATTATAAAGTAGAAGAAAAATTGCAGATGCAAAATTATCAATAACATTTATATTTTAATTATGGAGCATATGAAAAATTCATTTCTATCTGAAATAAAAATAAGATAACACAACAGGAAAATAGAGTAAAGTACAAACAATTTTCTTTATAAGGGATAAAAAAACTAAACCTATTATTTGCTAAGAAAATAAAATTTTAAATCTTAAATTCTGTGGTGCATCAATTGTAGTAGTGAATTTTAATAGCTGCAATGTGAACCATGGAGAATAAAATAGCTGAACTCCATATGATACTGGTAGACATACAAATTGGGGTTTGCAATACAACTTCAATAGAAAGATTGTGATAAAAATGTTCATCCTAGAAGAATCAATATATAAATTGTAGGTAGTCGTACTTTGAACTTCTATATAACAGTTATATTGGGCAAATTAGCTATAGGTTTTAAAATATCAGTATTAGCAGAAAAGTAATGTCACAGAGCTTACAGTGAAAGTCAATTTAAAAATTATTATTTATGATAGAACTAGGGAGAATGGGATAATAAGGAAGTAATAAAGAACTTTAAAGAATGTAGGATTCCGTATAGTTCCTCAAATAGAAACCTACTGTTGTAGAAACTCCTGTGAAAGAAATTTAAATGGAGTCACCAAATAATGGGGAGAAAATACCCCATCAAGGAATCATTTTCACTACCAAGTGGAACATCTAGCCACAGGAATGGGTTACATCCAGGTTAGTCATTAGCAATGGGAACCCTGAAAATTTCCAAACAACTCAGTCTATTTCCAAGGAAAGGTTGTTGTCCACAAACTTAAGGCAAGACTTTATTAATAAAGATAACTCTTATATATCATATTGTACATTCAGTAGTTGAGTTACTGAGTTAGTGTATAACCAGGGCCTTTACACTTACTGTTCATGGTTCTGAAAGGTGCTCTGCATGCAGAGAAGAAATATAAACACCAACTTATATATATATCCTGCAATCAACAGTGATGATCTGTTTATGTGATATGCTAGTGCAATAGTGGTATAAATGTTATAGGAGTAACAAACCACTTTTATTGGGTTTAGGGCCACTCCACCAAATAGAACCCATGCCTGACATTGCTCAGATAACCAAGAATCTGAAATTAGGGTAGCTGTCCTCAATATTTGGGCCATGACCCCTTGAGGGATAAAATGGCCCTTTTCATAGGGGTCACCTAAGACGATCTGTATATCAGATATTTACATCATGATTCTTAACAGTAGCAAAAAATACAGTTATGAAGTAGCAACAAAAATAATTTTATGGTTGGGGGATCACCAGAAATGAGGAAATATATTAAAGGATCACAGATTAGGAAGATCTTGAACCACTGATCTGGGAGAAACAACCTACTACTGTTCTACTACAAAAAACATAAAAATAAAATGACACCTATTGATATTCTGTTACACCCATAGATCAGTGCCTCCTTTGGCTTCCTTTTGCAGTAGAAGATTCACAGACCCACAACTAGATAATGTACAGAGAGTGAGAGACTTTAGAACAGTCAGTTCTATGTGGGTTGTCGTCCAGACATCTTCCAGGCATCTTCCAGACACAACATATGCATGTGCATGTGCATCTTCCAGACACAACAAAGACGGAAACACATATGAACTCACAGAGACTTGGCAACATGTGCAGAGTCTGTACTAGTTCACACCATATGGGGTCCAGACCCTGAGAGAAGCGGGTAGACTTGAGCACTCATCCCAAAGCAAGAAGCTATCAGCAACTATTTGCATGGAAAAATTAATTTTCCCCATTTGAGTCTAATTGGATATGTTAACTGCACTTAAGTGTAGGCCCAATGCCCAGCAGTAGATGGCGAACAGAAAATGAAAGGTAATTTGTAGACTTTTTGTCTCATACTGCTTAGTTTGTTTGGTTAGTTGTTTTTAGTTTTTGTTTGTTTGCTTTTGTTTTCCTTGTCTGTCGCTCATATACTCCACTTTCCAATTCTGTGTTCTTGTAGTATGTGTGTGTGTGTGTGTGTGTGTGTGTGTGTTTCTTGTGTTTCTCTTTATTTTTCTTTTGTATTCTGGCTTTTCTTTCTTCATTTTTTTTTCTTTTTTGCCTGTTACTTTATTTTCTAAAGAGGAAGAGACATAAGACATACAGTTGGGTCATTGGGGAGGCTGAGAAAGCTGAGAAAAGTTAGGTGGAGGAGAGAACATGATGAAAATGCATTATGTGAAAAAAATCAGTAAAAATCAATGTAGGAGTAGTAGATACAAGGATACATTAGTACTATGGGCTATGTGTTCATGTCTAAACAGCTGTAGCACACACACACACACACACACACACACACACACACACACTCTCCTTATCTGAGAGCAACACATGGACAGGTGTGGCCACAACTCCCCAAATGATCGGTAGCTAAGAAAGTTATGGAACTCACCGTAAACTTTCCAAACATTCCCGAAAAACTCTTGTTACAGAAAATTAGTATCTTTACAAGTTTACTGCTACAACATTCAGAGTTCAGAAGTTCCCATCGACAGGCTCTAGTGAGTGTAGGCGGTGTCAACCATGAGAAATGTCGATCAGCAAGGTTGCCTGTGGGAGCCTTGCCAAATTAAGAAAAAGACCCTTAATTGTGTAATAAAGTTCCAACTTTTACAGCAATTTTATCATGGCAAAATTATACTAGACATAGAATATGATATTTAATGAGCCATCCATCCTTTTCGTGTTCTTTACCTAAGAACAAAAGGCTTAACCAAAGAGAGTCACACTAGGGCAGGTTCTCCAGTTATTGTACTGTTAGCCCTTTAGTGGATCCCAGTTTTTTGTATGAAGATTTTTAAATCCTGACTCTCGGACTCTTATAAGTCTGCACAAATTTCCCATGGTTTGTTTTTGTTTGGTTGGTTGGTTGGGTTTTTTTTGTTTTTGATTTTTAGTTTGTAAAAGTAAATTTGTGTTTGTTTGTTTCTGTGTAAGAATTTTTTTAAAACATAGATTTTAATTTTTGGTTCATAAATAATATAACAGTAGTTGCTACATCACTTCATGGTTGATCTCCAATCTCTGTGAGGTCATTGGCAATATCCTTCTTGGAATGCTGACCTTAGTAATATTTTTCTTTTACTTAGTTTACCTTAAAAGTATTTATTGCATTAGATAAATCAAAATCCCTCATTTTCATTTATTTTTCTCAGTTGGTCTTTCTATTTCACACTGATTTAAACCCTAGTCTAATTACCTTGTGTCTAAAACTAGCTTTGAGTTTAGTTTTGTCTTCTTATCCAAGATTATTAGTATAAAAATCTAGGTGCTTGATTTTTATTTTTTATATTTTATTTTTATTGATTAGTATTATTAGTTGTCTTTGTGTTTCTCTCTCTATCTGTATGTATAAGTGTTTGTATCTGTCTCTCTGTGTGTACGTGTGTGTGTCTATCTGTGAGTGTGTCTGTGCGTGTGTGTGTTGAATTAATGTGAGCTGACATATAATACAGTATTCATGTTGATGTCAGAAGATAACTTTCAAGATTTGGTGTTCTGCATTCAAATTGGGATATGAGGTTCAGACTCTGATTTTCAGTGTTGTGTGACATATGCTTTAACCCACTGAGCCAACTCACTAATTTGAGGTCTTATTTTAGTAAGACATTCATAAGTGTAACTTTTCCATAATGCCATTTTTTATTTCAGTTTTCAAACTATTACACTTCTATTTTCATTAATCTCAAAATATTTTCTGATTTCAAACAATTTATATTTTTGTTCATTATCAAGTTAAGCATCTCTACATTTTGGAATTTGAATTTCTGTTATTTGTTTCTACATTATCTTCATAGAGAATAAAGAGCAAGCTTTGATTTCAAACCTTTTACATACATTTAGAGCTCTTCTGTAATTGGTATAATGTCTACCCAGAGCTGCTTGTGTTTATTTGGAAATCATGATCATTCTGCTATTGGGAGGCTGTCAATCAATAGGTTTCTATTAGGGATCGCTAACTTATAATATTGTTTAACTTTTTCACTTTGTTACTGATCAGCCTAGATCTAAGTGATGCTGATGAAAGTGTATTTTAATCTCTAGTATTAACTCGGTAACTTCATTTATGTCAGTTTTCTTTCCTTCATGGAATTTGACACTTTACTCTCAGTTTTATTATTAAGTTTGTCATTGTTAAAAATTTCCGGTGAGTCACTGTTTCATCATCATAAACCATCTGTCAATATTTCTAGTAAATTTACTGTGATCTATGTTGATAATACCACTGTAGCTTTATATCTTAGTGTAACTTAAGTCCAAAAGAATTGTAAATCTGGAAGTTTCTACTGGTCTATCTTTGTCTACAAATTTATCTTATGGTTCATCTTGATTTTATTTCTAATTAACTTTTTTGGGGTGGTGGGGAATAGCATTGTTCTGGCTTTAGATTATGATCACCCTGCCCTATGATTTCCCTGCCCCATTCTCAGAAGTTCTGGGATTCTGGTCATGAACTACCAGATCTCTTACAACTGACTTTTTTTTCCTTCTCAGCGTTGACCTGCTTCTCTGAACACCCAGAGTATTGAATGTATCATCATTTACATTTTCCATCATGTGTTCCTCTTGACATATTTATTTTTGGAAATTCAGACTTTTGTTTTGGGTACTAGCTAAAATTTACTTTTAGCTAATCTTAGATACACATTCTCTGGTGATACTCATCACCAGAGATTTTCTGGTTTTCTGGAAATAAAGAATCTATGTTTAAAATCATTTTCATCAAAATGTATTATATTTCTCTTATTTTAATGTCAGTTATCATTAATTTATCATTAGGCTTACTTTTTAAATTGAATTTTGTTTCAAGGGGATATAAAAAGAAAAAAATGATATAAGAAGGGTTGATATGAGACATGGTTTTAGGCATCTGCTGGGAGGCTTAGAGCACATAGCCATTGACAAGAAAAAGCTTGGTAGTTCGAACATAAAGTGTTCTCCATAGGCCCATGTGTTCAGTCCCTAGGAGATAAGCTAGTGCTATTTGTAAGACTGTAAAACATTTAGTAGCTAGAACTAAAAAAAGTGCATAGCTGGAATGGGATTTGAGGAGGTACACCCCAAGCTCACTCTATCTCTACTTTCTGCTTCTTGTTCACTAATATGTGAAGAAGAGAAGGTCCTCATCACAGACACTATGGGTTCAACCACCAAGACATTGTCCCCTGTATGATGGGTTGTATCCTCTTATGCTGTCATCCATTAAACAAATAAACAAAAAAAAAACACTCTAGGATGTTTCACGTCAGGGTTTTGGTCTGAGAAACAAGAAAAGAAGCTAAAATGAAGAACTAGAAAGCATAAAGATTAACACAATTACACAAAATAAATGTTGATTTTGCTCCAAATCCTCTATATAATGGAATCACACTTTCCTAAAAATAATATTAAAGGTCTTTAGAATAAAAGCTTCATTTAAATGATTTCAATGTAGCAAGGAATACATATCATTTATTTGTAAGTAACTTGGAAATTGGAGAAGCATACTGTCCCAATCTTCATAGTGTAAACACAAAACCATGTCCAGGGAGTTGTGATTCTACTAGTTTCACAAAGCGTAGTTGGGAAAGAAGCTGGTATGTTTTTTAAATCTGTGATTTGTGAATGTCACCTGAAAAGATTCGCTTGTTTTATACTAGATAATCTGTAGTCACTATAATTACTTGTACTATGTGCCAAAAAAATCAAGTGGTTTCTTCTGTAGCCCAAAATTAAAAAAAAAAAATTCTAAAAATATCTTTCTACGTTTACTTGGCCCTGATTCCATGCAACAATTGCTTCCAACATTATATGATGTGTTTTTATGGCTTTTCTTCTCTGCCAGCATTTCAGTATCTATACATTTCCACATTTTCATAATTCTCTTTTATTTTGTTCCAAGTGGCATTGTGTTTGCACATAAATTCCTTTTTCCCTTGTCATGTCTGCTAATCTCTCTGCTGTTGTTGCGTGTTTGGCACAGCAAGTTCAATTTAACTGAGGAAAAGCAGGCTGTCTATTCTGCTTCATTCATCATCATCAACCAAGATCATTCTGGAATCAAAACTTGTTTTCTATTATCTTGTTATTTTTGGTGATGATCTATGGAAGGGAAGGTAGATGGTGGCAGGGCATGGGGTAGAACTGTTCTTTATAACACACATCTGCCTCAGTCTAGTGACCTCGGGGGATTTGTGCTTCTCTCATCTACAAACATAAAAATTCAGAGAAAGCTTCTTTCAGCAAATGTTCTTTAGATTAAGTGTTAGTGCACAGCATCAGAGGAAATTCCAGTGTCCAGCACACACGGACTGCTCAGATTATCTGTATCCTCAGAAAAGCCCAGCTGAAGTATGTCCTAATGTAATGAGGAATTATAAATCACTATTTTTTAATATTTTGAAGAAGCAGGAAGATTAAGTATAACAGAATAACGTTTTCAGAAACATATTTAGGAACAATTGAGCAAAGTGTTTTCATTTTATTAGTAAACTGAGAGAAACACACATAAATTTTTCCCTTCTCTAACACAAGCAGGATGACATTTGTAATGAAAATGAGGAAAAACATAAAAACTGATAATAGATTTTTATCTGATTTAGTAAAAGAAAATACGCTATTGACATCTGCCTTAAGTAGTCTTAGGGTGTTAAAAAGAAGTGATTCACTCAGTAAACTTCTGTCGTGTAGTTTTAAGTATGATAAATGACAAATTAATATACAATCGCCTTACTATACACTATGCTATGTATAGGAATGTTAAATTTTAAAACATATAAAGTGTTGCTAGTTGAATGCACTCATCACAGGATAAGCTTATAAAAGATTTTTAACCTGTCTATTCATTTAGTCTTTACAGATTTCATAGTTCTTTAAAATAATGGGATAAAATCGAGATAATTCTATACAAATTTTTAAGTACTCTGTCAATTAAATAATGACTATTGTGAGCAAGAATAGACATAATAGTCATAGATTAAAAAATGTGTCTTATAATTTAATTTTGATGTTTTTCTTTTCTGCTTTTAATGCAAACTGGAATGCAGACCTTTGCACATGTAAAACAAGGTTTCACCATCATTCTATACTACGAGCCTTTGAGGTTTTATCCTTTCAGAGAACATTGAAATTTAAGGCTAATTTGCAGGGCCTGAAACTTATGATTCATCACTTTTGTTATTTGATTTTGTTCCAGCTCATCTGAAACCTTTTATTCCATTGTAAAAACAAAGCCCTGGGTATGATGGACTGCTTAGGGCTCTGATAATGTTACTTTTGACCACATGCAGAAAGAAATCCCTGCAATATCCAATATACACCATCAATCAACTTAGAACTTCATGTGAAAGGGAAAATCATTTTACAGTGAGCAATGTGTTCCATGTGAGGTACTCTTATTGATATGAAAACAAATTCCACTATCAATTTGTCTAAATTTTTCTTGTGAAGAAAATAGTTTAATTCTATAAAAACAATCTTCACAAAGTAAGTAAAACGTCTTAGGTCTGAAAGAATTTAATATATCAAGGAAAATATTCACACATAAACTTAACCATGATTTCAAATCATAAGCACCCATATTTTAAAAGAATTACTTTTAAAGTTTATTCACTTTTACTTATGTGTCTGTGTACACTTAAGTGTACAAGTGGCCACAGAGGCCAGAAGATGTCAGATCCAGTGGAACTGGAGTTACAGGTGGCTGTGAGCCACCAAACATTGGTGTTGTAAACCACACTCAGTTCCCGTGGAAGATTAGTAGGCACTTTAAGTGCTGACCCATCTCTTCAGCCCAAGGAGGTCTCTTTCTTACTGTACCAAAATTGTGTTCTTGACAACTCTGTTAAAACGGTATTTCATATATGCAGTTTTCTAAACATGATTGTCCTACATGAAACTTTTAACTTTTCATAAATGCTATATTTTATTTTTGTGTACATGATTTCCAAAGTTTTGCATTTAATTGAAACAGTATTTGGAACTGTGGTTGATGGAGCACTGGTAGGAAATTTGTCAGTTTAACAGTTTAAAATCCCTTATTTTATTAAGGGATTTTTTTCCCAGAAATTGTAATATACAGGAAAATTTTCTTTACTTAAGACTGCAAGAATATTAGTTGACAATATTATAAATTCCAACATTTGCTCATTTTAATATATGAACACAGCTGCTCTATTCATTTATTTGCTTGATAAGCCTTTAAAGGTGCATATTGTACCAACCGTAATTAACATTCTTTTAGATATTATGAAGACTGACCAATAAGCAGTTAAGCATAGTTGTTTAAAGAGTAAATTATTATTAAGGTCAATAAAATACAACACACAAAGTAAAAGTACTTTAGACAAAGTGAGGGTCATAAAAAGTTTTCCTTCAAAGTTCTATGTAAACTATATCATGAAGAGTAAGAGTAAGAAATGAAATGGAAAAAGTACCGAGATATGAAGTGATGTGATTACTTTAAAACTTCAAGGGTTTAAGAGAAGTGTGTTAGGACACAAAGCTAACTGAAATTAAACTCTACATGGTTGATACGTTCTCAAGACTCTGGACTGACATTTTCTTTCTTATATTTACCTTTTCTGCAAAATCTTAGTCCCTCTCACCCCAGGGTTCAGTGAAAGACAATTAATGAAAGATGGTGTCATAAGCACAAATGTACAGTACTTATCTATTCTGAAAACTACAATAATAAAAGTAGCAGAATTGAAATCGGATAACCCAAATTAATGAAAAGCCTAGGAAAGACTGACAGTGTAAAAATTGTGCAGGAGATTTCAGTGTACCCCTGAATGATGAAAAACGGAGACATGACAGGGCATGGCTGCCAGCACCTCTAATCACAGCACCCAGGAGAGAGGGGTAGGCAGAGCTCTCTGAGTTCAAGACTGCCCTGGTATATAGAAGGAGATTCAGCACAGTTAGGAAGGCAGTTAGACCATGTCTCAAACAAAATAGATAAATGATAGTTGAAGTTGTTGGGCAGAGAAGCTATAAGTAGAGTAGACTGAAAAAAAAAAGGGAACAAGGATAAAAAGGGCTGTAGTGATGTCTCATGGTTAAGAGTGCTTTCTGATCTGATTTCCTGGGGATCTGAGTTTGGTTCCCAGCACCTGCTTGTATAGTTTTAAATTCTCTGTATATCTAGCCCTAGGGGATCCAAAGCCCTCATCTGGACTCTCTGGGTACCCACCCACACAAATGCAGAGAGGATGGGGGAGAAGAATGAAAGGGAGGCAGAGCAGATAAACAGGAAACAGGTTTCTTGTCTTTCAAAAAGGAAGAAGAAAGATGAGGAGGACAGAGAAAGGAAGAGGAGAAAGGAAAAGAAGGCAGGCAAGCTAAGGAACATAGAAGATGCTAGATACTTGGTAACAGAACCCCCAGAAAATAATATCAAGTCTGTTCATGAAGATTACAAGCATGTTTCTTCCACTATTATTAGGTTGTGTCTCCTTAGTCAGAAGTTTTGAAGTTTCTAAGCCAGATGCGCTCAAGAGTGAGAAAAATAATTCTTACCTCTGTTGTTCATGTTGTTTTTCAACAGAAACGAGAAAGAGAGAGAAGGAATGAGAGAAAGAAAGAATGGAAGGAAGGAAGGAAGGAAGGAAGGAAGGAAGGAAGGAAGGAAGGAAGGAAGGAAGGAAGGAAGAGAGAGAGAAAGAGGAAAAGAATTCCAAGATTCTACTCACCTACCAGAAAGTGATGGCTTTAACCCCCAGGGCACATCAGATGTATAGAACAATGACAATCACTGGTTCCTAGAATTTCTGACACATTTCTGAAAACTTCCCTGTGCTAGGTTCTCCCATTTACATTTCAGGGAGTTTCCACTACACTAAGTCTCCAGATTTCCCCCATTTCCCCCTAAATATCCCCCAATTCTGGTCATTTCTCCCTATATACTCTCCCTCAACTCCTCTCCCCTGACTTGACCCTATTCTTAACCCTGTCCTCCTCCAGCCCATATGAAACATACATTCTCTTTCCCTGTCCCAAGGAGATCTATGTTTCACAGACTCTTTGGCCTGTGGATTGTAGTACAATTGTCCTTTACTTAAGAGCTAATATCCACTTATAAGTGAATACATACTGGGACCCTTTTCCTCCTGCTGGGTTCCTTCCTCCAGCTTTGATGTAAAGGCTGGAGCCTGGTCTTCTTCCATTCTGATACGCTCCTTTCGAGTGGTACCCTGGGAGGCTTGCTCTTTTCTGATGGGAAGTAGATAGGGGATATGCATCTGTGGGAGAGGGGAGATAGGGGATCTGGGAGTAGTAGAGGGAGAGAAGGACAGAACTGGAATCTATTATATGACAGAAAATACATAAATTTAATAAAAAGAAAACTCCACCCAAATTTCTGGAGTAGAGAGACCATTAACAAACAAACAGGAAAAGCACCATTATAGGAAGAAGAATCTTCACAAGCTACTAAATGGAAAAGCTGGTATCTTTAGATGTCAGACAGTAGATGACACATCCAGGAAGAATCACACCTTAGTATTGAAAATTGTCTCTGATTAGTTTAATTTTTGAAAGTAAAATACTTGGAAATAGATTAATGAAAGGTAAAGGCAAATGGCTCAGAAATTAGAATTTGTTATTAAACAGTAAGGTATAAATAAAATTATCAGAATGCTACTTCAATATTGTAACATGAAATCATCAAGCTCCTAACATGAGATCATTATTAAAAACAGACAAGTTGCAAGTGAGTAAGCAACCAAACAAATGACAACACTGAGGTTCCAGAGCTATGGAGCATGTTATCTTCGGACAGGAAGATCCCAAGGGCTAAAATGGATATGTAAAAAAAAAATCAGATATGAGTTAAGTTATAAGATTGGACAGTAAAGAAACAAATAAATAAAAACAGAGAAGTGAGGATTAGTACACTGACAAATATAAAACCCCAAATAACACTTCCAGTGAAGAGGCTGGTAGAAAATTCATCCAATGTAGATTAAGAGAACATTCAATATTTAGAGGGATAATCTTATAAAGCAAACATAAACTTAATTACATAATGGCAAAGTTAGAAACAATGAGTGATAGAATATTAGATAATTATCCCAAGAAAACATAGAAAGACGATTGTGGTCTCCACACAACCTAAAGATCCGAGCCATAAAAGAGTCTTCTGCTGCTAGAGGCAACGCAGGCTAGATCACCATCCAACACCAGAGATTAATAACTAGAATACTTAGGATGAGGTTTGTTAAACGGAAAGGGAAGAAGCAGGGTGTGGTGCATACTTGCCACCCCAGCGCTCAGGAGGCTGAGGCCGAAGAACTATACACAAGACTAGTTTTGGCTTCCCAGTGAATTGATGCATCATAAAGTTTCATTTTTAAAGTATTTTTTAATGAATGTCTAGGGACATTGGGTGGATTTGAGGTGGATTAGAATTTCAGAGCATTTTCTGTTTTTACAGAGGACTCAGGTTCAGTTCTCAGCACCCACTTGTACTTTTAGTTTCAGGGGATCTAATGCCCTCTTCTAGCCTTCAAAGCACTGCACTCACTTGGTGCATATTTACAGGCACGCAAAACATATATAGACATAATATAGAAAAAATACACCGGATGTTTTTATACATAGTGACATGTAATGGAACACATTGCTGTAAATTTAATGGTAAAAGTGTGCCAAACTCCTGCACACACACGTAGATAAGTATATGATGACAATTCATGTGTACCTCTATGAGGCTTGCTGCAATGCATTCTGGGAGGGGGGAAGAGACCTTGATCAGACACTATCCACTGAGGCATTTTTCACTTCCCTGTCAATCAGTTCTCAGCTTTGCCTACTCCATCTGCACGTTTCAGCTAAACATACACATGTTCTCCCCTGCTGTTACTTTCTGGTCCAAAAAAACAGCAGTGGATAAAAAGGGAAGAGAAAGAAGACAGGATAGTCTGAAGACTTATCAGCAGAATGGAAGCTCCTAACCTGTAATAAGTGTTCTTGTGGGTAATCTGGACACGCATTGAGCTATGCATTTGCTTCCTGTGCTCACTATTCTGTGTGCATTGTAGGTGTCATATAATTATGACACATTGACTATACATTTTTCCATCTAATTCGAAGAAAGAGCATATGTCTGCTACTTTACTCCTGAATTAAGAACATTATACCACCAGCTTACATCAGAAATAAGAATTCCAACTTATCATATTTGTCCTGTTGATGTTTAGCTACCATTAATTTGTTTATATCTAAGATTTTCCTGCAATTTAGAAAGTAATCACCAAAGACTTAGGCACATATTTTGTTTTCCTAAGGCCATATCTCAGATCAGTTAAAATCCACACCTACACATTATTGTCACATTGGTTTCTATTGACTGCTGCAGATCCACTTTCTACTGACGCCCTCTGTGAGACAGAAAAGAAAGACGCTTGTTCATAGATTCCCTGGAGCACAGCGTTACCATTGATCCATGGTTTTAAGGGCTTTAGTCACTAATTTCCTCCCACCAATGGAGAGACCCATTGCTCAGTGTGTTTAGACTCTTATGGCTGCCCACTGTGACTTTAGTTCTTAATCTGCCTGGAAGTGTCAAAAGTCACGCTGCTGCTTGGAAAGAGAGTGATTTTTTGTAAACCTGCTACTGAGTGTGATGCTTTTCTTAATACTAAGATGTTCTGAACAATGGAGAGAAGTACAAAAATACATTTACTTTCTTCACTCTTGAGTAAAAAATCACTATGGCTCATCTACATATGTCAGAAAATATTTAAACGATGCAATTTCCTTGAAGGAATACCAGCCTAAGTACTCTGCTTAGGAAGTTCACATGATAATACGTAATGTTCAAATATAAGTTAAAAATATTGACACTATTAAAAGAAAGAATGCATTTAATATTTTTAACGTTTACTTCTTAATGGTTGAAGAACTTTCTATTTGCTGAATTTACAAGAATTTCTTCTCATTAAGGTTCAATTTTACTTTTTACAAATAGGTCAAATGTATTAAACAGCACAATATGCATAAATATGTTTAACCTCATTGTAAAAGAATATGCACAAACTGAAACATCAATGAGTTTTCATGTTTCACTTTCTAAGTAAGAAATATTGAAAAAGTAGTAGTAGTGCTAAATATGGAAATAGTTCTTGTAAAAAATAAATTATTTTACCGATTTTAGAAGGCAACTTATCAATAAGGAATTTCTCATTAAGATGTTTGACCTCTTAATATTTAACCCCATCTTTATGATCTATTATAAAATATTAAATCTAAATTGTGAAAATAGACTTATAAACAAGTGTATATTATAATATTATTTCTAATTTGTAAAGGTAAAAATAAAGTCTTATCTACCATAAGGAAACTATGGGTTCCATCCATAGTATGGTTTTATCTAACTGTCTTGGGGTTACATAGCTGTAATTTGAAATTCAGTACTTGTGATGTAGAAAAAGAAGGATTATAAAATTTAATGTTATCCTTGACTATGAAGAGAGTTCAATGACAGCCTGGGCTATATAAGACCCTATTTAAAAAAAATTAAAATCAAATTTTAAAAAAGACAGGAGGGAACAAAAATTATCAAAATCTCCAATCACCCAGTTTTGTTCCCTCTCTCTGTCCCAATTTGCTTCTATGTTGCTCTGATAAAACACTGACCAAGGCAACTATGGAAGGAAATTTCATCTTGTACTTTACAGTATATTATCAAAGGAAGCCATGGCAGAACTTGGAGGCAAGAACTAAAGTAGACATCACCGAGGAATGTTGCTTACTGGATTGGTCCCCATGGCTTGTTCAATTATCTTTCTGTCTTTTTATCTGTTCTATCTCCTAATTCCCTCTGCCTTGGCATTGTACCACCCAGAGTGGTCTGAAACCTTCTTCATCAATCAGCAATTTAGAGAATGTTCCACAAGCATGGCCACAGGTCATTCTGATGGGAATCTTTCCTCATTTGAGATTCCCTGTAGGTTAATGTAAAGTTGATTTTAAAAAAAAGAAACTAACTGTAAGTGTAGACTTTATTTATTCTTTTCATGGGTTTATAACAGAGAACAGTTTATTCATTGCTAATTCAATACCCAGTCTAGAGGTTTCCAGCCTCCATACAATCTAATCTTCAAGATGCAAGCCCAGACCTAGAAGGCTTCAGCCTCCATACTATCTAATTTGTGAACCCAGAATGTTTCAGTCTCTGTGATTTACTACTGCCTGAGCTCACTCTGACAAGCTGACTTCTGAACTATCTCTTTTCACTCTGAGCTGTATTGTGAACTCTGAACTGTAAGTAGTAAATCACCCGCTTCTAACTTTGCTTATTCTGGACTGGCTCTGCTCTTCTCAGCTTCAGCTTCTCCTGAACTGAACTGTCTATGAGCTGACTATACTCATACTGCCTGACTGAACTAATTCTTCTGCTTTCCTCTGAGTTCTGCCTCTTGTCTGCTTTTCCTCTGCTTCTACCTTATTTCTCTCTCTGAACTCTGCCTCCACTTTTGGCTTCTACTCTCTGCTTCTATTTTCTGATCTCTGCTTCCTGAGATTAAAGGCACATGCTACCACATTCTACTGAGTTGGGATTAAAGGCATGCACTACATTGCCTTAACCACAGAAATTCCTTTCACCTAACATTAGCGCAGAAAGCAGGATTAGTCTGCCTAACATTCTTTCTGCATTGCATCTGAATTAAAGGCTTCTGGATGTGGTCCCTTCATGCAAGAATTTGGATGTGATATGATCCCCTTCCTAGCTATCTATCATATAGGCCTTTCAATATGATACTTTGGTAGAGCAGCCATATTGCTTGATTAAAGGATTAAATGTTCCTCTACCATGAACCATGGCACATTCCTTTTCCCTGAATGTTGGCTTCAATTTCTCCTTCTACAAAAGTAATGACTGTGGAACCCTATACCTTAGTGTTAGCATTTGGAAATGTTTGCACTCACACAGTGGAAGCACCCTCCCTAGGGAAAGTGTCTGACTGACTCATGGATTAAAATCTAAGAAAAGAGAAGATACAGGTCCATGTTACCTCAACATGAACCTCCCGGAATGATCTTAATATGATATAAAGTCAGAAATAAGGGGAAATGTAGAAATTTACCAACATCTGTGAGCTATGTGATTTTTTTCAATAGTGAGATGATAGAACTGGAAGAGAACATATGTGTGTGTGTGTGTGTGTGATTGTGTGTGTGTGTGTGTGTATGTATATGTATATTCCATAGTCATATTGCTTTTGTAGATTGAGAAACTGAAGCCAATATTCAGGGAAAAGATTTGGCCCTGGTTCATTGTAGAGGAACACTTACTCCTCTAATCCAGCAACATGACTACTCTATCAAAGAAGAATCACATTGAAAGGCCTGTATATATATATATATATATATATATATATATATATATATATATATATATATGAAATAACAACATAAATGAAGCCTCCTAACTATGATCTCTGTTTTCTATAATCAGTGTACATTTTGTATTGTTTTTCTGTGTTATTCTACATGGTGTTTCATAAATACTGAGGAAGGAGAGGCAAAGTAAATATATAACATATAAAAATTGCAGTGTATTTTAGAATTAGCAAACTCAGGAAGTGTTAAGATATGAGTTTTTTTTAAGTCTGGAGAAATGGTTCAACTGTGAATAGATGATACTGTTCCTGCAGAGGACCCAAGTCCTGTTCCCAGTAATCAAACCAGGCAGCTTACACCTACCTGTAACTCTATTTCCATGGGATGGATACATCATCTGGACTCAGCAGGTACTGCACTTACATGTACACATCCTCACACAGATATACACACATACGTATACATGGAAAATAAAATAAATTCATACAAACAGATAAAAGTTCTTTGTTGGAATGTGAATATGTGTAGAAATCATTTTATTATTAGCCATTTTTAACTAACTAAACAATGATGGAGTCAGGAGGAAAGGCTTAATGCATACACTGTGTAAGTTTTGCAGAAACACAAACTTCATGTCCACTCTTTGATAAATAAAGGAAAAAAAAACAGTCTACCATTTGCTAAGTAATACTAGTATGGAGACAGCAAAATCAACCCATTTCTCAGTTCACACAGCTGCCTGGCCACCCTGAAAACCCTTTTTATCCACATACATGGTTATAAGAATTTGCCCTACGGTTTGATTTGTCAAATCTGGGACATAATAATATCAGTACCAAAGGTTCAAGAGTCCATACCATTTTGTAAAATTGATACCAGCTTCCTTCTCTGACATAAGAGGTTACCAGAGGGTGTCTATTGTCATGAGACATAATCATATAACTTATCAAAGGTTAAAACTTTCATGAGTTGCATTTTGTGATGGATTCTTACAATTTATGATTATAAATCCACAGTTCAGGTGACTTATCTCCTCATATTAGGATATTAAGACCTTTTACCTAAATGTCAGAAGCATTGATGGCAAGGATACATTAGCAATCCATCCTCAATCTCTTTTAAAAGTTTCATTTAATTTCCCTTAAATAACATCAAAATAGATTTTGGCTAATTAGTATATTTCTGGTGCTAATGATTAGATTCTTATGGAATACAAGCATGAGACCCGAAACATGGCTCAGAGGACAAAGGCATTGCCAAGCCTGATAACCTCAGATTCCTGGGACTTATATGATGAGAAGAGAGATCAGACTCCTGTAGGTTGTCCTCTGATCTCTTCAAGTATACAGAAGGAAGAAAGGAAGAGAAAGAAAGAAAGAAAGAAAGAAAGAAAGAAAGAAAGAAAGAAAGAAAGAAAGAAAGAAAGAAAGAAAGAGAGGAAGGAAAGCAAACTTGCCTTTTGGGAGAAGGTATATCTTTATCAACATCTTTGCTGTTAATGAAAATACAAAAACAGTTTTAAATAATTATTATTAAAAATTAATTATTATTTTTAAAATATTAATTTATTTTCTACACAGAGGGAGGAAGGACCCTTATTTGATAGCTGAAAATATCAGAATCACAATGTTATATAGGATATCAGGGTGACCATATAAAAATTAGATTAGGATAACCTTACAATGTTAGAATATAAAATATGGAAATATTTGATATAAAATCAACCTGCATCTATACCTTTTTATTAGCAGCAGATCCATGATGGATTATGGGTAAGTAGAGAATACGTGGAACCAGGAGCAACTTTAAGAACAACAGTCTTTAAATTATCATGCTGACATATCCTACCCCGACTTCTTACATGATGAATCCCTGCTTCCAAAGATAAAAGTCCCAGAAGCCAGTGTATCCGAATTAAAGCCTCAATAATCAGAAACCCATCAATCCATTCGTAATTATGATATGGACTCTCTTCCTTCTCAGAGTAAAGATCAGAGCACAAAAACCTGGGTCATCTTCCTCTATCCCCAGCACAGTCTCACTCATTAGTTTCTTTTATTTTAGCCTCTCGTTTCCAACTCCGTCGAGTCCAGAGCTCATCATCACCTCACTATTTCAGAAAAATGAAATAAATGTTGTCCTGGCAGTTGCTGTTGCACCCACGGTATACTGCAGTCTTTATGCGCACATAGTCAGATCTCTTCGCCTCAGATCCTTGCTTCAATAGTTCCTTCTTCAAGCTACTGTTCCACAGGAAATGATTTTTGAATTACAATATTTCCCAATGTTTATGATACTCCTTTAATCCTTCCATTTCATTTCTTCATATTTCTCTGATATGTTATAGGTCTTAGGTGAGATTTTCCCCCATGCCAGACAAGAATGTGAGAATGAGTGATTTATGAGGAAAGTTATTGCAGAAAGGACTGAAGGAAAGCTCCACAAAGAAAGAAAAGACACCAATGCACCATGGAGGGGATTACTGGAGTGGTTAACTTAACTGTCATGCAAGACCTGTACAAGTGCAGATAAAATACCCATGTTGTCCTTAATGTGAAATGAGGAATCTAGTGTATTTATTTATAAATTTATCTAATAGCTATAACTTTCAGCTCATTTGGAATGGTCCTACTCATAATCCACTGAGCTTCTCTGGTACTATGATAGTTATTATAATGTAATGATGCATACCCAGAATACCAGCACAGAGGAAGGAGAAGCAGAAGGATCAGAAGTTCAAGGTCATTCTCAGCTAAATAGCAAGTTCAAGACCAACCTGGGAACATAAGATAATGTCTCAAGTAAATTAAAAAAAAAAAGAAGTATTCCAAAGGTTAATTAATTTGATAATCTCAATTATAACTTTTTGCAATAATCAACAAAAACATCTTTTGGTTATTTTATCTTTAATTTAATCTTGTTCTAGTCATGATGACATGATGGAGACTTGCTTCCAGGATAATAAGACGTTTTTCTTTATCTAGAGGTACTTTAAGAGCTTTATTTCTGTCCCATTTGCCTTCTTTCTTTGCTAGCTAAGCAGATTCTGCATAATTTGATTCTTCTGCCATATACAAAGTCCTCATTCATGGAACGGAGTCTGGTAATTTCCACTGGATTTTAGCAACATGGACCCACTTGGGATTTGCTGGTACTGAACTACCTCTTTAACTCCACTCTGTTTGATACGAGTAGGTGTGTATTTTAAAGACAAGGACAAAAAACCCACAAGGACAAATCCAGTATAGTGGTTCACACCTGTAACCCTGTCATTCAAAAGTTATATAAAGGTGTACTACCTCTGAAGGTCAGCCTGAACTACAGTATAAGACATAGTCTCAAATATAGATGTGTCTAGGAAAATTACACCCCAGAATTAAAGTGTTAAGACTAATGAAATTCAACAACCTACTGATGGTGGATTAATTCTGTAAATGGGTCAATTTCCAAAAACTAGCATCTGCCACGTTTAGTTATTATTCTCCAAATCGTCTCTAAATGATTTTGACAGCAGAAAACCCAAGTTACATAATTCACAGAACTATACATACTGAGTCATTATAAACTTCTGTGAAAATTAAGATAATGTGATGTGATTGTGTCATTTGAGTCTTGATTGGAAAGCTGGAAACATATTTTCTAGTTGAAATCTGCCATTCTATTCTAAGGTAGCTGATTGTGTCTCTGAAGTAGTATACTGCCAAGCTAGACACACTCGCTCAACTCTGCAAGAATGCAGAAACTGTACATGAATAACTTATTATTAAAGTAGCAACAGTTCTAAATTATCCCAATCAGTAGACCTAACTGTTAGAACTAATTACTAATTTGTGCACAAATTAATGTCTTGCAACAGTAATAATCTGATCAGACTCAGAAACCCATGATAGTTACCAAAAACATCATCAAATTTTCAATTGGTAAAGCATGAAATTAAGTTATAGATACTGCACTATGAAGCAAAAATAGAATGGGTAAAATGTTAGTATGCGGGCCAGCAGGTGGCAATATCTCTCAGAATCTGAGGACATTTGCTATCAAGCCTAAATACAGGGTATGGTAGAAAGAACAAACTCCGTAAACTTGTCTTCTGTCTTCCACTTGTGATCCATGGTGTATGTGTACACACATACTAAATTAACTAAAACTAAAATATTACATTACTGTATGTCATTGCTCTTCTGGCTGATATCCCCTCATCTTTTGTTCCATCACCAAATATGCATTGGGTTTCTAATACGTGAAGACTCCTTCATGACATTGGAGATACAGTAGTAACCAAAACAAAAATTCTTTTCCGATTAATCTTCTGTTTGAACATATTTTATAGTTAAAAACCAAAAAAAAAAAAACGGCTTCAAAGTCATCTGTAGGAGTTATGATGGGAAAGTTAGTGTGGTAAAAATTAGCAAACAAATGTAAATGAGGAAGATACAGAAACTGGGTTCATGCTTTCTGTCACTTCCCCAGAATAGCCAAGCAATTGGCCTAGCCTCAAGAAGGGACCAGGCAGGAACCATATTGAGTCTGAGCATGTCTTGTGCGGAGACTTGAGAGTGATGACAAACAGACTTCTCTGGAGACAGTGTCAGTGAATACATCAGTGTATTGAAGCAAAGGAGAGATATGTATATGGTAGAAGGAAGGGGAAAATTCTGTATGGGGTGACAAGGTCTTAGCTAGGGCAGTGATACTAAGAAAGCTCTATTTGCATGTTGGGGACTGGCTCACAAACAGATATGGATGGTCACATGTTATTGGACAGGGCCAATCTGAAGGAACCCTCCTTTGCATAGAGGTCTCACAAGGGACAAGAGAAGAGACATTATAAGGTCATATAGGGAGAGAGAAAGTCCAGCCCATGGTTCTCCAGCTGCAAGGATCAGATAAACATTAACCAAGCCACATAACTTGGAAAGGCAGAATTCTACCAGGTACTACTTATGATAAGACATGGCAGTACTGGAAGAGCTTTGCTAACTGTTGATACTAACTGGGGTCTATCAGAGTAAGCAATAGGAAACATGCCTTCTGTGTTCAGAGTGAGAAATCCAGGGTTCAAAGTGTGTTTCAACTATGACTTACCTCTATGCCATCTCCATAAGAAACCATGGAGGATGCTACAAACTTATTAAAAGTGTAGTCATTATGCATGGAAGTGATGTGATTACTTAGGATGTGGAGTGACAAATTGTGGAGCTCTATGGATTGCAGAAAGAGCAACATTGACTACTGGAAGAGCAAAGGTGCTTTTACCCCAGTGCATCAAGAAAGTCTCAGAAGATAAGGCAAGGCCTACAAGGACATCTTGTGAATCTCCTCAAGGAACCAAGGGCAGTCAGAAAGCTAACAGCAGCAACAACAAAACAGACCAGGAGCATTTAAATCTGTTATTTATACAGTCTGATCTTGGAATCCATGAAATGTTTTCAGTCCCACAGGCTAATACAAATGAATATATAATCATGGCTGTGCTAAGTAGACAGAGGTTTGGGTGATTATAAGCAGGCTAGCAAAGATATCAGGACAAGAAAATCAGATGGAAACATTGATTGCACAGTGGGCTGCATTAATCTGGAGTTCATAGAGGTTCATAGAGAGAGAGTTCAAGGACTAGAATCGTGAGATATCCAAAGGATGGGTACAGTGGGGAAACAGGGCTGCTGTAACATTAATGCTTGTAAGTAGTCACAAACTCTTTCCTTTAAATTAGCCTCTGCATTAAAAATGTCACTTGACCTCCCACATAATAAGTGAGCCAACAAAGCACCCACCCATCTGCTAGCCATTAGTCAGTAATATAGACATGTTCGACTATCACAATAATTCAAGTATCAGTTCATAATTCAGCAAAATTTCAAAATGTTGTTTTATATGCTCTCAGTTTAACCTTAGAGGAAATAATCCATATGGCACGCCTAGTCTAATAGGAAAAAGTAACTATACTTTAAACCTGTGATGAAAGCCACAGAGGATGTATGCCGTAAGAATCGTCAGTGGCCTTACAAACTGTTACATGAAAGTTAAAGAAGGAGATCATGACAACTTATGATTTCTACAGTCTGCATTTCCTAATTCTAAGAAATGAGAATCATGGGCAACAAAATTAGAATATTTTATTATAAATGAGACTTACAAATATTAAATGTTGCAAGTCTTTTAAAAGTATGTTACAATCACACATATTTAAAAGCAAGAAAGCAAGGTTTCTGACTTCTTTCTCAAATATGGCATTCTTAAATCTAGTAATTTGAGACAGAGTTTAATAACAGAGAGAAAGTGACAGTTCAGACACAGAGAGGTAACTTGGTAAATGTCACAAAACTAGTAAGCTGTGTAATTGTCATTAATTAATTAAGTATTAACCTAATTCTCTCTGACTATAAAGTTCACAGATTTAGCATGATATAACACATCCCACCCATATTCTCCTACATGAAAAGGAGTAATTTGAGAGAAGATAACCCTTGTCATTAGGCCTATTTATATACACAAGACTTTTGAAGTTCACATTTTAGAGGAGAAGGAGGTTGACCTACTAGAAAATGATAATTAAGGTTAAAACATGCATCCTATTTAGAATCTGATGAAAACAGTCTAAACTACTTAAAACTTTGTCTTGTAAGTGGGAAAATGAAACGTGCTTACCAAACACTATCTAGTGCATCAATATTTAAAACATGTACAGGAAAGTTCGGAATTGTGGTAAGAGGAGCCTTGTACCAGGAGTGTGTGTGGTTACTAGTGTGGTTAGTCTATTTCCTTGGTTCTGTGTGTGTTTGTGGGCTTTCTGTCTTTGATCCTTTACATATACATACATGCATTTATTTATATATGTTTATTTATATATATACATACATGTATATATGTGTGTGTGTGTATGTGTGTGTGTATATATATATATATATATTCTGCTGCTTTAATTTGGTTTGACCTTATTCTGAGGTTAGATTAATGTCAAATCAGAGTTGAATCACTGAAGAATCCTCCAACTTGTTTTCACTTTACTTTTGATATCTGTAGACAGAAGAACTCTCACACATAAAGAGATGCAGAGGTATGTTAGCTCTAAAATCTTATAGTTAAGTGCAGCATGCCTCCCTTCTTCCATGCCCCATCTTTCACAAGCTACCACAGAAGATCACACACTCATTTTTCTCCATATTATTTTCTATACAGTGGTTTGAGGTTTTAGCTGCTGACCAAACTTAGCACTGCTCTCTACCACTCAAAGCTTCATTCATATCAGTCTAAAAGTATTTAAATGATTACCTACCTGCAAAGGTACTGCAATCAATCCAGGTAAAAAGTTCTCTCACCTCATGCTGTCAATTCTGTAACCCACCAAGTGGAAGCATTTTTCCCCTTCATGCATTATAGACACCATGATTTTGTTGAGATGCTTACTCTCCTTCTGATCTTCTACCTCATGCTAAATACTGATGGATATTCAGAATTTATAAAACTGAATAGAAATGCTTTCAAATGAACTGTAAATTTGGGTAAGTTTCTTTTTGATAGGCAAATTTAAAAGCAAAGATGAATCTTGAGGCAAAACTGGAAATACAATTGTTAACATAAGTAGTAGTATTTGTTTGGACTATATGTTTTTGTTTTACAGTGGTATGCTTAGATATATATTAAACAGGCTTTCTTACCACTTCAGCAATGTTCTAAGTATATTCTTACTACCACTGAACATCAGATGTCCAGTCAAGACTGCATTTCCATTGAGGCTGCTCATTGGAGGACAATCTTATTCCCCACTTATTGCATCCCTCAGTTTTCAACTAGAGGACACCATTATTATTCATCAAAAATCTTAGTGTTTGGCTCATTGTTTTGCTCTCTGCCTAAGAACTTTGAAAATCTATGGTTCACTAAAAAAATCTGAATTGTCCTCTTAGATTTTTGTATTTTTGTCTCCAATGCTCTGTGTTGTACTCCACCTCTACCCACCTATTCCTGACTCTCCCTTCAAAATTCATCTCTCTAAGACACAGGGATCCTAGGACAATGCCCACTTCTTCACATAGTTCCCTTTATTTATAATTAGTTGCTTGTGTATTTTCTGTTGTTCCAAGTGTTGAATTCTCTAATATTATAATGTCTACCCTTTTCCATGGTCTCCTCATAGCCTGCTACCCAAAGGCATTCAATGGCCAATTGATTCCAATAGAAACATATTTTTATCTACCTCTAACAGAAGCCGGTTTTACACACCGGGAGAAAGATGCACACTAAATCACTTATTGAAAATACTGGAGACAACTCCTTTAAAGAAGCTAAAAATAATAACAGAGAAGTAGTGGCATACATCTTTAATTCCAGTACTCGGGAGGCAGAGGCCAGTGAGATCCAGGACAGCCAGAGTTACAACAGAGAAACCTTGTCTCAAAAAACCAAAAAGGAAAAAGAAGAAAAGAAACTAAAAAATAAGTATTAAAAAAGCAGTGGCTCAGTTAAGTAATATAATTGTAATATATCTGCAATACAATAACAGTTGGTCTCCTGGTGAAAGTCAATGTATGAATGGCCCTGTAAAATCATTTTAAATCATCATGTGTATGGTCCCTGAATATGAACACTCTTCATCAAAGCACTAGACTCTCATTTCTACATGTTTAAAACTTTTTGTAGATACTTTTGCATTTTTACTGAATTCAGTTATGTTTTGTGTTTTCTTTTGGATTCTATTCTTATTAATTTAATATAGGTCTTTGAAGCTGAAATGACATCAATGTTAACCATCTGTCATTAAATGTTACAAGGTTGTCTCTGTCAGTGTTTTTATTTTAATTTTATTTTAAATAACTTTAATGAAAACAAATAAATTAATTCAAAGTAAAAACAAAAGGTTCATTTCAAACATTAAAGTATGAACTGGGGCTCTACTTGTGGTTTAAAGACTTTCACTTGCGCTAAGTAATAAATAATGTTTTATCTGAATATGGATGTTTAATATGGTTGACCTTCCTCAACCAGGAATTTTTTCTATGATAAAAGGTATACTTTAATTTTATGCATTTAGTGAGGTGTGTGTGTGTGTGTGTGTGTGTGTTTTGTGTGTGTGTGTTTGTGTGTATGTGTATGTGTGTGCAAGAGAGCACAGTCTTGCTATTATCACAAGGTATCTTTGGAATCATGATCTTACAGCATAATCATTCCAAGGGCTAAAATTACAAATTGACCCACCACATCTATATCCTTAATTTCATTCTTGACTCAGAGATAGACAAACGTAGTAATGGACAAATGCAAAGCTGCATGCCAAACTATAGGCCCCTTCATTTTAAACAGATAGCATTGTCTTTCTGGATTCTGAAATTACAGCGTTTATAGAGTATTTATAGTAATTAAGGTTGAATTGAGTAGAAAGGGAGTAAAAATGGAAAAAGAAACGAGAAACAACAACCATTTTTCTAAAGTAAATCCAAGATAAATGATTCAAATGCCTAAATAATTAAGAAGCTACAATCATAAAATAAATATTTTTGTTTGGAACAAACTGTTAGAAAATAGCCAAAAACAAATATGAAATAGGGATAATGGATTATATTTTTAATGTTTAAATTAAGAGAAATAAAAACAAAGGAGAATATAGAGCAAGTTGGCTTTAGAATTTTTTAGCAAAAGAATAAGAAGGAAAAGTTTAAAGTAGAGGTCTAAATAAGAAATACAAATCAGAACAGCTTAAAGTCCAATAATGTCATAAGAACAACACGAAAAGTATAATATGACTATTATGATTAAACTAAAACTAAAACAAAACTATGTTAGAGCTAAGAACTAGAAAATCAAGCTTCTGCAACTGCCTGAGTCAAGTGGGGGGGATGTGATTAAGCACAGACGCTATAAATTCATCATCATTTATTTCATTATATCTTACCATTAAATAAGTTTCTTCTGAATATTGATGCCATAGCATAGAAAAAAATGAAAAATCTCATTTAATTATTAAACCAAAACTTTCAGAAAAAATATGTCAGTTTATAAAATGAGTGGCAGAATGAAGTTCCATTTTCCATAAGGCAGTGAATAAAATTGCTCCATTATGACAAAAATGTAAGATTGTAAACAGATTTATTTTAGTGGCCAATATTTTAAAGTCACATTTATCAGTATCTTGAGGAAGGTAAGGTTAAAGTCTTTTGTTATTATGTGATA
Organism: Cricetomys ansorgei; assembly: GCA_026225945.1. NCBI lineage: Eukaryota > Metazoa > Chordata > Mammalia > Rodentia > Nesomyidae > Cricetomys > Cricetomys ansorgei. The sequence continues at coordinate 8,002,967 of JAMJFZ010002307.1, read as the reverse complement.
CCATTTTGGAAGTCCCAGGAAGTAAAATAGAAAGGAAGTTATGAACATTTAGTAAAATTTTGTGTTTTCAAATACGTAACAATTCATCCCAAAGAACAATGCTGTGGGTTTGCACGGATTTGTGTTTAATTAATAGAGTGATCTGTGAAGCTTATTATGCAGAGGAAATAGTCACAAGTAATAATGTTTTCAATATTATTAATACAGATAATAATGGAAAAGGAAAATTGTTCTATTCATGAAATTGTTTTAATTAGTCAGAAATAAATTACCAAGCCTTTGTTGTAACTAAGTTACGCAGATATAAATGAAACAAGAAAGACATAAAAACCTTGTTTAAAAAACAATTAATGAAAGATATATATAGGAAAGAAAGAATAAAAGGCATGTTATAATCATAGTCAGAAATATGTACCATTTAAGGCCTATTTTTACTAAAATTTGCTTATAAATATGGAAATATTCAAATTTAAGAAAAGATCATGAAAAATGTGATAATTTTAAGTTTATACAGAATGATGACAGAAGAGTATAAAGTAAAGCAACAGAAGAGTTAGAATAAAACTGGGGATACTGGTGTGGTCCCTTAATTACTAAAAAAATAATAATAAACCTGTGCAACCTTAAATATAGCCATAGCAAGGTATTAGATGGAGAATGAAATTAAATGATCAGTCATTTACTTACAGGAAAATTTTCCATGTGCACAAACATTACTTAGAAGTACACATATACAAGTATTTTAACACATTTAAAATTGACATACATAAATTACATAAGTATAGATGCTCTTTATCTTATATTTAACATGGAATTTCAGAGTGTATGCATCCATACATACAAAAATATATTTACATGTTTATATGCCTGTCTCAGATTTGCAAAGGACCAAACAAATCTAAAACATATAAAGCCCATGATCCAGTCAACGCATTAGTTAAGGATGATCTTGAAATCCTGATCTTCCTGACTCTCTTCCGCAGGTGTGGTGGCTGATGCGGGCACAACACACAAAGTCTAATAACTGTAATGGATATGTTCAGCTAAAGCCTTCTAAAAAGAAGCTCCCATGAGCATTCTATGCCACTGATAGTTTTTCCAAATTCTAGGAGTAAATAGTGTGGACTACATAGCATTTATTCTGTTAATACATGACAAAGAAGATGAATGTTTCTCAAATCATTTTACAAGCTGTCACTGCCAACCAAATCCAAGATAGTTAGAAAAAGAAGAGGTAGCATCAAAAGTACTGACTTTCATAAATTCTCATAAACATAAAATCAAAAATACTTAACGAAAGTTTACTAAATAAACCCTACATAAAGTAGAAGAACATTATGTCCGAGGGAATGTAGTCTACCCTGAGAATACAAAGTTGATGCAGTATTTAGTAACACATCAATATAGCCGGACACAGTGATGTTCACATGAAATTCTAGTTACTCTAGAGAATGGTCCATGAAGATCATTATTTTTACATGAGAGCATGATCTTTAGCTCAAATAAATAAGTATATAAATAATAAATAAATAAGCAATGCAAATCCATATTAAAAATCCTGAAGGAACAAACACATAACTACCTCAATAAAATCTCAAAAACATTTGACAAAAAGTTAATTCCATTCTTAATTAAAACAGACATAGTAAGTGAGAAACAGAAAAATTCCTCTCCCTTAACCTGGTAAACTCCATCTATACAAATCAACTATCAGCATCATAATAGAAAGAGAAAACATCAGTCCCATCTCTTCATCTCTGAATATGGCTAGATGACCACCCTCACCACTTTTAGGTACCATTTTGCATGCATCACTTGTATGGACACAGGGTCCAATGTTTTCTCTAACTCCTTTCTTCAAATACTAAATACTTCTCTCCTCGCATCCAACCTGAGACATAGAGGATGAATATAGATTAAAGGGACTGAGCCCTGTCAGTGGGACATTTTCAGATAACACCAAATAGACTTTATCTTAAGAAATTTTATGCACCTATCAATGCATTCCAAGGTGCCTGAATGCATCCCATCGTAAACTCCTATGGAGAGGATGGCAGCTTTCTATCCTAAAACCTACAGCACATTCTAAAATATATTTTCTTCTTTTCTAAGCTCAGTTTTCCTTATTAGCTTGATTGTGGGCACATATTTTCTTCATTTCTTGCTAGTTTTAGTATTTTAATGGATAAGGTTATGCTGATCATCTCTCCTATTAGAAACAAACATTTGACTTGAAAAGGAGAAGGTTTTCAACATTTTTTCCACCGAGGAACAAACGTATACATTGAAGATGTTTGACTAGCTCATCCCGTTGAGTGCACTCCATTTTCATAATTTGACCACCCATTTTTTCTCACCCACATATTCATCGCATCTTTAACATAAATTGCTTTTAAGGAATACATTTTCAACAGTTTAGATAATTTCTCAAAATAAGCCACCTGTTCTATGATATTGCTGCATTTAATATGTAACATTGACTTTAATTTTCCATAATTTTGTTCCCCATTTTATATCTCTCTATCTTCCCATTTCAGCATAGATCCTTGAAGACATGGGCTGTAGTGGTTCTGTACATGTACATATGTGGAAGTGTATGTGTCTTTGCACAGCCATTGACAGAAAGTATATATGGAATGCCTACCTAATTTTTGTTTTGTTTTGTTTTGTTTCCAGACAGAGATTCTCTGTTGTAACTCTGGCTGTCCTAGAACTAATTCAGTAGATCAAGCTGGACTCCAACTCACAGAGATCCACCTGCCTCTGCCTCCCAAGTGCTGGGATTAAAAACGTGTGCCACCACCATCCAGGCCTACCTGATTTTTAAAAGAATTGTTAATTATTCAATTTTCTTATTCAATATAAAGAATGAATACTTTTAACATTCTTCTCTTAGCTATTCTATTTAAACTACCAATTACACTCAGAAAACCAACTGTATATTTTACAGAATATTTTCATAGTTTTTTTTTTTTCATTCTCAGATAGTTTCTTCTATTCTGTGTTTCACAAATATGGTTTTGATTCTAAGAATATTTTGTACTAACACAGAAAAAGTAAAATAATTTTTCTCTAATATTTTATAAAACCCCTCTTCTAATACAAGACCATCTGTGCCAAAAATGTGACTAGACAACGTCTTGCTTTGAATTGATATAAAAAAACCATAGACGTGTAAGAGGTACAAGACTGCTTAAGCAAGTAAAGGTACTGATGTCAATCCTGAACAGTTATGTGAGATCCTGGACACACATAGTAAAAGAAGACAATAGAATCCTACAGGATGTCTTCTGGTCTCCACATGCACGCGCACACACACACACACACACACACACACACACAGAGACACAATCACAAATACACTAATATAATAAATTTTACTGTAACTTTGTAAAATAATCATATAAAATATGCTTGATACTAACCTTGTGGTAGAGACAAAGTCCTATGTACTCTCATCAGTTATACTAAACCAATGTTAGACTCTTCTTTATATTAAAATAATCATATTACTAGTATACCATGTTATTATTATTGTATAAAATAATCATATTTTCAGCTGCAAAGGTCTCTCCGTAGTTAAGAGCACTGGCTGCTCATGTAGATGATCATGTATTCAATCACCATCACCTACATGGTGGCTCATAAATACATGTTATCTCCAGTTCCATGAGATCTGAAGTCCTCTTCTAACCTTTGTGGATACCAGGCATACATGCAGTACACAGACTTTCATGTAGACAAAACATACATATATGCATACATACATACACACACACACACACACACACACACTAAAGAAAAAAGAAAATCTTTAAGAAATAACCACGTTTGTGGTCATAGTGGAATTTATTGGAGACAATAATTTAACACTTTCCTAAAACTTTGTTATTACTGTGCAATTTTTGGTGTTCTTTATTGTCAGGATTGTTTTAAACCATGCCTTTTCTCTTCACTTCCTATGCATACAAATATATAATCACACAAATTTCAACTGTAGCTGGAATCCCTAAGACTATTCAAAATTCCAAGTTCCTTTTCTGAACAGATTGCAACAGCCAGTTGATGAAACTTGAGCTAATTACACTAATGTTGACAAATGCAATGGCACCAAAACAAATGTCACATTTTTCAAAAAATTACACCTCTTCAAAAGCCGGTGGGGGAAAAAAAGATGCTAAATAGATTCAGTGATTTGTGGGTGTAACTGAGCTATTTGTGCAAAAGCAGTTTTGAATATTATTATTTAAAATATAAAAAGAACAAGCAGAGTGTGCAAACTTCTGTGTAGTTTTTCAATGTTGTTTAATGAAATGGCTGGAGTTTTGGAACAATGAATAAATGGCTGAATTCAACACTAGAAAGTTATCCAAGTCGTTTATTTGGATTTTGTATCATATATAAAAATATAACCTTTCCATCGCAAAGAACGTCTTTATGTCTTTTAAGATGAATTAGTATGGATAGAAGAACTGGAAAATACTTTTTAGACATTTAAATTAATACATTCATGGAAACCATATTTATTGTATATTCATCCACAAATATCCTTATATTTTCTATTACTTGAGAAGCAATGAGCTTGTGCTAAGGCCCTGTGCTTTCCACTGTGCTGAAAGTGTTTAACAACTGCTTTAATCTGATCCTTCTAATACAAACTAAGGAAGGCATTATCTACTTTGTGTGTTTAACAGTAATATTTTTTTTCAGTAATTTCTAGTTCCCCACCCTGGTTTTTCATCCCCTCTTTCTGCCTCTGGAATCCAACAAGTCCCCTTCCTACTTTAAAGTCATTTCTTATTGCATGGCCACTGAGTTTAAAATAATTAGAGTTTCTTACTGGAATATGAATGGGGGGCGGAGTGAGTGTTTTCTGGAGCAAAGGCAGTTTGTCAATGGCTACACCACTGAACAAAGTGACACCTGCCACCCAATCATGATTAGCTGTCGAAATTAAGCTGAGATTAAATAACTCACTCCAGTTAATTGGCTGGGACTTCAATCCAAGATCTCCTTGATTCTCAATCTTCTACACATCATGCTAATACATACTGAATCTCCAAGTGGCAAGTGTTTGTTATAGCTAGATTTATCTTATATCCGAGAGGACAGTGCAGAAATATTTCATGAACTTTCCATGGTGAATCTCTCAGCGATGTACTTTACCCCTGGGAATTCTATTTCATTTGTTGTTTTGAATTACAAAATGTTGCCTTTATATCATGTGAGAAGAGGCATCTGTGGGCTGATTGTACTTATGTCACCATACTAATCTTTCTTGTGTAATATTGTTGAAATACTAAGGCCTATATGATGACTCAGTGGGCAAAGGTACTCGTTTTCAAGCCAGGTGACCTGAGTTTCACCCCTAAACCTACATGGTAGAAGGAGAGAAAAAACTTGTCCAAGTCATTCTCTGACATTTATATTTGTGCAGTGGCTGGCAAGCACCATGGCATGCATGCATCTACACAAGTACACAGTCAAAATAAATAAATAGACATAAAAACAAATATTTGGTTGACAAGATAGCTCAGTGGGGGAAGGAAAGTGACACCCAGCCTTACTACCTGCATTTGATCCTGGGGACTCACATGGTAGAAAGAAAGAATCAATTCAACCAACTAGTCCTCAGACTTTCACATATGAGCTCTCTCTCTCTCTCTCTCTCTCTCTCTCTCTCTCTCTCTCTCTCTCTCTCACACACACACACACACACACACACACAAAAACAAATGATTGTGAACTCAAAACCAGCCATGGCTACCCAGAATAACTATATTTTTTAAAATGTTAATGAATTTAAATTAATTAGAAATATTGATGTCAGATATAAACCTTGCAATTAAAAAATTATCTTTAGGAACTTCTGATATTGAATTGTATTTGAATTTGGGGGAGATGAAGGATCCTTTGCCAAAGTCTGTCCCTATGTGGCTATAGAAGGCCAAGTTTCATGCTTTGGGGACATTATTAGTGCATATGATCAGTGTTTCAAGCTAGTTAATCAGATGACGTCAAATGGAACAACAAAATCCACCAAGAGGAAGGATATTTCTAAAACCATCAATGCATATTACTATTAAACCCATAAAGTCTATCTACAACCCTTTTATAAAGTTACAAAAAAATCAGCTTTTAAAGTTCATATAAAAGTAGTCAGGTCTTTCATAATTAGTCTGCTATTATGATCTCCTTCAACTTAGATTTTCTCTTCAGTAGATTTTGTTCTTATCCCTGATGTCTTAGGACAGCCTTAGTTAGTAACATCTTTTATTTTGAAACCCAACACTCTGACCCTAGCCTAATTTTCCTTTCCTATCCACACACAGAATCCTCTGGACTTCTGTCCTTTTGCATCTTGTGCTGTCACGAGGACCTGTGAATTTTCCTTCCTAGCATGCTTATGTTCAAGGGCATCTTTTCCTCTTAGTGCTTTACCAACTAGGTGTATCAAGGGAAAACATTTTTTCTGGTTGACAGGTGTGTGGCCCATAACTTAACTCTGAAATAGAGACTCAGGAACGTTAATCTCAGTGTGTTATGTAAGTGAAAAATACATTGTGTTAGGACAGGAGTAATAATAATAATAGTTTTATAAAATTCCATGCATTTGAGATGTTAAGTCTTCAGTTGGAGATATTTAAAAAGTAAATCATAAAACCAAGATTTATGTCATATTTTAGTTCACTAAACTAAGTAAATGCATTTGCTTTGTCTTCACTGTGTAGTTGTTGTATAGTAATCACCAATGTAGAGTTGTATGCAATGAGCTTTATACTGCACAAGAAGACACATTTCTACACTTGGAAGGCAGTAGAGGAAGAGACTATATTTTTCCTACTGTTATTTTTTATTGCTTCCAATGCCAGTTAAAAGCATCCCAATGCCTGTTGGATTTGAATCCCAACTTATGCTTTCTTGATTATATGATTCTAGGTATTTCTTGATGAACATTAGTATTTATTTTTAATTTATTTTAATTATATATGTATATATATATGCATATATGTGTGTGTGTGTGTGTGTGTGTGTGTGTGTATACATATATATATTCAAATGTGCCAAATGGGTGTACTAAGAAGATATGATATGTGCATGTGCATGTTAGTGCTGGCGCTTATGGAAACCAGAAGAGGCTGTCAGACTCCCTGGAACTGGAGTTATAGGTGGTTGTGAACCATCAGATATGGATGCTGGGAACTGCACTTGGATTCTCTGCAAGAACAGTAAGCACTAGAAACTACTGAACCATCACTCCAGACCCCAATGTATTCCCTTTTAATTACCAAATACTCAGCTGATTTGTAAGGCTTAATATACTATGTAAATACAGACTTGGTATAAATATTGAAATTTGGTGCAGAAAAATGACCCCTTTGACACTATATGTGAAGTTGGTTCACTTTCTTCCCACAGCACTCTACCTTTCTATAAAGAGAGTGGTATCACTTACCTAAATATCAATTAAACAGAATTATTTCTTTTCTTTTTTAAGTGTTACTGTTAATTTTTCTTCCAAATATTTTGACATTTTAGAAAAATAATCTAGACATCAATCAAAGTAACCAAAGAATAAGAAAATCATAATTTAACTGGGCTTCTAAAACTCTAAGTATTTTATTGATAGCAAGAAAAAAAGTAAACTTTTAGCATAGGTAACTTGGCTGGTAAAATATGTCAAAATTACTGATATTACTTATATGTTTCATGACATGAGGTATTTGTAGAACACAAAACCAAAAAACTTATTTCAAGAACTTCAGCAGAGTGATGCCTACTTCTGATATGTATCTAGTCCTTGTTGAAAAACCATAAAGACAGAAATTATAATGAAATTCCTCTCAAATTTTCTCACATCTTTTAACCCATTGAGTGTCTCATATGTTTATACAATGTCTGATTGATAGTAAAATATAATTTTTATTCCAATAGACATTTTAATAATTTATTCTGTTATTGCCACAACAGATGTAGGTAAATATGTGTTCCTAAAATTCTGGGGATCATTATTTAAGAAATTGAAATTTAATTGACAGCGATTAATTTGAGTAAAATATATCAGATAAAATTTAAACATATATAAATTTTCATAATAAACAATACCTCATTGAATAAACCCTCTCCAGCAAGCTTGAGTGTCATATGATCAGAATAATAACCTAAACATTGAAACAATTAGATTATGAGCAGCTCTTACCACGGCACAAATTTCATTGATCTTTCCTATACTTGTTTGCTTTATGTACTTAAAATAATAAATACTAATTGGCTCCTAATCCAGTCAGAATATTGGACAAACCGTGAAAGAACTCAACTTTCAGGGTATATTTTTTGAAATAGACAATGGAATAAACTAAAGAAAATTGGTTGGCTCACTGTTTATGCCTTCAGATTTAAAGAAAAATACAGATTCAGAGAGAGTTCAGTTTTGACCCTGACCTTGCTTAGGGTAGTCAGATCAGTCTATGATTTTGAGACATTTTCGCTTAATTAGCAAGGCTGTCCAAACTGTTTCTATATAAATCTCCAGAGAACAGAATGTAAACTCTTTTCTCTATTGTTAATGTCTGCTTTATAGATGATGAAGTATGTAATGATTGATCATGCGCTATAATGATGGATAAGGACAATTTCTAGAAAGGTCAAACCTATTAAATAAATCTTAGAATATGTTTAAAAACATCTTGTCTGTCTCACTGGAGCATGGTACCTCTTTTCAATGACAGGTGGCCTTCACATCAGAGGACAAACAATAGACATTCATACTTCATGAAAAGAATGGTAGGCAAAGAAGTGAGGATTGTGAAATTGCCAGCCCTGCAATAAGAGGTTATCCTGAATAGACTAAAATAAATGAAGACCTTGACTGCAGCTCCCTAATCCATAAACATTCTAATCAAAAGTAAAATGAAGCAAACAAACCAAACCAAAAGGGAAACCTCACAACAACAAATAACCTTTTTAGACACGAGGTGTTTGCTTGAATGACAACATAAAAATGTTTGAAACACTTATTTTCAATGCTACGCACTAATAACTCCTTTAAAAGTAATTTTAAAAACCAGCATCTCAGATAAACACATTTTCCCACTGATGCATCTAGGGATGTTATTTCTGCCATCTTAGGAACTCAGACTAAAGTTCAATTAAGCTTAACAGAATTTTGTAAGCGTATTACTTTGGGGCTAACACCATGTTTATGGTTTCACATGTAGTTTTCATTTATTTCACACAAAATTATTATTTATATTGTTTTTATTTATATTAATAGATATAATATCTTTGTCATTAAATTTGGTAAGAGAGGAATTAGCTGTATTGGAAGTCACTGAATGCATTTATCAACGTTGATTTAATTATTTATTTTTTGTATTTTTATCTTTCTTATAAGTTCTAAAATTTGTAGTTGATCAAACAACCTAATCTATTTCATGCTGTCAAGTTTTCAATTTGAACAGTCTCACTCTGGTCTTTTACAAATACCAACTTTTGTAGGATTCAAACTCTTTCTACAATAATTTCTGGGATATCCACCTCTTATACCAGACTCCTACCTCCTCAAGTTCCAGTATTACATGATGAAAATTTGCATACCTATGAGCTGTATTTCTGTAACTAGCAACTAATATGTGCTCTTTATTGGCTTATAAATGAGTGAGTTAGAAAATCTTCATGGGGTTTTCCTTAGATAATGTCATCACAGGAAGCTACAAGATTGATATGCACATTGTTACTGCAACCAGGGATAACCCCATGTTTTGCATAAAATAGTAGTTTTCTATAGCAGCCATTACAAATTACCACTCACTTAATGATAACTTATTCCCTTACAGTTCTGAAAAGTATAAGATGTCAGTCAGTTTCATTCATCAGGCCAGAATCAACAGGGCTCTACTTTTTTTGACACCAGAAGGGACAATCCTGGTTTGTGTCCTTTCCAGCTTCTAATGCTCAGTGGTATACCTTGGGTCATGGTGCCTACATCCTGTATAATGTCTTTCTTGGGACTATTCACTAACATTATCATATTTTCTCCTCTGAATCAACTCCTCCTATCTCTGTCTACTAAGAAGCTACACCCATAATGCTTCATCAATCTGAGCATTCCAAAGTGAACTGAGCAAGAATGACCCCTAGGACATATCGAAGTGGAAGGAGGGAGGAAACACTCAAACTGGTTGTCTGGTGCAAAGTGGTAATCCCTGAATATATACAAGCAAGTAACATTATATAACTGAACAAAGGGGCCATCAATTTGAAGAAGAGCAGGGAGAACTCTATGGGAAGGTTTTGAGGGAGGAAAGGGAAGGAAGAAATGTTGTACTTACAGTATAATCTCAAAAATAAAGAGGAATCATTGTAATTTCATTCGTACACCTGGTTAATCTTGGTCACATTCCCCTAAACTTACCTTGCCACTTAAGGTAGTATGGTTTCTAACATATCATTTGCTATTGTACTTACTACCTTGCTATTCAAATTACAGATTCAGTGTAACTACAGTTACAGTCAGTTTCACTGGTCAATCTTTGTTTAATGTGGATCAGAAACCATATTAGTGTGGCCAACATCTTAGTGATTGTTTTTAAAAAGACATATATTTAGTCCATCTTTTCAATCAGTAGTTCCTTTTATGGGATTTAGGAATTTTTAATTTATTATGATATCTCTATGCACTGTATTTGCATTTTTAACTTATTTTGATTCTAAGTTAAATGTATTTTGATCCCTTTTTCTTCTGTTGGGAATGCAGGGCAATTACTATCACCCTCATTTATAACTGTAAAGGCTTCATTTCATTGAGGCTATGCATGTTCTCATTAAACAGTAATAATTAATTCTTTATATCAATAGTAATTACATTGGACAAACCTTTACTTGAGACTAAGCAGATAAAATGTGATCTCAGGATCCATAAGTGTGAAGTGAGTGTAATAGCTCACAGAGTGATCATTAGCCCTCCACACAAAACATTTGGCACATAGCTATACAGACACAACACGCAAACACATTTGCAATAATAAGAAGCACAATTTTAAAGTATTATAAAAAGAAACACTATGACTATTGAGAAGCACTAAAAAATTCTGTGGAAAGACCTGGTATGGAAACAAGCTACTAGTTTTTTTTTGTTTTTTTGTTTGTTTGTTTTTTTTTTTTAGGAAATTAAATATGGTCTCTATCAGTTATTATGAATGGCTTTAATTTAGATAGATTGCATGTTGATGTCAAACGTTATTTAGAAAATATTAACTACTTTTGATTATAGATTAAGTAGTGAATAGAGATACGCCATTATGGGCTTATTGTGACTTGTAAAAATGATTTTGATCAGTTTGAATCACTAGATAACCTAAGTAGTATTTTTACTAAAAATTTGATCAAGTATATTGGGAAAAAAGATTAATTCAGGATACTTGGGAATATACGATAACTGTGAGTTTTACAGAAACTCACCACCTAAATTTTCATAGAGGTAGAACCAAACAGTAGGGAACGTTAGACAATAGGATTCTAGCTAGAAATACACATAATTCTAATGTGAATTTAGATTTTTGAACTATTTCCATGGGAGTGTAATCTAGGAATTTTCTCTAATTATATGATAGAGATTACCATAAACTATAAGTAAATTGACAATAAATATTGTAGAAGGATCCCCAAGGATGTCTATGTTCATGCCATGTGAAAAATAAATACCTTCCCTACTACATTTTCATTGTTCTATCTCCATTTTCTATTTATATATGAGCACCAACGTTCAACCTCATGTTTAACCTTTTGACATTGTGTTCCATATATCATTTACATTCCAATACATGTTTTTATTCCATATTCTATCACAGAACCTCAGTCTTTCTTAATTCACCATCTCACATTTATTTTTGTTCCGTTATTAATAATAGAGTTAGATGCATCTTTTTTAAACAAACCAATGTTTAGTTTTCTGTTTAAAACCATAAAACATCTTGCATTGTTACTAATAACAGAGTCTAAAATTTTTCACCTTGAATAATTGTGACAACAAATGAGATGAAGGCGATTGGAGTAAGAAGTGACCCTCTCACTACCTTCCGCCATGACCTTTATTGAATTTCCACAGGTAGGTGAAGACAGCACTATCTACTTAATTTGCCTCCCCAGTTTCATGTAAATAGCAGCACACTAAAGCTCTAGAAGCTAGATTGTGCTAGCTACCTATCGATAGAGAGAAGACAGTCACATAACAGGGTGAGTTGAAGAACCCGAGTAGCATTCAAACCATTGTAACAATGGCATCTATGGTAGGGTTTAATTTAATATGAAATCAATGCGCATAAAATGGTGTCCAGTTTTTATTTCTCTTATTAATCTTTGTAAGTTTTTAATTGTAATGGATTCACCAAGTTGCAGACCTGATCTTGTCTAAATGTCTTATGCTTTTGATGCAAATAATACTGCTTCACTTGATGAAATACTCTTCCACAGAGCTTCAGTTATCATATGTGTGCAAATGTTCATGTGTATGTACATGTGTTCCTGTGTATGTGGATGTGTTCACATGTATGTGGGGTGTATTTTTGAGCATTTATGGAACTGGAGGCCCAAGTTCAAAAGATGTCCTCCTCAATCATCACTATCCATTTCACACTGAGACAGGGTCTCTCACTGAACCTGAAGCTTACTCGTTAGTTCAGGCTGGCTGTCCAGGAACCCCAGCAATCCTTCTACCTCATCTTGACCAGAGTTGGATTTACAGGACACATCACTAATGTGCAGGTTGTACTTGGGTGCTAGAGATTCAACCCAGGTTCTCAGGTTTGCACAGAAAACAATTTATTAACTGTGTTATCTCCCCAAACTCCTAATTATGTGATTTGAGTTGTCTTTAAGGATATTTCCAGGAAAACTTGAGTCACAGACAACAATAATATTTGCATATTATGCAATTTAAAAATCTAGAATCTACTCAGTGCTACTAAAAGTACTTTGAATTAGCATTTATTTGGGGGTTACAAAGGGGTTAAATATGCTTATCATATTTAAATAACTAATGAACAATACTTCAAATCACAGTGGTATATAATGACCATTTCCCTTGTGTTCTGAATATAAAATAAAAGTATCCATCAATTTTCAGAATGCTTTCTTACTTATGTTTGTTGGTTATACTAGTAGGAGTTAATACATTCAAGAATTCCTTAAAAGTTGACTACCTTACACTACTGCAGTAATAATCCCCAAACATACCAAATTCTCATAGCCCCTGATCAACAATATCTATCAGTATTTTAGCTATTCACTTTGCTTTCCAATTCTAATTTGATTGTTGTAGTTAACAACAATCAAACACATTTGCTGTGTACCTTGATCATCTCAGGTCAAGGAAACAAGAGAAATTGACTGCATCTTTTCTCACATGATAAATAGAAAACTTTTGATCCCACAGAGGATTGTGTTTAGATTTTACATGTGTGACATTTTATTTTATGAGCTAGAAGTAACAAGTACCCAAGTATCAATGTAGTGTGGCATACCTTAGCTGGAGTGCAACATGAACCAAGCAGCACCACATTGGTAAGGCTATCTCATTGATGATATATGATAGGTCTAATGATCTTGGGATATCAGACTCAATGACAACTACATTATGTTTCTGTTTACAGAAAGAAAGAGAGACACATGTAGTGACCAATTGACATATGGCATCTGATCCACTCATTCCTTAACAGTGAGTTGCTGACTGAATACAAAAATGTGACTCTGTGTGTTGTTATTTTTAAAAAGAATCTTTAGTGCTCTAATAATGTGGAAAAAATCTGGGCCCATAAAACAAGTTATTTTTTAAATAGGCGACATTACATATATATATATATATATATATATATATATATATATATACACATACACACACACATACATATATACACACATACACACATATACACATATATATGTATATACATATACATCCATATATACATATATATGTATATACATATACATCCATATATACATATATATGTATATACATATACATCCATATATACATATATACATATATATGTATATACATATACATCCATATATACATATATATGTATATACATATACATCCATATATACATATATATGTATATACATATACATCCATATATACATATATATGTATATACATATACATCCATATATACATATATATATAAATCCATGCATATATATATACATATATATACTATATGTTCATACACATAATAAAATGCTATTCAGCCATCAAAAAGTCTGTCTATCATTTATGATATTAATGAACATGGAAGATGTTACTGACACATAGCGGCAAACACCATGAACCTACTAATATGTAGAATCAAAAAGTATACTGATAAGGAATAAAGTGATGGTTACAAGATATTGGGAGAGAGGTGGCAAGGAGACTGGGTAGAGAAAAGGAAGAAATTGTTTGTTTTGTTTTCTGAGACTGGGTTTCTCTGTTGTAACTCTGGCTGTCCTGGAACTCACTCTGTAGACCAAGCTGGCCTCAAACTCAGAGATCTGCCTGCCTCTGCCTCCTGAGTGCTGGGATTGAAGGCATGTGTCACCATCACCCTGCTGAGAAAAGGAAGAAATTAATGGCTGAAAGTTTTAAGCATTAAATCCCAGGCTAATAATGCTCTGTGTGTAAAACAGCAAAGACAAGGTTATTCTCCAAAGACAAAAATGGGAGGGACATGGGCATGACTTGTACTAATTAGGCCCATTTCATTGTTTGCCAATGTATACATATATCACAAGGCTACGTTTCCCCTATCAATACACACAATTAGTATTTGTCAGTTAAACCTTTAAAAACACTGATATTGACAATTTGGGAAGAAGAACAAAACTAATCAAGACCTCTGGAGCCTGTTAGATAATGAAACATGGCGTTCTTCAGATGTAATTTTTATTGACCTAAAGATTGAAGGCTTATAAATTTCAATCCACCTTCCCAGGAAGGTAGAGTTGATTCGAAGTTGTCTTCAGGGAATTTTTAAGAATTTAATACAAGTAATAGATGTCCCCTTAGTCCACTTATAATTAAGGGTCTTTTTTTTTATTTTTAGCTCTAAATTTGTTTGGAATCTTTTACAGTTTTTTATTCTGTGTTATTCGTTCGAGTGTGGATGCTGCATGTTTGTCTCCCACTCGGTACTCTTCTGGCCTGCCTATATTAAACGGAATACCAAAATCTACAGGGGATAAAACCACTGGAAATCAGTTATGATGAAAACTTTGTCCCATCATTTTAGAGAAGATCAAAAAGTCTGGTAGGTCCTTTCGTCTGGTTTATATTTGGAATTCTTTTCCTCACATTCAACTGTGTTTAACACAATGTTAAAATGAGTGGCCTATGAGAACTATTGACTTCACAGTGTTATAGAATGCAAGAAAGAAAGGTTGCAATCAAGTCTGATGCTTTTCACCTTCAGAGGCCTGTGAGTGAAAACTTAATAAGAGATATAATGTGATTTTCAGCTGTTTCATTGAGTAACTGAATTGGAAAGAATATGGAAATTTGTGGAGTTTAAGTTAGATAACATGTTTAAAGGAAAATTAGGCCAATACATCAAGAGAAGAGTATATACTGTATGATGTTATTTATATGAAATTGTATAAAATGTGACATAATCTTAGTTTCAAAGGTAGACTGGTGATTTCCAAAGGAACAGAGAAGGGACCAGTGAGTTATAAAAAATTACTGAGAGTTCAAGGTGGTATATGGGGTGATGCATATGTTCCTTACTTTATGATGGTGAATGTTGACTGAGGTAATTACTTAGTTATGCCATTGTGTAGTTATTGGATGTCAATAATATCTCATTAAGAACTAAATAAATATTTCAACATATGATCTATAAACACAATAGTGTGACCATCAGATACAGGCCCACATGCTACAGGGAGTAACTGCTGTCTCCCACAAAGACAAAGCCATGTGATGAACCAGAAAGAATCTGAGTTTGAGTTCAGAAATGGTTGTGAGCAGTCACATGGGTACTTGGAACAGAGCAGTGGGTGCTTTTAACTGATAAGCTGTCTTTATGGCCCTTAAATAGCTTCTAATTTTTAAATACAAATGAGAAAGCACTTTATTCCACAGGGCTTTTTAATTGTTATTTTGTTTTTCTAGTGGGATTTGAAATAAAATAAATAAAATTTATGTCTTCCTTTATTAATAAGTTTTGGTCTCTGAATCCTTTCAAATGAATATGATCAAGCAAGCACTCATATACATTAAAAAATAAATAAGTCTTTTAAAAAATCTGTGTTGCATTTTCTCCATATAAAACCAATTTCACAAAAAAATGAAATGAAATATCTCAAAATTCTGAGGAGGGAAGCTATTAATTGAAGATAACATAAAAGTAATTTGATAATACACACCTTACAGCCCATCTTATGTGCCCTTTTCACAGAGAGCACATGGGGAATTGGGCAACCTCCTGAAGAAGTCCCTGAACATCATTGGGGAATACCAACAGAGGACTCTTGTGGGAAGACAGACATATGTATATGTGGAATTTCTAGGTAGCTACTGATGTCAGCAACTTCCATGAAGGTAAAATGCCCACCAATCGATGAAATTTAGCATTTAAATGTGTTTAGAGAAAATATATACTTCAATAAGTTATAGCATGAAGCAGTCACTGGTGTTAGGGAGAACCCCATAGAGTATCATTTCCTACAAACATATGTAAATAAAATAAACAGGTAAGTATAGTCATGGTACATTTTATGATTCAATAGTAAATAATGTTCACATAGCAATCATATAAATACCAGTTGCTAATTTAGCAGAATCTGTGGTGCAAATCAATTGGAAAGATAGAAATGGACATGTGTATGGAGATTGGTAAGTGTAAAATTCTTCTGAAGCATAAAGTCAAATTCTCTCACCATAAACATTAATAATGGAGTAGACATATTATTCAGAGATATAGTATGGAAACCGTATGAAAGATTTTGTTTGCATTGTTTTATTACCTGCTTCATAGAACTGTTTCACTAAGAGTTCGATGGCATAATGGACAAAGTGTTTGCTGTCAAGAAGTGAGTACCTCAATTCAGATCCACACCACAAATGTGAAAGCTGGGTGTGGTGGTGCCTATAGCCTCAGTCGTGGGAGGTAGTCCACAGCCCCAGCTGCCAGCAAGGAGTTTGCTGTCGAGCTATTCTAGTTGAATTATTAGCCTCAGGTGCTGTGGGAGACCGTCTCAACATAGTAGAGAACAATCAAGACCCAAACATCGGCTTCTGCAGGCTCACAAGTTCTCATACGTGCATGCACACTGTACAGTTGCACAAATACATGCATGCTACATACCCAAAATAAACAAAAAACTAAAGTACTTCACTTTTAATTGTGTCCTGTACATATATCACATACGACAAAGTACGTAACTGAACTTATTTTACAGTTAATAAATTAAAGTGAGAAAGTGTAGTTTCAACAATATTGTAACACTGAACAAAAATCACTCCATTTTAATGAGAGTGACAAAGATAATTTGACATAATTGAGGTCATGCTAGTTTTGGCTTTATTCTGAAAGATGGAATTACTAAATCATTAAGATATAGGCATAAACTACTGATTTGTTCAGTCATCTTATAAGGGAACTTATTTCTTCAAAGATTTTTTTCCCATATAATCCTTAACCTGTAACTTCATTATGAATGTTTAACATGGATTCTCAGAAATATCTACACATAACACTGAAAAGAGACTATAGATCTTTTTGCCACTATGCAACTGTCAGCTTCCTAGGTCTAATTAGCATTGGGCATCGCTGTGAGTTAAAGTGTTACGCGATTTGTAACACTTCATCCTCGGTCTGCATTCTATCTAGTGACAGGTGAATTTCCGCCATCTTAGCCCTGGAGTTAAACTGTGGAAGGCAATTGATTACTGAGGAAGGCGTGCTCAGCTGCACTGCAGCGCCATCTTTTGGTCTCCTTAGGAAATGATACAAGCTTGTCACGAAGACTCAATCATGTATGTTCACAACGAAAGTAGGGAGATGGTTTCAAAATGAACGTTACTCATGAGATGGTGCACCGAAAAATACACAACTGAACGAAAACAATGTCTGCACTTCATTCACTCAACAAACATCGGTATATAATTTTAGAAACCATTTATTTTTAGAATTGTTGATTTCTTTGTAAAGAATTGAGAGACTTTTTGGATCTTTTGTACTTTTGGTATATTTTTGTATTTTTCATACTTTTTGTTCTTCTTTTGTATTTTTGTATTTTTATATTTCATTAATACCACCGTTTTAAAATGCAATGAATCAGATTGTGAAAAATGTTCAGTACATTGCTTGCTTTATCAATTACAGGTTTCCAGACTCTGTTTTTCAACTTGTTTTTAAAGGATTGATACTATGTTTCTTCCTGAATATTCATGATTTAACTAAACTTGTCACTATTTTTTTCTAATTTTAGCACATGAAATTTTCAACTGTGTCCTGAGAAACTTTTTGGGAAACTGTATGTAAATTAGATTTTAGGATAGTATAAAGAATAAGATGTTTCAGATGATCATTTATTTTTAGTTCCTTCATCAATATAACAAATAAAGTAAATAAACTGAATATTTCATAGGAGATATATATTAATTTAGTTCAAACAATGAATAGCTAGCTATAATGTAAAGCTAATTCAATATCTATTTCAAACTTAATAGGAAATTCTATCCCAATATCAGTAAAAATAGTCTTAACTAAAATAAACCACACGGATATTTTTATGTAGATTTTAATTTACCCCATCCATGCTCACCACATTCCCCACACAACTTCATGTGCATTTCTTTTTATAGCCACAGAGGTCACTTAGTGCTGCCTGTACATGCATGAGTGAAAGGCAATCTACTAGCGCAATAGCCTCTTGGGGTCACACTCTTAAGGAAAACTGACTCTTCTCCCAGCAGCCATCAGTTGCCAGGGAATTCTCAACTAGGGGTAGGACTTCATGGCCCCCTCCCACTCATGCTGCGATTTTGTCTTCTTTATCTTGGGCAGACTTTGTGCATGCTTGACAGCAGCTGCAAGTTAGATAACTTTCAGAGTTACAAACACAGGATGATTTCTTCACGACAAACAAGTTATCTAGGCTTAGATCAAGATCGATGCTTATGGTACAATAGCAACTAATCAAATATCAAAGTTTAAATTAAATAAAATTTAGAATCAGCTGGGAGATGGAATCTCCAGGCATGCCTGTGGGAGACTGCCTCTATTATTTTAATTGATATGGGCAGACATATCTAAATTATGGGCAGGATTATTCCCTGGACAGAGGAACCTAGATTTTAGTAAGTGAGTAAAGCATGCTAAACACTAGATTGTATTCATTCTCTCTGTTTTCTGATCTCCCAAGAGACATGATGAGCGCCTCAAGCCTCTGTTGCTTTGACTTTCCCTTGGATTGTGAGGAAAATTAACCATTTCTTCCTTAAGTTGCTCTCTTAAGAGTATTTCATCATAACAATGGGAAAAACAATCAAGACTCTTGACTCTCAGACCCTTGGCTTGCAGAGTCTATAAGCATTGTGACTACACTGGCTCAATGAAGCTTGCAAAGAATCTGATTTAAAAAAAAATCTTGATGTAGCTCTATTGATGTCTGTTTGTGGATAGTGAGCCACAGCTCTCTTGCTTCTTTTAAGATCCTCTATCAACAGATTTTAATAATTTTAATGGTAAAATATCTCAGTATAGATCTCCTTAAGGTCTTCTCATATGGAGTTCTTGAATTATTTGGTTATTTTTATATTCATGTCTTCCATAATATTTGGCCTGTTTCTACTTACTGTTTCATCAGTCCTTTGCTTTGTTGTTTCTTTCTACCTACTCTTTCTGGAGCACCCAAAACATGAAAATTATTGATCTGATCAGGCCCAACAATTGTCTTCAATACAGCTCACATTTCTTCTAAATTTTCTTGTAATTTCAACTTTTAAGACTTAGTCATTTCAATTAAACTATTTGTAAATATTTGAATTCTATTCAAATATCCACTTTTAATTTCTTTATTGAAGTATTAACTTTGATTATTACATAATTTTCAGTGTCTAATCTATGGTTTTGATCTCCTTGTAGAGTTTCTTTCTCTGTATTGATATTTCCATTTTTTTCTGCATTGTTTTTCTAATTCCCTCCTCAACTTCCTATAATTTTTGTTTAATTTCATTCAACATATTTAAGGAATATTTGCTAAAGTATCCATCTAAAAGATACACAATCAGCTCTACTAAGGGATGATAGTTGATGTATTCTCTCTGTAATTGTAATATTGCTGCTGCTGCTGCTGCTGCTGCTGCTGCTGCTGCTGCTGCTGCTGCAACTGGACATTTGAATCTAGTGTGATAACTGTGGGAATCAAATTCACCTTCTTTTCCTGTATTTGCTGCTGTTGTTTCTGTTTTAGAATAACTGGGCTAATATGTAAACTTAAACTCTTAGATGTTTTCTGTCTTCTCCTTTCCCTGAGCATGCTCAGATTCTTTCTATAATTTATACCATATGATGTAGATATAGACATTGATTCAGGTTCAAAGACTTTTTGTTCTTTGGTAAATTCAGTCACTGGTTCCAGAACTGGAGCCCTTGAGTGTTTTGGCCTCCTTACAATCTTAATTTAATTCTAGAACTGAAAGGCTTCAGTCTTAGCCTCCATACAATCTAGAACGTTTAATCCTCCATACAATCTAATCAACCCTCAGACATACTGCTGCCTGAGCCACTCTAATTAGCTCCATCTGAACTCTGACTATTCCAGTTCAACTCTTTAACTATTCTGGCTCAAACTCTTCTCCAAGCTGACTTGTCAAACTGAACTTCTGAGATGGCTTACTGTTTCTGACCAAATTCTTCTGACTCTGGCAGATTCTGGCTGGCTCTCGGACTGCCTCAGATTGAACTGCTCTACTTGACTTCAAACTGACTCATTCCTCCCATCTGATACTGACTTCTTGTATTGAGCTGCTTCTGTGTCTCTCCCCAGCCTGCCTGTTTCAGACTCACTGTTCCATACTGCCTCAGCCAGCCTATTTGTCTCATCCTCAATAAGACCACTTCATTGTCTCTATGTGCTGTTGCCTGTCTGCCTGATTTAGACTGCTCACCTCATAATGTCTGCTGCAACTGACTCTTCTGTAACTGACTGCTATCAACTGAGAGCCTGCTTTTATATCATGAGAGTTGAGAGTGTCCTCATGCTGATAAGTCTTCCCTTGATTAGTTACTTTGCTCGTCCTTCATTGACTCATCTCAGACTTCACTTCTACTGTGACACTGACTCTTTCTGAGCCCTGCTTCCTGTGTCTGTTTCCACACTCTGTTTCTATCTTCCAGATTAAAGGCATGGACCAACACTGCCTTCTAAAATACTGGGATTAAAGTTGTTATAACTATTGTCTGAATACTGGAATTAAAAGAGAATAGCAATATTCTTTGTTTGCTTGTTTGTTTGTTGAGACAGAGTTTCTCTTTTGTAACTTTGGCTGGCCTGGAATAACTCACTCTACAGACCAGGCTAGCCTGGAACTCACAGATATCTACCTGCCTCTGCCTTCCCTCTATACTTCTGGGATTAAAGGAATAAGCCACCATCACCCAGCTCAGTAATATTCTTAACATTCTTTCTACATTCTGTATGGACCACACAAGCCTCTGAATGTGATTCCTTCATATAGACCCCTGCAATAGAGACCCTTTCTAGTTTTCACACAAACCTATTCCTCTACAATATGTACCCTTTGAATATGTGAGTGCTTAATCCCTAGCTTCATAGGAAGAAAATGAGAGGAGGCACAGCAGCAGCATCCTTTAAAATGACAGAACAAACACGTAAGTGAGACAAACTTGAAACAGAAGATGAAGGATTTCATCAGTGGCTAATTCATAGGCTATATTAGTCAATGTAATGTAGGCTAGGAAGATGAAGACATTGTTTTACTGGTCATGATGATTTATTCCTTTAATCCAAGGAGTCAGAGGGTGAAGCAGGATGATTGCTACAAGTTTGAAGAAAGCCTGTGTTATACAGTGAGTTTCAGGATAGCCTGACCTGTACTTTGAGACTGCATCTCAAAGTAAATTACCTTGCAGAAGAGATTGAACAAAGTATATTTGAGACAAATGACTGTCAGCATTTTAATAATATATTTTATGTGTTTTAAAAAGTAATGTACAATATTCAAGAATTGGAAAATGGAAATAAAAATAGGAAGGGAGATATTTCTCTAACATATATAAACAATTCTATGTCAAGTAAACAAAAACAAGGTTTTCCTTTTGTCTTCAACAGCCTGCCCTATTTAATGCTATGCTATTCTGAAATCTGTCTTATTAATATGTAGAAGTAATCATTGTAAAAATAAAAAGAGAGAATTATCTCACTGTTATAGATGGCAGCTGGGACATCAGGCACACCTCCTCCCACACACAAACAAATTATGTCTCTAAATTTTTGAATATTCACCAAGTTCCTGGCTCAAATATTTTGGCCTGAAGCATTTCATTTCCTAAGAATCTGAAGTTACAAAAGTTTTCTGAGGCCACTGTACAACTTTAGTGACATTTGTACCAAAGAGTACTGAAGGATTGGCTTTCTCATTGCATATAGATGTTACTTCAACATATATACATAACAGGTCTTTATTGACTGGGTGGATGTAATTCACAGAGAGACATACAAATGATATTCTTCTCACAAAATGCTCTAGACACTTGATAATTTGACCAATGAAAACTCTGGCAAAGTGAAAATATGGATATGTAAAGATCTTCTAACAATACAAAACAGATATGGCTAATAAAAATGACAATTACTTTTTTGCTTTTCTTTTTAATGTTCTGTTTGCAGTTAATGATTTATCAGATTAGAAATCCAGTTTACTTTCTTAATTCTTCACTGTGTCAGTCACTTTTCTGTGGCTCTGAGAAACATGAAACCAATAACACAACTTAAAACAGGACACATTTACTATAGCCTGTGGGTTCAGCAGTTTGTAGTATACTTGTTTGGCCTCACATCATGGTGGTGAGAACCTATGGTAAAGGAGCCTCTCCTACTCATAGAGACAGGGAAAAAATAAAAGATGTGGAAGCAGACATAACCCCCCACACACACACACACAAGAAACAGTGACCTATTTCTTCTAAGTAGATGCTACTTCCTAAAGTTTCCAGGAACACCCAAAATAGCATGACAAGATGGGGACCAAGTAGTGAACACACAATCATATTCAAGCCATGTCACTTTACAAATGATCTATTTGTGTCTACACTCAACCCTTCCATCCCATCATGTCTAAACTGAGACATGATTCATACTTTAATACTGACTTAATCTAAGGTTAAAAAATAACCTATTAATTTAGTCTCAGTTACATTTTTTTCTCTTTATTCCTAACTTCTGCTTTCACAGATGTCTGCTTTATACTTCTTCCTTCCCCCAACAATATCTCCACCTACATATGTACTTTTAACCTATGATTTTTCTCCTTTTTTTCCTAAGAAAAAATAAAAATTGCCAAAAGATGACTTCCATATACTTTCCCCACATCATCTTTATAAACTCTGGCACAGACATTATACTTCTGTTCCCACAAGTATGAGTATACCAGTTGCTGGAGCACCTGGAACAAAGCACCTGAGACTAGGTATTTTCATATTGATATTGATTGTTTCTAATTTCCATAACCGAGAAGTCCAAGATACCAGTGGCTAGAACTTGGTCTGGTTGCTGTGTGGGAAACCATTTTCCATTCCTATTATTCAGGAGAAAAAGAAAACAAAACAGCATCTGAGAAATTCCCTAAATGTTTTACAGGTATCAAAGCTTAGACCGAGCCTATAGAATAAGTAGGAAATAATGAACACAAGCAAAAATAAAGTATGAATATGTTTAATATAATATAGAAATAAAATCCAAAGGCAAAAACTTGTAATAAAACTCTAGAAGAAGAAGAAAAAAAAACAGCTTAAAAAGTTTACAGCCACAGTGGAATTCTTTTCAGAAATCTTTAGAGATTGAAATAAAATATTCAGTGATGAGAAAAAAAAACAAAGCAAGGCTAGAATTTGAAGATGCCAATTATGTATGAAAGTGAAATATTTTCCTAGATAAAAATTTCACTGTATGAGAATGTATAATGAGTTCTTTGGCAGAACGGACTACTGGTAGAAATTTGGAGAATAAGTTAGCAAAATACAGGTAACTAAATCCTTATTCTTCGGTCAGGATTCACCTAATAATATGATTTTTTAACTTAATAAAATGTAATACATAATAACTTACACATGTTGCATGAATGGCATCAGTATTATAGGGGAGCAAGTGTGGGAGAAGATCGTAAGATAACTACTCTCCACGTGAAGCTGTACATTATTAATGGGTGAACTTAAAATATTTTAAAAGTTATAAATACATATATGCAGAGGGACAGGATTTCATTTGCGACTGTCTCATTTGGACCACAGTGTCTTCAGTTTGCTATCAACCTGAGGTTCAACTGCTCATGTCTGTAAGTGCCTTAGGTGCTAGGATTGTAGGTGTGTCCCAACACACTGGGCTCTGATTATTGTACTTTGCTATGGCTACCCTAACACTACAAAATATGCACAAAAATATTAGCATGTTATATGAACAAAATAAGCAGAAATTGCATAATTAAAGCTAGAGACTGGAAGAAAGAAGTAAAGAAAATGAGAATGAAAAGACTAGCAACAACAAATTTAGAAACATGTAGATATTAAAACAACTGTCTCGGCAATTGCTTTAAATCTGGGTAATATGAAGTTACCCAATGAAAGACAGATTATCTAAGTGGATTAATAAATGTAAGTCCAAACCGTACACTGGCCATGAAAAAGGGTAACATGCCTACAAAAGCAGAGGGCTTTGAAAAAATGATCAATATTAACGTTAGAAACAAAAGAAATATGATACATAACAATTTCATACAGAACAAAGTCTGTAGTGGGGAAGGCTGACAAGGTTGAGGAAACACGTTGCATGGTGAAGAAGCTAATCTTCCATCAATACCCACAATATCTACCTGAGCTACCACCTTCTTTCATATGCATTGCATGACGATTTTCCTCCAGTAGATTCTAGTGTCACCCCCATAACCCTCAGATTCCTTACAGCATAGTAACCAAAGCAACCCTAATTTTTTCTGTTCCTCTTCCCAAGTGGTTGTCATAGAATGACACAATGCCTTGGGGCCATGAACAAATATCTACTCGTCCCAGATAAGAAGCCAACTACAAACCAAAGTGTAGATGCCACAGGATTCTAACTTGATGAACCAATGAGTTTTATTTGTGTTACTCACAGGACTGTGCATGAGAGGTAAATTACAAAAGCAGAAATGACCCAAAGTCAGATGCATCACCATGACATCCCAACATGAGTGACATTGCACAGAAGCTGGAAACCTGGAACTCAATGAATAACTTGTAGGGAGACCAACAGGTTGAAAAGTGTATTTTTATGAACAATTGGGTTCATCTGGGCCACTTTCTGAATGCTCACCTAGTCTTAGCATGGTGCACAACAATCATTACTGCTAATACACACTTGATGATGGTGGGATCTAGTGAATCTGATCAGTTTCACGGATTTCCTTAAACCTTTGAATTGTTTAGTTCCTGAAGTTAATGAATTTCCCTGAAGGATAAATTGTCTCACTTCCCATTAGAACACCCTGTGTCTTAAGGAGCTCTTCTCCAAGACAAAGGGTTTTAACTTATAGGAAATTCCTACAAAAGCTTTCCACATTCTACAAAGTAGTATTAATAGTCCTATTGGGTCTTAGAACTTTGTGATCACCATCCATTCCATGATATAAGGTTAACCTGGGTAATATTTCATGAATTACTGAGGAAGTGAATAAAGCACTAGTTGACCTAATGGTCTTTGAGACTCATCCAGGTATATCCTTTGCTTATGATCTCATTTTTGTCTTATGGAAAACTCTTTTCAGATAAAGTCCAACTATGCCGTGATCTCTCCTCCCTATAGCTCACCATTTTCATTATCATATTCTCACTCTAAATCCTAACTGTACTGAATCTTTTCAGTTCACTGCATTCAGTGCCCTAGAATGATCTAAAAATATCACTAGAAATTTTGACAATAGCTGGGATAACCCCAACTTACATGCAGACCATTTCCTTCACTTAAGTAAATTAAGTCCACATAATATTTGAATAGATTGTGCTTTACATAGAACTATGTTTCAAAGAATTGCACTTACATTTACAATCATATTGTAGAACTTAACACATATGTGAACTCATCACACTGACGATTGGAGTTGGTAAAGTGCTTAACATACAAAAGATTTATATAACCCAATTTGAAACTGTGAACCATGTGAAGTTGGCTGTTAGAGGTCTCTGAGTTCTCTATTGTAGTACATTCATAGTGTATATTCATTGATATTATAACTGATTTTTAAAATTGTATAAGATTAGTTATATGTTATTTACCACTGTATGCATCATCAGTGCTCACAAATTTTGTTCAATAAGTATTTGTTGAACTAATTAAATATTGTGCTCAGATCAAGCCTTTGACTAAAACTTATTCAGTATAGATTCTTAAGTATTGAATTCCTCCCTTCTTCAATTCAACTGGCATTCCGTTCCACCTTGATGTTGTTGTTTAATCCATGGATGTATGCATGTGTACTCACAGAGAATTCTCCTTCTCCCTGTTTCATCACTGTTTCCTCATTTTTGGAAAAAGTATCCATTTGGTAGCTCTGCTTCCTCAACAAAGTTTTATTTCAGTGTGGCTGCATTCCAGGCAGCTTTATGTGAAAGTGTCACTATCCTCCTACTTCATAGCTATTCAGAACATTTCAGGTTTGGGATGAAGAGGTCTGATTGAAAATCAGATACAGACACATATGGAGAATTCTAAGTTCTCAGTTGCCTTGAAGTTAAGTGGAGTGGGCACTTGATTATTACGAAGGCTAGAATTGGATTGAAGAATCATACTTACAGGTGTAATGGAGCTCAGAAAGTGTCAGACCTTAGAAGTACCTGGCCCTTGATTGTAGCAGCTGGAAATGATTTAACAAGCACTTGAGGTGACAGAATCAAATGCTTTATGTGATGAATGAGCTGTTTCAATATAGTAAATTATTTTGCTCTTTAAAAATCAGAATTAAATAGCTTATGTCTTGTGTGGGGGAGGAGGGAGACCCAACAGAAGGACACACATTCACTGACAAACAAAGATGAGTTCAAGTCTAACCTACCTTTCGTTGGTCCAGTCATTACAGTTTGTGCATGAAAACCTTAGATATTCTTTTATTAATGAAAATAAATTTTATTTCAGTGGTGATCTCATTGTGCAATTTACTGGAGACTCTGTCTTTTCAAGAAGTATCATTTAATGGCATGGCTGAATTCTAAAGCAAGTGAGTACTGCTTAGAACTTGCAGATAAGATACTCAACTATTTCACCCAATGTATAAACACATTATATCCTCTTTTCTCTAGCCTACAGATAAAGATTCATTGATTTATTATTTTCTTTCATTCATATTGAGAGACAGAACTAAGTACATATGACTTCACCTTAGGGATATGGCAACTAAGGGAATCTTGTTATTAATTTGGGGACTGAAGAGATGGTTCAATCTATATGTGCTTGCTACACAATTTTGAGGATCCATGTTCAGATCCTCAGTACCTACTTTAAAAGTTGCAAATGATGGCATGCACCTGTAATCCCAATATTTGAAAGGCAGAGGCAGGGTAATCCCTGGGAATTAGCAGTGGAAAACTCTGAAATGGAGAACAATGGAGTATATACACACACATGAACACAATGCACACATGAACATACATACACGTCCAATTTAAAAATAGACAAAATAAAATAAGAAATATTATACATTTGTATGAATACCTTTAAGTGAGAATCTCTCTGATACTTAGATTATTTTCTGGACTATGCTATGTAAAATTCCTTTGTGTCTTACTGAAAATTTAGTAATCCTTGAGCAATATTGCTTCATGAAATGATTAGTTTTAAGCCATCAGAGTACTTGCTCTGCTACCCTCATTTACAAGCTCTAAACTCCTGGAATAAGAATGATTAGAGTTTCTTCTCAATTAAGTACCTCAACGCACAAATGGGAGTATATGGCCACATAAATGATAAATTAAAAACATATGATTCAAATAGACTACATTTACCCTTACCAACTTGTAAGATATTTAGAAGTATGTGGTATCATTCAGTACCAAAAAATTCTAAATAAAAGGGCCATAAAGATGTCACAGGATGTCAGTGTACATACTGCAAAGCCCAAGAATGAGAGATTGACGGTACCTTAGACCTATATTGTAGAAGGGGATAACTGACTGCCAAAAGATGTCACTGGCCAGCTGCATCCATTGCAGTATGATCCCCTCATAGACAAAAATAAATAAATAAATAGAATTTTTAATTAAAAATGGGAAAAATTACAAATTTTGGACAAGTAATATTTATTAATTATCTTAATTCAATGAAAGACTCACTAGAAATAAGATTAAGTTAATAAATAATAAGTTTTTATTTATCTTATTTATTTTATGTACAAGGATATTTTGCTTGAATGGATGTGCCTGGACCCATGAAGACCAGAAAAAGGCACCCGTTCCATTCAGATGGCTGTGAGTTACCATGTGGGTTCTGTGAATGGAACTCAGGTCCTTTGGAGGAGTAGCCAACAATATTAAATTCCCTTTGGTCTCCTAAACAATTAGTTCTAATTATTGAAAGTTAACAAAAATTATTCAGGAAAATGAGATGACCCTAACAAACCCAAAAATATTTTATGTAAACTATATTTTTAAAGGTAAAATAAGGAGAAAGCAGCTAAGGATACTGTTTTTGGCAGGGGAATTATAACATTGTACTCTATGCTTTGATTAAAGGAGTCTTCATGTTTATTTATTTGATGTTTTTAAGAAGTAACAGGTGTGCTTAATAAAATATTCTCATTGATGTCATCTGATATATGATTATTAGAAAAATCCAAAGAATTTCCTGACAACTATTTTCTTACATATCCTAATTTGTGAAATAAATTCAAACTTAAATTTTAAAGATAAAATTAAATTTTAAAAAACAAAATCTTCCTCATATTGCCTTACTTTTAATATAATTATTTCTAAATAAAGAAATGTTATTCATTTGATTTCTGATACTTTATTTTTAACAGATTAAATTTTTTAATGATTTGGGTCTATATTAATGGTGATTCACAATGTACATAGATCCAACAAATCAGTATTTTTGATACTCAGTCAAGAAGATTTATTATAACCTACATTGATACATTCACTTCTCTGATTCCTTGTTTCAAAATTATCCTTCATATGTGTGATGGGCAATCTTCATCATTGACCTGACTGGCTTAGAATACTGGGGAAAATATTTATATGTGTATCTAAGATTTGCTAGAAATTATAAACTGAGGTGTAAAGAACCATCCTAAGTGTGAGTGTCATCCTTGTTATGCCATGGGGACCTCATCTGAAAAAAGGAGAAAATGGATCTGAGAATCAGCATTCATCACCCTACTTCCTGATTGTACACAGTGGTAGTGTGAGCAATACCTCAAGTTCCCACCATTTTGATTCCCCAGCCGTGATGGGCTCAAACCGTGAGCCAATATATTCTCTCTTCCACCAGTTGCTTTTGTCAGATATTTTGCACTATCATCAAGAAAAGTAAATTATACAATGTTCTTAACTTCCTATTTAATAAACTTCGGTAAATTCTGTGACTCATCAAATAGTGTTAAACAGTTTGGGAGACTAATAAAAAGAGCACAAGATCTCTCTATCTCTCTCTCTTTACTAAAAATGTTTTGCCATCAAGTTCTAGAGATAAATCAAGAGAAATGGCAAGAGCTTGTAATGCTTGGAGGGTTCTTTGGGACACCACTGACCAACATCTCAAAGAGAGGTAATTCATACCTGGCACTGACCTTTTAATTGATAGCCTATGATGTGTAGAAAATGCATTGTCTCCCTATTACAAGGTAAATCCATTTAGAATTCCTTTTATATGTGAATATGTATGTGTAAATGTATATGCATATATTTAGGAGATTTCTACATTTGTATGTTCCCATCTAGTTTTTCTCAAAGGTATTTAGTGATAGATATACTCATACTCATTGCTCTATCCTGCAATCCCATGTATAACCTCTATGTAACACTTCCCACTGCCACTCTTCTACCCTTCATACTACCAATGTTTTGTTTTTCTTTCCTTGAAACACACCCCTCCACTTGTCCCCTAGCTAGTTTCCATCCTTCTGTATGAACTCTGCTGAAGAGCATTTGACAATAAAAAACATTTTGACTAACTTCCTTATCACTTTATCATCCTTATAAACATATCATTGTTCATTTTGATGCTTGATTTATGCTTCCATTGCAAAAAACCCTATCTATAATTCCAAATTCTTTCTCTAATCCCTTCCTCTCCCTCTCTTCCTCTACCCTAATCTTTATTCAAGTTCCTCATTATATTTCATATAAAACGCTTAGGTACTTTCAAAATCTTCAGTAGAAATTTTGCAACAAAAAGAGTAAGGCATCCCTCTCTTAGTCAACAGAAAGAAGTGTTAGATAAATCTAGTTCTTCCAGCAAAGCAAGCACTGTCAGCTGTAATATGTCAAAAGGAAGTTATTATTATCATTAAATAAATAAATAAAATATGAAACTAGCTCAGTTTATCAAATTTTCTTGAACAAGAATAAATTTTCTTGAATAGGCAACCTTCCCAAACACAGCTTCCAAATGTCCCTCTCCATCGCACACAGAGCTATAGACAACAAACAGGAAATGGTACACAGAAACAATCTGCCTCACTACATTTGCCTCACATGGTCATGTTTTGTCAGCTTTCATGTTTTGTCATGCTCATTGGCTGGATATTCAGTTACCATGATTGGCTGGTAGAAGTATACAACAACAAGGGTGTTGTCTCATACTAGTTCGACTTACTAATTTTTTAATGAAATTACAGTTTTGCTAATTTACAGCATATCACAGACCAAGGCCATCTGTGACAAACCTATATTTCATGTATTTCCATTCAAAACTTGCGTAATCATCTGCTGTGTTCCTGCGACATAAATTTAAGGTAATTTTGAACACAATTTAAATAATGTTTAAAAGAATGTACAACAGAGACTTTAAAGATGGTTCTGCAATCGCAAGAGCACTTGTTACTCTTGCGAAAGATCAAGGTTCAATTTTTAGCACCCAAATACCAGCTCACAACTCTCTGTAACTCCAGTTGTAGGGGAAAAAACTCCATTTTCTGGACTTCACAGGCATTGTATGTAAACGGACTGTATAGATGCATCCAAACATGCATAAACATACAAATAAAATTTAAGAAGTAATTGATTGTCCAAAATAAATTGGAGATCACTTAAAATATTCTTCATAAATTTATTCATAGCAGTATCAGTTTGAGCATTGAACTGCTTATTGGGATACTCATTGCAGTCAGTTCCCTTAGACTGGGTCATCAGGATTGTCTATGGTTTAAAAAGGAAGAAGAGGTGCCTAGAGAGCTTACTTAGGTAAGCGTGTGCTGTGTGAGGACCTATTCAGTGTTCAGAACCTACATTAAACAATAAAGTAGGATAGTGCACACCTGTAATCCCAGCTCTAGAGAGACAAGTGGATTGCTAGGGCTCAATAGTCAGCAAAACTAAAAATAAATAAATGTGAACAGAGTCTGAGGATCAGCAGCTGAAGCAGACCTGTAGCCTACACACACACACACACACACACACACACACACACACACACACACGCACGCACACAGGAGAAATCTACTTTGTAGCCACCTTGAATTCAGTACTACCAATTCTACAAAGGAAACGAAAAGCTTTTCATAAAAGTTTGTGTGCTTATTTTAAAAAGTCATTGAGAATAAAATAAATATCTGCCTCCTTATCAAAGGACTAAATGAACGTTTCTCTTGTTTTTTTTTTAATTTTCATAAAGTTTATTGTTTTACAAAAAGCTGAGTGCTGCCACATTAATTCTGAGTTAATAAGTTCAAGGAAAACCAACCTAGGAGAGATTACTCATGTACCCTGTCACAGCATCTGGTATATGAAGACATACTGCTGCTGATATTTACCAAATCATATTCCTTGGCCATTTCACTACTGGACTGAAGAGGAAATTTCAGAAAACTTAACTTTTGAAATATTGGGTCTCTTTCTGAAATAAGGGTTTGCAGATGTTAATAAAATATAAAGTCTTTGAACTATAATAAATAAATTATTTTATACTGAAAATGATGCACAATTCTTTTCTTTAGCTAAATGAAAGTCTTAGAAAAAAACCTTTTAAAATATACTGTTCAAAAGAATAAAAATCATTCGTTTTACAATAAACTAAAATTAAGGAATATAAAAAAATTTAATTATCTATTAAAAGGTTTTAAATACTCTAATCAGAGTAATAAAAAGTGGAGTTAATTAATTTATATTGCTGAACATCTGCTCCTAGTTATAATAAAATTGAAGTGGCTGAAGACTATTTTCATGTTTCAATCACCTAAAATCAGATGCTTTGAAATATAACAGCATTTTGAACTACATTCTTAAAAGAAAATGGCATAAAGTTTTCCTTGATTTTCCAAGACATTCACATTTCCAAGACTTTCAGATACTAAGACAATAATGCCCAGAAACATTTCACAGAACCATATTTACTTGTATATAAATTTCCAGATTTTCAACCCTTATTTCCTAAAATAAAATACCAAATAAAATACTCTCCTGCCACCAAGAATTATAATAAAAAAGCTGCATTATACTCTAAACAAAATAGCCCAAGACCATTTTAATGTGTGCTTCATTGTATTCTGTTGTCCACATCTCTTACCTCTATTCACCCTAATATTTCATTTAGACTTTATGTTAAGGGTTTCAATGTGAAATGTTGTCCACAGACCCGTGTGCTTAAACAAGCTGTCTCCAGGCAATGAGCTGTTTGGGGAGGCTGTTGGAACCTTTGAGGTAGCTGGCTGGTGTGCACAGTATACCAGGGGTGACCGTAACAGTTGTAGTATGATGCAAATGATTCTGGTCCATGTCTGCTTCTTCTCTGCAATTCAGAAGTGACTACCCACTGGAAGACTCTGTCACTGCCCAACCCAGCTCTAGCTGCATGGCTTCTCCACCATGAGGGCTTGTACCCACTAACCTGTGAGCCAGAATAAACACATCGTCCCTTAATATTTCTGTGTTGATGTATTTTGCTTTATTGTTTGTCTGTTCATTTTGTTTCGTATTGTTATGTTGTTCCAGGCTTGCAGTACCCATTGTCAGCTTTCCAAACATTCACTGCCAGGGAAACATTCTGCTTTTAAACTTTATATTCTTAGGTTTTGTATGAATGCAAACTACAAGACAAGCTCCTGAAAGAAGATCTTTACTTTGAACATATCTGTAGTCTTTTTTTTTTTTTTTAACCATTTAAAGTATTATTTTCACAGGCTCCAGTATGTAGACGTGGCCATGTTTAGTGGTGATCTTCTACTTAACACAAAGTTAGACCTCTAAGTTGGCACAAGTTCGATGACTAAAACATAGTAGGTAAAATTAAAAAAAAAAAAAAACTTTAAAAAGTAAAGATACCAGAATGTGTCTAGGGACATTTTCCCTAGTTAATGAAAAACTGAATGCGCAGAGTCAAAGAAGTTACAAAAACAAGTAAGCAAGCAGAAGTTTTGTCATAATGATGTAAAAATAAAGATAGTAAACACAATAGCAAGTTTTAGGGCCTCAGAAATAAACTTCAGTATCATAAATACTTCTATTGATAAGCCATGAATGAATCTACTTTTGCTGTTGGTACTTTAGTTTCCAAATATCTTTCAAATTTTAACTCTATTGGGCAGAAAAATGATGTCTTACAATATCCCCAAAGAGCTCAAAGAGCTGTGGGGGCATCTGCACTTCGAGGAAGGTGAGGTCTCTCTGGTTCTGGTTCGTTCCATCATTTCTACTTATGGTCCTATGAGACCCTCCCTGCCTTGTTTCAGATGACTGATGAGCTCATCCATTGGATAGCACTACTGGTCAATGGCATCAATTTGATTTGGCTGGATAAAGAGTCAGGAGCTTATATTCAATAGAGTCTTCTTGTTGAAATCAGATCTAGAATAGCCCCCATTTATCAGAAATATAGAAAAATAAAATAAAACCGACCATTGTAAATGTCAGCATAGAACAGAAAAGAATGGAGAGAAGAGGCAAGTGTTAGATGAAATGTTTAATTTTGATAAAATTGAAAACCTTTATATTGGGGAATTTGGAATGATTTAAGTTATGACACAGATGGAAGAAAGAGTTATGATAAAAATAATTGGC
Source organism: Cricetomys ansorgei (assembly GCA_026225945.1). Taxonomy (NCBI): domain Eukaryota; kingdom Metazoa; phylum Chordata; class Mammalia; order Rodentia; family Nesomyidae; genus Cricetomys; species Cricetomys ansorgei. Next base: position 7,968,501 of record JAMJFZ010002307.1, on the reverse strand, counting down.
ATTATTATTTGTTTTAATAGTATGTAAATGCCTACAAATCAAGTCTTAAGATAAAAAACCTACTATAAATATGGGCGAAATAATTTCACAGAATTTTACAAATCAGGATAACCAAGTGACACGAGGTTATATATGAAAATGTTTAAATTTAACCTTAACTAGTCATAAGAAAAATACAAATTAGTATGAGGAATGCATACCACTCTATAAGATAATTGGCAAAGTTTACAAAGTTTAATGAAACCAAGTGCTGTCATTAGTGTGGAGTAATTAAAACTTACCTATTCTAAGAGTGCTAATTATGATATGACTTTATAAAGTAATACTCTGGTTAAAAAGCTTCAGGGGGTCAATAGCTGTTGAGAGAATAAAAAACAGATTCCTCCAAAAAAAGAGTTTCTGCAAAGAATGTCCAATGCTAAGTGGTCAGCTGTGCATGCAATGCAAAGGACTCAGTAGCTTGTAAAAACATATGTACATAAGTATGCACATATGTTTACACATGTTACAAAAATACAAATAATCTAAGAATTAACCACGGATTTGAAAGGGACACAGAAAGACTTAGAGGAATGGAAAAGTAGAATTAATCTAGATGCAATGCACAAGAAGATCTCAAAAATTATCTTAAAATGAAATACATGGTGATGTGCTAAATAAGATTAAGGATTTAAGATGGCAGGTGTGTGTGTATGTATTTTTCACTATAATATATGAAGTAAAGATTGATTTTCATATTCTATACTAGTATGTGGTACTTGATGACAGTGAACAGTACTTCAATAAGAATTCTACTTTATTCATCCCTTAGGAAAACAAATTACATCTCTTAATACAAAAAAAAAAAAAGTGTGTTGATTTAATTACACACTCCATTTTTTACTTAATAGAAAGCCCAACTTCAAAAATCTAGTTTATAGGAGCAAAACACTGTAGAACCTGAAGATAGAGTTCCTTGGTGTTGCTCTCTCTGATCTTCAACTGGCATAGTTAGGGAACATGTGTGACTTCAGTTTCCATTGGGTTCTATATTCATTCAATTGTAATTCCCAAACTCATCATTTCAACTTGAATATTTTCAAACTCCATCTGTGTTAACTATCTGTTCACTTCACAAATCTCTCAATGACTCTTCAAGAATCACTATGCATGGATCTAAATCCAAAGGCTTCATCCCACACATTGCTATCATGTCATACTATCAAGCTGTCAATCTTCTCTTATGTGTCAAACCTAACATTTACCTTATTTCATAAGACTCAGTAGATTTTATTTCTAAAAATTGCTAAAGTGGCAAATTCATCTACAACAACATTTTCGTCAATAAATAATAAGGAAAGAAAGAGAGAGAGAGATAAGAAAGAAAGAACAAAAGAAAGAAAGAAAGAAAGAAAGAAAGAAAGAAAGAAAGAAAGCTAGTTTACATTATTCTTTCTCAGCTAAACTACAATGGCCTTTAACCAATCTATCACAAGTTGTCTTCTGTTCATATAAACAACCTAGAATAAATGAAGAATGAAATCTACAAGCCTGATCATACTATTCCAACTTAGATTTCTTTGTGAATCAGAAAAAAAAAAAAAGTTTGTATTTAGTATCTGTCTGGGTCTTACTATTTCCTCTATCCACAGTCATCTTCATGTGCTTCCTTTTTCTGTGCATCCCACTCATATATAATTTTATTCTGTTCAACCACAGTACTTACATCTGTAGTCTGCTTTTACGTATGTTCTCATCATCCTGGCTTCAGTGTTATTGATACATCTCAGGGGAATCTAACCTGACACATGTGACCATGTGTAGTAGTTAGGTTCTGTGGTGGTTCAGCCAAGAAGACAATGAGGCATTTTCATACATGGAAGCCCTGCCAGACCTCAGCAGAGGGAGCCACCATCCTGGCCAGCACCTAACTGGACAGTAGAACCCCAAGCATGTCTGCTCAGGTGTTTTCATTGATTCAGAACTCCTCAGGTGCAGATCATAAGCAATCAAACAACCCCCACAGAAATCCAACACCTGAAAACAATACAAGATGCCAAGGCCTATGCATCCCTTTTTCTAACAATGCACAAAAACAATTTCAAATGTAACTAAAAATAAACTTCCCCAACAACCACGTAGTAAAAGTTTATTTGTTTATCTGCTCATGCAACCATTGCTTCCATTACATAGGTGTACCTATGTGAATAACTTTTAAAAAACATTTATTTCGCTTTGTTTTATGTGCATGACCATTACCTGCATAAGTTTGTCATTCATGTGCTTACCTAGTACCTTCAGATGACAGAAAAGGGATCTGATTTGCCTGGAATTGATGTTACAAGTAGTTATGAAGTGTCATGTGGGTGCTGGAAATGAAATCGGGGTCTTCTGGAAAAAAAGCAAGTATCTTAATTTCTGAGACACCTGGAATACTTTCATACTAGCTCCTTTGGGCCATTGATTGTGGGTTTCTGTGAGCTGGATATTAGCTCCCAACACTTTTTCTCATAAGCATATTATCAGAGTAAGGGCTAATCATAAGAGCAACTAGTCAGTTGGGAAACAGACCTGTAGTATATGCTATCCTAGTGAAGCCTTAAATGGTATAAGTAAACAATAGGAACAAGTTCTCACAACTCTCTTGCCACTAAATCAAAGTACACCTCAGGGAGCTGACCATCATTATCAGGGCCATTTCAAATGTTGTTGCTGAGATCACCCATTAAAACTGGGCATTGAAAGGGAGAAATAGATGAAATCTACTTTCTTGATCTAACCATGTAGCAGCAACCTCCATTATTAATACAATGAGAGCCATTTGCTTTCCCCATTAGTATGGTGTACCAAGACAATATAGCTTTCTCTGATCTCTATTTTCCTGTAAAACATTGTGTCCCTTAGGAATTGCACATGGAATAGGGTCTGTCTTATTCACTGTTTTGTTACTATAAAGAGACACCATGAGCCAGGCAGTGGTGGCACACGCCTTTAATCCCAGCATTTGGTAGGGAGAGGCAGATATATCCCCGTGAGTTCAAGGCCAGTCTGATCTACATAGAAAGTTCCAGGACAGCTAGAATTACAACAGCAAAGCACCTATCTTAAAAGAAAGAGGAGAGAAAAAGAGAGAGAGAAAGAGAGAGAGACAGAAAGAGATATAGAGAGATCATGACCATGACAATCATTATAGAAAGAAAGCTTATAGTTTCAGAGGTTTTTATTATGATGGCAGGGAGCATGGTGGTATGTAGGCAGACATAATTATTGCTGAGAGTGCTATGTCTGGGTCTGAAGGCAGCAGAAAGAGTCATTGGTCCTGGCTTGGGCTTTTGAAACTCCAAAGCCTACCCTCAGTGACATACTTCCTCCAAGGCCACACCTCCTAATCTTTTGAAACAGTGCCACTCATTGTGGGCTACATATTCAAATATGCGAGCGATGAAGGCCATTCTTATTCACACCACCTTGAGCAAGTTAACTCTCAGAACGTCATTGACCATGAAGGGGCTGGAACGGTGCAGTTACAGAGTCTAATTACAATTTACTTTAGTCTTTCTCCATCACTGTAACAATTCCTTGTACAGCTTAACTCTGTGTCTTACCAACTGGTAAAGCCTCATGAAAAGCCTCATGCACTAACCTAAAGGACCACTAGCTTCCAGCAATCAAAAAACAGAGTGCTTAGATCACATCTGAGCGCTACAGCAGAGATACCTGCTTTGCCTTATCCAACCCACTTAATGTTCCCACCAATGGATTTGAAAGTGCCTTAATCCAAGACCTTTCCTCTACTATTGCAGTAAAACCTTCATCAAACTGATTCCATAATGGAACATGGTATTTGCAATTAGCTGGCTCTGTTCTTAGGCAATTGTCTCTCACATTATGCTCCAAAATTAAATATCTCTCACTCCTTCTGAAGTGAGAGTTCTTATTATATTGACACTACTGTTATATTAATGCCTTGAACCATCAGTCTAAGAGTTCTATATTCTTAAGAGTTTTCTTTGGTTTTTGCCATAAATGGAAATACTGTTCACATGCTGTTGTGAATACCGTTTCCTCTAAGGTATGAACTGATACATAACTCTCTCTGGTTCGACATGAGAAATTGAATTTCTGTATTCTGTATTCTGTATTCTGTATTGAATTACTGTATTTGCCACTCTGCTGTAATGTGTTCCTGCCCATTCTCTGTATTTCTGGGATCCTGCCTTCCTCACTGCCTTATAGTTCAGTCTCCTATATCTACTTAAAAGGACTTCAGACAAGTCACTGGGTTTCCTCCATCACGATCACCCAATACAATTAGTTATCCCTTAAATGCTCAACTCATTCCTTCACTTCCTTTCTCTTTCCTCTGCAAGGATCACTCTTTTTTTTTTTTTTTCACTTCCTTGCTATCAGGATCACCTGATGATCTGTATTTTGAGGGGTTGTATTCTCAACATAATACAGTATGTTTAGAGCAGAAGCTTTGATCATTTCCTCACTATCTTCAAAGTACTTTTTTCTAACATGTCACTCCTTTGGGTGGGGGTGGACATCTTATAAACAGTGTAAGTGCATACTTTTAGACAATATAAAGGACACGATAGCAAGATTGTCTATGCTTATATATCATTAATATTTGGAAAGTAATTACTGGAGATGGAGAAATGAAAGCAAATAGAGTATTAGATGTCTATGTCCATGACATTATTATTTCAGTCTCTCTATATATCTACGCCAAGATGAAATTCTTAAACACACCTATTCTATGAGAACCTTTCAAGAATTAGAGGTAAAAGTTTCATTATTTTAATAGAATAATTAATGTATGTTACGATAAAATATTTCTAAGTTGATTTTGTTAACTTTTCACATGAGTAATTTAAAGTAACATTATGAAGGATTTGTAATGAGCCACATGCAGATACCTTGAAATGAATAGGTCAGACCATAACAATGATTTCTTTATGTTAACAATTCGGTGGTAGTTTACTTTATCTGAAGATCTCTGAGGCTTAACAAACATTAACACCTCCCTCTTATCCAGCGAGATAAGTATCATTATCCCAGTTTTATGGCAAAGTGATGGAGACACAAAGAGATTAAGTGATTTCCTCAAGGTTACTGTCAGCTGCGACAAGGAAAAGACAGACCAGACGCTAGATTTATGATTCTCAGATGTATGCTTTAACTATCCTTCGGCTCTGTGTAGCTGTCACCTTAAACATCCAGATGGAAAAACAGAAAAATGGTAAATATTGACCATATAGATAAAAACCAAATATTTGGATAATTGATATCACTTTGATCAAACAGATAAAAGCAATAAACATAAAACTAGAAACCTAATCACACTGGAAAAAAAATGTGGCCCACAGTTTATAATTAGATAAGAGTCTCAAAGATTGTGTTACCTTACCTGTAAGTCAATAAGGGATATATGTATACATTTGTATATAAGGGATGTATGACTAGGCTTTGACAAAATTCTAAAGCTATATGCCCAGGAAAATAACACTATTTGAAATTTATTAATGTTATTTGTGGTGATTTAAATATGTAAAATCCACCATTTACTAAGTGAAAACAGAAAACTTTTATTGGTGACATAGTTTCTTTACTCTGTTTTAACAAGTCATCTTATATAGCAGAGATTAAATTACCTTTCTACTTGACATCTATTTAAAACAAGATTCAAGATTTCTACGTTGAAAGAAGAAAACAAAATATTTTTTAATATAGTAAGTCCTGCAAATGAATCACCTTTGTTTAGATTTCCCCCCAAATCATAATCTGTACCCATAATATGCATTTTTTCAGACAAGGTCTCACATAGCACAGGCTGGCATCAAATGTTGTATAGCCAAGGATGACACTGAGCTCCTGACCCCTTCCACTTCCACCTCTTGTGTACTGGGATTAATTATGTGATACAAATGCCCGGTTTATATAAGGGGCAGAAGCGAGAACCCAGGAGTTCATACTTTCTATCAACACACTCTATTCACTGAGCTGCATTACCGACCTCTATAATACCTCATGATTGAGCAAATGATTGTCTATCATAGGAATGGTTTAGTTTGGACAGTGTGGCTCTGTCTTTTGGAGACAAACTAGTATCAGAAAAAATGAGAATCAAAGCACTGAAGTATATCATTATGAAAAATTTTTCATTTTTCCAAACTGAAGATGTTACCTCATCCCATGATAGCTACAAAAGAGTCCTTTTATGTCCACAAATGTATTTACTCCATTTATATGTATGTATGTGTGGATGTATATATATATATATATATATATATATATATATATATATATGTGTGTGTGTGTGTGTGTGTGTGTGTGTGTGTGTGTGTGTATTATGTGAGTGAGAGATAATGTACTATAGGGTACTCAGGCTACTTTGAGCCACACTTTTAAACAAAATTGCCTCTCCATCAGGAAGAAGCCATCAGTCCTCCATAGTTCCTCAGTTATGGGTGGAGGAAGTTTCCCACTCAGTGCTAGAATAGGAACTAGCTTGAGTTTGCACAGGTCTTTTTCAGGCAAACACAGCTAAGTTACTGTGAGTTCATGGGTATAGTGTGGTGCTGCCATGCCCAGAAGACATGGTTTTGTTCCTATCCTCCCTGACTGCTCTTCCATGCTGGTACCTGCGCTTGGAATGGAGCCAGTTATGGTTGAGCACTTCACAGTAACATGTTATCTGTGCTTTGACTAGTCATGATTTTATATGTTAACTACCTACCATCTACTACACACACACACACACACACACACACACACACACACACACACACACACTTTTCTCTCATAAGATCTGAGAGCTATACACATCTTCAGGTATAAAAGCACAAATAAATTTAGAAATCAGTTTGACAGTATTTGCATTTAACAAAATAATAGTAGTAGGTTCAGTCCTGGAGTCAATGAGCTCCCTAGGTTTTGAAAAGATTTGCAGTATCAGGAATATGTTACCCTTTTGTAGAGTGGACCTTAAATTCAATCAGAAAGATGTTATCTAGCCAATATCCACTACTGAACCCATAGGCACATCTTACCACACCAGTCATTAAGACATTTTACAGTAATGACTTCTGAGTCAGCCTACTGATGACTTTTTCTCCAAGTAGCATGCATAGCACCTTCTAGTACCATGAAAGATTTCCAGAAGGAAGGAAGCCTCCTACTCAGTATCAACTTAATTTCCTCCCGTCCTGTGACAAATGTGTGTGTGTTGTCTTCAGTAACAGAGGTTTTTTTCATCAAGTTATGGTGGGAGTTTCCTGGATTCCTCCTTTGTACTCAGGGAGAGGTATACCATACCTGGCACTGGATTTTATATTTGGCAGCCTATGGCTTCTAAGATGATCATGAGCTATAGTGTAGGGTAACTACAATTAACTCATTCATGTGTGTGTACATATATGCATATATACATTTCATAAATCATATATATAAACCATGTATGTGTGTGTGTGTGTGTGTGTGTGTGTGTGTGTGTGTATGGCTTATAAAATAGTAAGTTTCCATATGGCTTTCTTATACAATCTTAGAGTTATTTATTCCACCCTCGACTCTTCTGCTAATCTGTCTCATTCCTTTACCCATTTAAGCCTCCTTCAACATTGTTCCTCTTCTTCCTTTTAATATCACTTATATTCCGCTCTTTCCATCTCATAATATCTTTCTTTCTTACTTGTCCCCACCAGTGTTCCCTTTATAGTTTCATGTATTATACAGGTACTCAAAATTAAACACACAAATCTAAAGATTCAATGCTAAGTTCTGCATATAAGTGAGAATATGACATTTCTCTTTCTTAGTTTATGTTATCTCACTTAGTACAGTGTTTTAGAACTCTATCTATTTACCTGCAAATGTCAAGTTTTATTTTTCTTTATAGCTGAACAGGATTACATTGTGTATATCTACTGCATTTTCATCCATCCATCAGTTGATGGGCATCTAGCTTGTTTCTAGGTCCTAGGTTTTGTAAATAGAAATTGGCATATGTTTGATGATTTACACACACACACACACACACACACACACACACACACACACACACCAAAATAATATAAAGATAATGTAACTGTTTGTCTTCTAAATTGACCATAAATTGAGCAGTTGACTCTGGGTTATCCACCTTTCCCACACTCTACCCTCTTCCACTCTTCCATCCCCAGGCATCAGATTCCTTACTTAAGATTGCTGTAGTTTGGTTTTCAATTTTGTAAAATGGGAGTCATTCAATCTGTATACTTTTACTTGCTATTCTACTCAACACGAAGGACTTCACTTTACTCCTGTGTCAGTGCACATGAATAGATAACTGCAGGGCCTGGGGAGATGAAATCGTTAATAAAATGCTTGCCATTCAAGCATGAAAATCTGAATTTGATCCTTAGAACCCCCCCCAACACACACACACAAAAAACTGGGCGAGCTAATATATGCTGGCATTCTTAATGCTGGGGATGAAGAGACAGGTAGATCCCTGCATTCACTGGCTAGCTTGAGTAGCATAGTCAGTGCATTCCAGCTAGGTAAGAAATTGTACATTAAATAAAGCAGATGCTGCTGGAAAAATTAAACTGATACTGACATCTTCCCTCCACATTCATGTACACATGTGAATGTACACCTCTACACAGACACCTACCCACAAAATAACTCAATGTATTCATTAATGATAGTATTCTATAGGTTGAATATAACACATTTTTAAATTATCATTGACACTGTGATAAACTTTTGGTTATTTTCAGTTTCTGAATACAAAACTTAAAGCTTATATGAAGATCTTCATAAAACTAATTGTGTTTCAGTGAACCTTTATTTCAAGCAAATATCCAGTAGTGGGTACAAAACATCGTGCGATTACCATGTTTGGTAACCAAAGAAATTATTAATCTCTTTTTCTAAGTGGTTGCATATCTGTAGATTCCATCAACCACACAGAGGGATTTACTGTTTTCTGCTTTGTTAACTTTGGGTATAAAATTCTATTTCTAGCTGAAACAGTCATATGATGGTGTCTCCTGTGATTTAGATTTGTGCTATGCTAACCACTAAAAATATTAAGTATGTTTTCATAGTTTGGTGGCCAACCAAAATATTATCCATTTCATATTTGGTGGCCATCCAATATTTTGTTCATTTTTGTTTGTTTAAGTAATACACATACTAAACAAATAACCCACAATTGCAATATGATTGAGAGTGTGAATCCAATTTCTGAAATATAAAGTATTTCTCCTAAACCATCTTTCTTAGTTAGGATTTATATTAGTATGGGGAAAACACAATTACCAAAAGAAACTTAAAGCGAAAGGGTTTATTTGGCCTACAATTTATTATCACAAACTATTATGGAAGGAAGTCAGGGCAAGATCTCAGGTCATGAACCTGGAGGAAGAAACTGAAGCAGAAGCCATGAAGGAGTGCTGCTTACTGGCTTTCTACTCATGGCTTGCTCAGCCTGTTTTCTTATAGCATCCAGGACCACCAGCCCAGGAATTGTGCCTATTCCTGTCAGAAACTTATTTTTGGTTAGACATTTTTGGTGTGTATTTTTGTGTTTCAGAAACTCTGAATGTCACAAATCTCAAGTGTTTTATAAATGGTAAGTGATTTTTTAAAATCTAAATGCATTTTAAGTCCAGTTTAACTTTCCTATGGATTGATTCTTTCTGCAAGTTTCTTTGAGAATGATAAAGCTATTGGCCTGTACTGATTTTATGTAAATCCTAAAATTTCAATAAAAACATAAATGCACGAACAGTAATTAAAGACTATGTTTGATATTATTAGTGTTGTATGATGTATACAGACCCAAAGTGCTGCAAAACAAAGAAAGACAAAATCTTTATGTATCATAAATCTAATACAGTATATACTAAGCATTTGATTCACAATGTAAAGTTAAATTGTTTTAGATATTAATCATTATATGCAAGCCAATGTCTCTTTGTCGAACCAAATTTATTGTTTGCTGTCATTACATTTTATGTATTTTCTTATTATTGTATATGTATTTGTAAGTAGAGGGTATGTGTACCATGGTATGTGTGTTGGAGTCGATGGAAATCTTATGGAGTCAGTTCTCCTTCACCCTTCTATGGGTTTTGGAATCAAACTTCAGTCATGGGGTTTGCATTGTTGGTGGCAAGAACCTTTTCCCCCACTGAGGCATCTTGCAAACCCCTGAATTAGGTTTTAATATTAAAAATACTAAGTTCATATGTACTTCTCTGTAAATACACATGACGAGTATACAAATGGTTGGATGAGGAAAGCATTCTTGCCCACTCTGTGGCTATGCTCTTCTTCACATCTCTTAACTAAGGAAATAATATATCTGAATCTCAAAATTTGTGAAATGTTTTGTAAAACACTTAATTTTTCCCGTTGGAAATTTTTACAATTTTCCTTCATAGAAATTGGGGGTGCACCTGTTCAGTCATACACCAAAATTTCACCAATAATAAAATGTGTAGGCCAGTGTTATGATGATGACTTAACAAAGTACTTGACATTCCCAGAACCAAGTGATGATTCATATATCTTCAAGCTGGTCTACCTGCTACTCAATCTGTAGGTAAAGTTTGGATTTTACCAATTTTCTTAAACCTTCTCCCACTTCATTAGAATATTCCCTTCTGGTACACAGTAAAATGTTTTATTTCTCCAACTCATTGTATATTTCCTGAATTAAGGATACATTTTTCATATATGCATATCTATCTACAACTGCGTTAGTTACTTGTCACATTAATATATGATGGAATACTAGACAGAAGCAACGTAAAGAAAGAAGGATATATCTTTGCTCACATTTGAGGATGCCTTCCACCATAGTGGGAAAGTCATGGTGGTAGGAACATGAGACAAATGGTCACATCGCATTTGGAGACAGAAAGCTGGCAGACACGAATGCTGCTCTTCAGTTTGATTTCTCCTTTCTGTTTCATCTGTGATGCCAGCTCATGAAATTGGATTATCAATTGTAACCTAATTTATTAAACATCTCAGAAGCTTACTGAAGGTTTGTTTCCATGGTGACTCTAAAGGTTTTATATGTATCTATACATGGAGAATAGCTTATTTTACTTTAGAAAGAGCTGAAGCTTTGCAGAAAGCTTGGGAAAAGAAAATAACCAACAGCAATACAGAAAGTTCTTAGTGAGCCGGTGTACAAGAAATGCATTGTAATAATAACAGAAGCCAAGAGAGCTTTCTAGAAAAGAAAACTCAAAGTTGACTGCTAACGAGGATTAGTAATAATTAGTAAGACGGTTCATAGGACCAATCAGCACAGTTGACTTAGGATGAAAGACTTAGAGCTGTAGATTTCTAGAAGGACACAGAGCAGGCCACATTCTGGGATTAGCTTCAGCAAAGTTGAGTGTGGAGGAGGAAACAGATACAAGGCCATGGAAAATGTCCTACACCAGGGAGCCCGATAGTTCCCTTTGGCCAGGTCATTGCCACTCTCTGTTGGTACTACTATGAATAGCATTGCTTCACACTCATATATGTCCTGATTGGGCAGTAAATTATAAATGCCCTGAAATTTGTGATTATCTTCAGAGAAATTTGGCAAATAGTACAGAACCTTTGAAATATATTAAGAAACATGTTGATAAAGATGAATATTTATTTAGAAAGACTAAAATGGCAACTAGATGGAAGGTGATTTTTCAAAAAACAAAGACTACTGCTAGGAAAATTAACAATGGGAGTTCTTGAAAAATCGAAGTGAGAAACAACAAAGCCCTGAAGAGGAGAAAGGATAAAAGTGATGTAGAGAAAGATAATGGTAAAGTGCATGTGGGAAGCTTAAGCAACAGCTACTAATGGTGGTGGAAGAAAAGATGGTAGAAACCGCCAGATTTCAAAACTAATTTGAAGCATAAGAATAATCATGAGTAAGTGAAGGCAGAGAAATGGAAAATAAATCTATATTACATGTTCCTCCACCCCTAGATAATGTGAAGCCTAGAAAGTGTACAGAGACACATTCGTTGCCACAAAATAGCCAGTTTTTGATTTATATGTTTTTATACCTCTATAAAGGAAAAATATTATCAAATTAGTAAATTAAAGTATTAAAAATTTTAAAAATAACATACTCAAGGATTTTCTGTGAGAACAGGGAATGATATGAACAAAATCTAAAAAAAAATGCTTTTATTTGTTATTCCTATTTTAATGCAGATATGTAAAGTCATATATGTATGTACGGATGTATGGATGTATGGCATGAGAGTAGAATTCCTAAGAGGACAAAGAGGACTGATAGACAGTATAAAAAGGAATTTTCTCAAAGTCATTGAATACTTGTAGAAAATGTCCTTACATAGCATGATGCCACGTACAATGAATATACACAATGAAAACTTTTATAAACTCTATCTACTCGCTGAAGTCAAAGTACCCAAAATTAAAGTACTTACTCTTATTCAAAAGAAAAATGTCTTAAATAACTGTATCGAAGATCAGTGTAGCTAAGGTGATTAGGGCTTCTTTTCAAACCATGATAACTTATTTTACACATAATGAAGATAGTTGAAAGTATGATAACCAAAATGAGATGATAATAAACTAAGTGTTGGTTGATGAATAACTGTGTCTAAGTGCCTAGAAGAGTCTAACTAACTCATCTTGTTGCTGTTTCATTTTAGAGAGTCATGCACAGAAGCTAGGAAGTTGTAGATGTTATAATACATGAGTTCTTCTCTTTTATCAAAGTAAATTTTGCCAACAAAAAGAACCCCTTCCTATTACATTGGGCTTCAGTACCAAGATTGGTTAGCACACGGTACTTATACAAAGAAATACTGAGTCTATCGATATGCTATTTCTCTCTCTCATCCATGACTCTCATACTTACCTACGTAAATGTAGGTTAGTCCTCTCTTATTTCTTGTTACTTTGAAATGATGTATTCTGCTGAATTGTAGTGACCATATATAGTCCACAGGAGGATGAGTTGGATGTCCAAAGATTTAGAACACTAAGGTTCAAGATATAATCAATAGTCCTTGTGAAAATAAGGCTAATATAACAAAAATTAGTTCCTTAAGCTAGGATGGTTTCTGATTTGTATATATACTAAAATGTGTTACATATTTGTGTCATATCCAAGTGAATCTTAACAAAATAGTATTTGCTGTATAAGTAAAATATGCTCTATTGAAATAAAATAAGGCATAATTGCCCTCCATACCATGTGTTTTATGACAATAAGACATCCATCTTTCTCAGACATAGCAATCTGAAGTCAGGAAAGGTTGTTTGTAATGAAGTTGAAATGTGAAGGAAACATAAGGAAAATAAATATGAATACATTCTGTAAAGATGTTCCACAATTAGTATTCACAAAACAGCATGTAAAGTTACTATGCAATTCAGAGTTTTTATAGGTAACCTAATTAATATGTTATTAAGGCCTATTGTTCCTTTCCATGGAAATTATCTCCACACAGCATCTGTTCAGGATGAATCCAATTCATTTCTCTGTCCCTCATAACTAACATATGGTTTAGAGAAAGCATTGGGATTTGTTTTACCTCTGACTCTTCCCTGTGTTTTATATATATATACACCACAAACTCATTTAAACAGTGATATTAATGATTTTAGAAAACACCGCCAATGGTTTGCAGCAACTTCATTGTTAATGTCCCAGAGGAGCCATACAAGCCAGTTTTATCAGCTGCAGGCGGAGGAGGTGTTTGATGAAGTAATAACAAAGCAGCTCTGGGTAGTGTTTCATTACCCTTTATCTCTCCTGCAGAGAATATAATCTTATTCAAATTATAATGTCCTCTCTTATCAATACGTTTTGCTATTTATTTACCTGCATGTGGACACACACACATGCATGCAATCTGTGGCTTCCACCTACCTGTAATGGCATTTTTCACTATCAGAATCATGAACAATCACAAATTACAAACTAGTTACTAGGATAATTTGCTTAGTAAGAAACACATTATTCATTCATTTAATATACTATCTTGATGAAAGAGGTAAAATCCAATCATTAGGAATGAAATACGGTATATGCTAAGTAACTTTGATGATAAGAACAGAGCTTCAGTAAGGAAGTAGTTATGAGTTATGTTTTATAGTCATTTTTCATTTCTCTTAAGCCAAGGGCTATGTTAAACTGTGTTGATATTATCTTATTTTAAACACACATGTGTTAAATATGAATTGATCTTCAGACAGAATGCTACATATCTACAAATGCTCTTTTATTCTTGCTAACTTATCATTACCTATAACAATATTCTTTATATTTATATAAGTTGGACAATTGGGGCTTTTGGCTGCTTAAAAATTGTTAACCAAAGTGTACACTACAATAAGCAAGCATAATTATAAACAGTTTCAGATAGAACCATAAATTTGGAGAAGTGTTTTGAAGTACAGAGATAATCAAGTGTAAAGCCCCCTTCTCTTGGGCCAGGGATTTCTCCTCTCTTTTGACCAGAAAAGCCATATCTTCTTTTGACCTTGACTATTATTCTGTCCTTCTTTTCTGCTTTAAGACCCAGTAATTATGAAAACAAAACAGAACAATTGGACTCACAGTAAAGTAAGTGCAAAACCATTTTCCCATCGGTCTATTCAAGTAACAAGTTCTTATTGACTCCTTGTTTGGTATCTGTAGACTGTTCCTGGTACAGGGAATAGAACTGTGAATTATACACCAGGAGCCAAACTTGATGCACAGGAGTCATGAATGAGTAAGTTCTATGGAAAGAGATTGGTAAATTAATGCATGGTTGATAAGGACTACTAATGGTAATATTTAGTATTCTGAAGTATACAAAGGAGACCTTCTTGCATGAGACAATGATAGGAGGAGGTATAGAAGTAACCTAATAGAAAATAGTAAAACCCAGACTTAGAAATGCCTTCTAATGGGCTTCTTCTTTTTATCATGTAACTGTTTTCATTCTGTCAACAAATGTGGTCTAATTTGTTATCTGAAAAAATAGAGCAACTGTGGTCATCTATCTTACAGATGAAATGAATGCATTTCAAGAAGCTGTCATAAACAACTGGATTAATTTTTCAATCCCATGTTAGAGCATCATTTCTTTAATTAAATGTTCTGTGTCTTCCCACACTGAATTCATTCAGGATTCCTTCAAAACAATGAACATCTCCAAAATTAAGATATTAAAATTAGACTACTCAATGGTACTCATCAAGGTATAATCATATGTGATTTGGTCACTAATCACTTAATTTCAATTCATGAAACTCATCCATGTCCAGTCACACTGACTTTCTTCTGAGTGTTCAAATACAACCAATTGTTCTGTCCTCTCACTGTTCCTAAGTGATAAATGATTGAATGCTCTCACACACTTTCTCTTTCTATTCTCATTCTCACATCAACCTTTCTTTACAGTTGCTATTGTACCATATTCTCATGTGGTGGACATTGCACCATTTGAATCATAATTCTATGAGTATACACAGATACCTTTATGTTTTACCTCCTCCTTAAAATTGATCCTTCTAAGAGCAGAGAGTCCAATATCATAACAATGACATTTTCAAATTCTAAGTATTTTCAAAGCATGAGGGATACACTTTGGATTGAATGTGTCAATTCATCTCATAGCTTGACTCTAGGAAGAATAACAATTGAAGAAATTTTGCTAACAAAAATAATGTTTGTTATATCCAATAATTTTATCAGCACTAAATTATATTACTGCTATGACCAGAATGTTGAAACACAGAGAAAGGGTTTCAAAGAGCAGTTAATGCCCAGTACAAGAATTGAGCACATGGTCTACAACTCTTCACTCCAGAAAGTTGCTCTCTGTCTTTTCCTCCAAGGACTTTTAACTATTTCCTCTGAGAGCATCTAATACATTGTAGAAATCTAGACAATTATAGCTATTACTGTTATAGAATCATCAAAATTGATGTGAATAACACTATTTGAGTTGGGCTATATGAAGCTCATTTAATGAACATTTTTAACAATTCACCCCCCATTTTATGTTCTTCTACATTTCTGATAAGTAAGTATTAACAACCATTTTTGTATTATATTTATAATCATAAAAAAATAAAACTTAGTGAGCATATACAGAAATATACACTTCAAATATGCAGTGTCTGTCATGTTGAAAAACTTGGACAAACTATGATCATGTCATTATCAGTTATAAATATTCAAGAGGGGTATAAGCCTTAGTGTGTTTCAAGCTAACTATTTAGTTAAAAATCTCATTTGGTGACAGAAGAAATGACTCCACTGTTAAGAACACTTATTGCTCTGGCAGAAGATCCAGATTCAGTACTGGGTACTTATATGGTAGCTATGAATCTTCTGTAACTCCAGTTTATAAATATCAGATACTCTCTTCTTGTCTTTGCAGGCAATGGGTACATACATGCTGGCAAAATACCCATACATGCACAGAAAAAATAGTAAAGCCGTACATTTTCATGTCTCATTAAAAATTATGTGCCTTGAGTTTACTTGGAATTGTTAATCATTCTGATAAGGAATGTTGGAGAAGTCAAATTATCTTGTATCATTCACCAGTTGATTTAAGATGAGTAATCGATATGGTTTAGATTTTTAAAAAAAAAATCAGTGTAGACAACTTTCCAGGCAGAATTTTGGAATGAGCTCGCTAGAGATAAGATCATCTATATTTAAACATAGGTTACATAAACTGGTATCAGCTAAAGAGAAATGGGAAGGTAAGCTGGAGCTGAAGACTTTGTTGCTGTCAATAGAATTGTACTTTATAATGGTCTTAACTGTATCTAGACATGTCTTCCTTTTAATTTTGCTTAAAGTCAAATATTGCATAATATCAATTTAAAAGACATCTAAAAACAAATTTGAAACAACTATATATTGAGTACAATTTTACTTTTAGGTAATTGACAAATTTAGCTTTTTAGAGCTGAGAAATTTTAAAGGAAAGATGCAAACTTTTCAAGCTGATATTTTTCCTCACATTTAGACATTAGCACAGGGAGAAAAAACAGCCTCTCAAATTCGAATGATTCATGGTCAATCTACAAAGTGGTAGAAAACTGTCAGGATTAAATTTCTGAGATTTTCTTATTCCTGTATCTGGGATATGTAGCAAATATAGCAAAGATAGATATTAAAATGTTTTCTAGAATTTTTTCAGTGTGAGAAATGATGAGGGTGATACCAAATAAATGAAAGATCAAATGACAAATAAATAAAAGATCAATAACTGGAAGGTAGCTGAGAACATTGTTAGTCCCACTTCCTACCTGGCCCACGAGGAAGCCCGTGGGCTTCTATAAACTAGTGCTGAGAACAAACATCTTAGGGGACTTCTTTCCTTAGAGTCGCAGAAATGACCACAAAAATAAATACTTAAAGATGAATAGGACTCCCGTACAGAATAGAAGGGCTTAATAAAGAAAATAGAGGAAAGAAAGATAAATCTCTAATCCTTCATCAAGTAGTTAATGCAAATATGTTTGATGAGTCTTTGAGGCACATAAGATGTATTTTTCTTATATATAAATTTGTGAGATATTTGCTGAGGTATAACATAGGTAATTAAAAGGTATATAAATCAATATTGTACGTGGAAATGGATCATGATAAATTATAGCCACAAAACAAAAAGATACATAAAAGTATAGAATATTGTCAATATCAGAGAAGCCTTCAGAGTCTCTGTGTAATATCATCAGTCTTCTCTATTCCAAAAGAAACGTGGTAGGTTTGTTTGACTTAAATAAAATTAGCTGTGTTATATTTAACTTTTACCCAGCATTCTGAAAATCAGACCTACCATTCCATCATGACAGAGAGCACTGATTTGAGTCTATTTTAAGTAGCTAAAAGACATTGTTGAAAATTATATAAAATAATGCATGTTTCCAAGAATTATAGACCTATTTTTATCTGAGTAATTCACTGGTTCTTTATTTCAAATATTCAAATAATATATGGGATCACAATACATATCTTTTAGCTTTTATATTAAAATGGACATAGAACAGGAAAAAGAAAATTAATCCAAGATTATTAACAAAAGCAAAAGACTTTTTTGTAATTATTCATCAAAATTTAAGCTAAAAATTAAATATCTGACTTGATAGAGAGAGTATGTAGCTGTTAAAAGTTCTTGCTGCTTAATCGTAAGGACGAGAGTTAACCATCTACACTGTCTGTCCCACGTGCCTGTAATTATACCTCCAAGGAATCCAACACAAGTGGTCTCCATGCATTCATGTATGCATATGCACACAAGACAGATACACATAATTAAAATATTTTCATAATTAAATGCAAGATCATATGAAAATAGGAATTCTCATACATGCATGGAAAATATGAATATTATGTATGGAAATCCATTGCCATGCATGGTCCATGTGCCTTCTTTTATGATTGCCCTTTCTTAGACATGGGAACATTTGAAAGTCTAGATAGAGACCATTTACAATAGGGTATCACCAATCACAAAACTTTTCCATAGGTTCATAGAAGTTTTCATTTAATTTAAAATTTCAGAAAATATCTGTTGGATTCTCAAATCCGTGAAATGTGGATGATGCCCACTTACATACAAAATCAGTTTTATAACAGATGTCTCTTAACAGGAAAAAAAGATGGGATGAGAGAGAAAGGGAAGGGAGAAAGAAATGAAGGAAGGAAGGGAGGGAGGGAGGGGGAAGTGAGGAAAGGAAGAAGGAACGGAGGGAAAGAGGAATGGAAGGACAGAGGCAAAAACTACAGGAAAAACAACTTTTTGGCCTCAACTTGACTCAGGTCTTCAACCATGCTCCTCTGAATTCTAGTCTGCTCAACATCTTATTAGACACAACCACATGTTGTTTCTACCTAGAGTGTATCAAGGCTTCTCCAGCTAATTTTCACTACATCTGAACACTATTTAGTACTTTTCTCTCATCCTCTGATGCTTATAGTCACTTCCAGTTGTGACAATGTCACATTAATGAAAACCCAGAAGAAAGAAGGTGGAAAAAGTTTATAAGAACTGCTCTTCCCCACTGTCCTTGCCAGAGGATTATGTGACACTATCACAACTGGATGGAAAATAAGAGGAAATGGGAAAGTCTTACATCATAGTTTTATGAGTTTCATAAGCACTCTGCCTGAATTCCCTCTCAGTGGCAAGTACCTCTCTCATAGAACATACTTATGACTGTCTAAGATTATTACAAATTGGTAAAAAATGTTCATTTATTATTTATGTGCACAAGCTTGCATTAGGAAAATGAAGTCCAGTATCACGGCTTGGTTCTGGAAACCTGACTGGAGTGACAAGAGAATAGAGTGACAGACAAAGACACATGTACTGAAAGTCTGGGATTGGGTTGACTGTGCTCACTCTGATGGAGCACCAAAAGCTACCCAACTACCTAGAACTTACGTATAAGCGTTATGTCCAGCATGGGGTGGGGGAGTGGAGTTAGCTGGTCTCAGGAGTAGGTCTCTTAAGGCAAGCAATTTCTGGTGCCAGTCATACATGAAGAAGCAGCAGCATCTATTATTTTTCACACATACTGTCAGCATCTGCACATGGTCCAGAGGAAGACCTTGCCAATTCGAAGCCTGGCCCAAGGAAATCTTTGGCATTCCCATGATCCTTGAATTAAATGACATCTATTCACTTGGGGCTTCAGCACTTGTGTGCAGGAGCCCATGGAGGTCAGAAGAGGCCATTGAATGTCTTGGAAATGGAGTTATAGATTGTTGTGAGTCATGAGATAGGTATTGGAACTGATGTCAGGTCCTCTTCAAGAGTAAGCACTCTTTACAGCTGAACCATGTGTCCATCCCTGGACTCGTGTGTGTGTGTGTGTGTGTGTGTGTGTGTGTGTGTGTGTGTGTGTGTGTGTGTGTGTCTGCGTTTGTGTCCGTGTGTAGGAAATCTCTATGTCTCTGTAGCCTTCAGATATTGATACTAGTGGCCATTATTTGCTTTGCTATTCTGGGTGATGAAGCTAGACTGTGGAGAATAAAGTACATTTGCTTCTGAGTGAATTCAGATTCACTTTTTAGTCCTTTCTAATTCTTCACACTTTGGTTCTCAGATACAATGTATAAGATTATTTAATGCTGATCTACCTTCTTGCTATACGCTATTACTTACTGGATTCATTATTCTGACATGGAATTTTTGCAACAGACTTAAGAAATTATTCAAGGTTTTCAATTTAACTGTTGTGTAAATTCCAACATATGCTAGAGTCCATGTACAACTAGCTGAAATTGCTCTGGGTATTCCATGCCTAAAGTGTTTGATAAAAAAAATTAAATTACCAAACACCATTAAAATGCTGGGCATTTTGGAAATGCTGAGCAGTAGTGGTACATGCCTTTAATCCCAGCACTCAGGAGGCAGAGGCAGGCAGATCTCTGTGACTTCCAGACAGCCTGTTCTACAGAGTGAATTCCAAGACAGTCAGAGTTACAACAGAGAAACCTTATCTTGAAAAAAATAAAATAAAAATTCATGCCTATAAGCGATTGTTTGATATTTCTTGAATAATCTCAATATCCCATTTAAGGATTGACTATGAACCTATTTCAAACAAAAATTAAGAAACTAGGAAATTTACCACATTACCCCCAATTTCAACCTTCCACAAGGTTCCCTAGAATTTGGAGTTCAGAGAGGTCCCACTGTTGTTATAGGATTATGATCATTTTCCAACAGTATCATTGGCTCCTCTCACCAAGCTAAAGCCAGGCTGCACTCTGCACTTAGGGTGTGTCTGAATTTAAATCCTTTGTGTTTTCAACAGAAGAGAGAATCCAAATTACACCCAGAAATCTTGGTACAAGATAGGTCTGAGAGTGAGCTCTGTGATCTTTTATCTCTGTAATTTATAAGGCAGACCACAAAGAAGAAAGTCACATGCTTATCAAGACATTATAAACAAATTGATGGGCTAGGGTGATGTGATTTGGGCCACATACCAATAAAACTTAGAGTATTAAAAAAGTAAAAGCACATCCACAGTACATTTAAGCATCCTATCTGTTATAAAAGGATAAATGAAGGAAGTCAAAGAATTGACACCTTGCCTACCTAGACACCTAGGCCTAGAGAGATGGCTTTGTAAAGTGCTTAATGCTTTTTCAGAGGATTTAGGTTCAGTTCCCAAAACCAAAATCAGGCAGCTCACAAATGCATCCACTGCAATGTCAAGAGAGCTGACGCCCTCTTCTGGTCTCTTAATGCACTTGTAACCATGTCCACAGTCACACACAGAGACACATAAATGTAATAGAACAAAACTTTAAAATGCTATATACATTTATAAAAGCCTTATTTCTATAATACTCCAATAAGAATGCCATGTGAATTTTCTGTAAGAGAATATTGTTTTTTAATGCATGAAATAATCCATATGCATAGTTTTAGTCTTTATTTGAACTTACAGGTAGTTAATGTAATGCCACGTTTCTTTTGGACTCTTAGACTCAAAGGAAGTACATTAGAACCAATGTTTCCCTTACAGTTTTGAACAATAAAAATAGTATCGGTTGTATTCTATAATTAAAAGGTATCTCTCATGCAACATGATAAAGGGTGGCTTTTATGTTAGCTCTCAGAGGGAGCACTTGTATGCCCATGTAACATGTCAAATACATCCTGTGTCTTTTACCAACAACTCGTACTGAAAAACAAAAACGTAAGCCTGCATTAGAATTTAAGCCTCAACACCTCCTAGACACATCTGAACAAGTCCAAGCATTTTCGAGCAACAGCAAGGTTACTCATCTTTGTATAACATAAAGGACTTTTGAGCCGAAAGCTGTAGTTAAAAATCCACGATTGCCGATAACACACAAAAACATCGTCCATCCAGGCCCATAGAAAGTAGATTGTCACCCAATGCTGCTTCTTCCCACCTCAGCTGTGCAAAACTGGATCTGCACCCAGCCCCCAACCCAGTAGCCCATCTCCCATAGTCATTATTATTATTTGCAAAATTCTCCCATATCAAACACTGCTTCTCCTTGCAACAATCCACCCGAAAGGTCAAAAGATAAGACAATATTGTGACAGATTACATGTTGTGGGAAACAAAAATACAAGTAATAAAAGAACACAAGTTTGATATGGAAAATTCCCTTTAGACAAAATAGACAACAAAAATGAGAAAATCAACATCATAATTACACAGAAGAAAGAGCACGCACCACTGGCCCAGCCTGGATCTAATTTAGAGCTCTGATTGTCACAGCTACAAGTTAAGCGGCATTATGCAGTTCATGCTTAATTTACAACTGAGCTGATTGTGAGGACCAGCTCTCAATGAGTTTGTTTTTGCGGATACATCTGTTGATTCTGTTTTGGTCTCGCAAACTGCAGACGCTGGTAATTACAGATGCAGTTCTCTGTTTGGAACTGAGATCTCATAACCATGAAACATTTGTTTCTGTGTTTCAAAAATTTCTTCTATAATTTTATTTGACTTATAGCAAGATTTGTTTCTTTGGGTGTGTTTTTCAGGTTAGATTTCTAAGTGTTGGCCACAAGGTGGAACCCTTGTTCTTATTGCAGGTGTGGTTTGCCTTCAAGTTTTCTTCAGTTGCTGTATCAAGTAACAGCTCATGCTGGTGAGGATGTGGAGCAAGAAGAACACTCCTTCATTGATGGTGGGAGTGTAAAGTTGTACAGCCACTATGGAAATCAATAGGATGATTCTCAGGAAATTGGGACTTGCCCTACCTCAAGACCCAGCTATACCATTCCTGGGCATAAACCCAAATGATGCTCCATCCTACCACAAGGACACTTGCTCAACTAATTCATAGTTGCTTTATTCATAATAGCCAGAATTTGGAAATGAGCTAACTACCCCTGAACTGAAAATGTATAAAGAAAATGTGGTACATTTACACAATTGACTATGCCTCAGCTATTTAAAAAATTACATCATGAATTTTGCAGGCAAATGGATGGAACTGGAAAAAAATCATCCTGAATGAGGTAACTGAGTCCCATAAAGACAAACATGGAGGACTCATTAATAAGTGGATAATAGCTGTTAAGTAAAGGACAATTATACTACAATCCACCAACCCAGAGAGACTATGCAACAAGGAGAGCCCCCATGAAGACTCATGGACTCCCCTGAGAAGGGGAAATAGAACAGGTGTTTCAGGTGGAACAGGTGGGGCAGGATAGAAATGAGAAAAGGAGGGATCAGATAGGAAGAGAGAGATAGAGGGAGAGAATATAGGGAGAGATGATCATAATTGGGGAACATTTGGAGGCTGATCTGGAGATCTAGTGCTATGGAAACACCCTGGAGTCTACAAGGATGGCCCTAGCAAGGACACTTGGCAATGGGAGAAACTGAGCCAGATTCGAACACCTTCCATAACCAGGCAAGGCTTATTGGGACACCAACCAAATGACAAAACCTACAACCTATAATCTGTCCTGCCTGCAGGATCAGCTAGGGCCATGGAAGGGCAGAAACCCACACCGAGGGAGAGAGATCATGCCTGACCATGAGAGCTACCCAGGAATCAGACCCTGGGTAGCCTAGAGATGATTCCTAATGATATTCTGCTATGCTTACAGATTGGTGCCTAACCCAGGGAAGCTTTACCCAGCAGCTGATGGAAGGCGATGCAGAGGCTCAGGGCCAAGCATTGGTCAGATCCTGGGGAAACCCTCGGAAGAGGAGGAGGAGGGCTTGCAGAGACCAGAAAGACCAATGATACCCAGAGAATATGCTCCATAGAGTAAATGGACCAGGACTCATATGGGATCACAGAGACTGAAGCAGCAGACACAAAGCATGCATTGGTCTCTCTAGATCCTATACGTATCCTAGACGTATAGATCTCTATACGTCTCTTAAGTTTGGCTTGGTGTTCTTGTAGAACTCCTATAAGTTGGAAACTGAACCTTTTAACCTGTCCTAGGGAGCATCTTCCTCCTATTGGGTAACCTCATTCAGCTTTGATGTAGGGGCTTGTGCTGGCCGTTGTTCCATCTTGGTAAGGCCTGTTGATTGGTAGCCCTGGGAGGCCTGCTCTTTTCAGAGGGGACAGGAGGTAGATATCTGCGGGAGAGGGTAGATGAGGAGGAGAGGAGGAGCTGGGAAGAATGAAGGGAGGAGAGAATGAGATCAGGATATATTTACATGAGAGAAGATAATTTTAACTTATAATAAATAAATAAGCTAATAAATTAAAATGCACACACACACACACACACACATACACACCAACCAAGAGCAACTAGGGGAGAAATGGGTTAATTCCAATTCACAGATCATAGTTCATCATTGAGGGAAGTCAGAGAAGATTTCAAGCAGGAAATTAAAGCAAACACTATGGAGGAGGGCTGCTTGCTGACTCACTCGCAGGCTCAAACTAAGCTAGGGTTGTTGTTATTATTGTTTAAGATTTATTAACCTTTTTGATGTGCATGAGTATTTTGCCTGCGTGTGTATATACAACATGAATGCAGTGTCACCAAAAGCCCAAATTATCAGGTACCCTGGAGTTAGAATTAACAATAATTCCAAACTACCATTCAGAAATAGGAACAGAACGTCTTCTGCAAAGTCAGCAAGTGCTCTTCTCCACTGAGCCACCTTTCCAGGTTCATAATATAGCTTTCTTTTACAGTCCTGTACTGCATGCCAAGACAGTGGTGCCACACAGTGGACGGGACTCCCCTGTATCAATTATACTCAAGACAGTTCCTTGCTAAGTTCTCACAGGACAGCATGACCTAGACTCTCCCTCAATTGAGACTCCCTTCTCTGGAGACTCTGAGCTGTGTTGGGCACACTTTTTAAAGCTAACTATGGTATCCAAGAACTACCAATTTTCCTGTTTATTTTATATTCATTTTCCTTTTCCTGGGTAACCAAATCATAAGAATAAAATTACAACGATCTCAAGGGTGAAATTGTGTTATAATTTTCCTTTATGAAGTCAAAAATTTGGGGTTAATTAAGAAGTCTAAATCACTTTGAGAGATATAAGACATCTTCTTCATATCTGTACTCAATTTTAACACTCTGGAAAAAAATAGTATTGATCAAACTAATACTTATTAAATAAGGATTTCTTAGAAAATGTTTGTAGCAGATAATTAATATTGGCATTCCAGAACAAGCACTTTGGTGATGACATTTTCTTCATTTTCTTCCTTTTTAACTTGGCTTATCTTTGTTTGTTGTCTATTGCAGATAAGGGACACTCGGGTCAGCAACATCAATAGGTTTTATTACCAAAAAAAGAAACAAAACAGCAACCAGATGTTATCATCACTTACTCTGTCAGTTTAATTAGAGATATTGAAATGTGTCGTATCCCTGTTAAGCCCAAGACTTTGGAAAATTCCTTGTTTTCTACATTCTTAAAATTCATCTGCCAACCTTTCAAAAAATTAAATCAATTTTCACATTTTAAGGAAGCAGAGAGTAAGTAAAATTGTAGAGTTTTTATTTTTCAGCAAAAACCGTGAAATATTGTAATAAGATCTGGTCACATTGGACATTGACTTTAACCCTGAGCTATGGTGTTACACTAGATACAAAAGGCTCCTGTTTTGAATGATGAGGAGGCAGACACAGTTGGGTCTCTGTGAGTTCGAGGGCAGCCTGGTCTACAAAGTGAATTCCAGGACAGCCAGAGTTACAACAGAGAAACTTTGTCTCAAAAAAAAAAAGGCAAAAATTAAAAAGTGAATAAATAAATATAAACATGTTTGTTTCTGTTTGTGTATTCTAATTAGAAGTTCTGAGGTTTGGACCTATGGCTTTCTATATGCTAGACACTAAGTGATATACTTGAACCTTAAATTCTGCTCTCTGAGTAATGAAAATATTTTTCATTTGGTGTATGCAGAATGAAATTGCTGGGATGGTGGTTTGCTAGAAACCTGAACACAGAATGTGGAAAGAGAGTATGCATCCTTCCAGCTGAGTTCAGAGCACATCAGTGGAAAATCACATGTTTAGATTAGAAAGCTCTATAGTCACTGTCACTGGCTCCTTCAATCAGTTCCCAAAGATAGAATGATTAATTTTGTACATTTTGATGAAAATACAGTCTACAAATGAACTTTTAAGATTTATTTTTTTTATTTTATGTTCATGAGTATTTTTCATATATATATGAAAAATAGTATATTTATATATATATACCACATATATATTTATATATATATACCACATGTATGCCACATATCCACAGAGGCCAGAAGACTGTGCCGGATCCCCTGGAACAGGAATTAATAGATGGTCATAAGCTTCCATGTGAATACTGGGAACAAAATCAAGGTCCTCTGCAACACCAGCAAGTGCTCTTAACTGCTGGGGCATCTCTACAGACCCTAGAGGTGACTTATTTCAAAAATATAAAAAAAAAAAAGTCAGAAAGTAAAAGATGTGGCTGTGCCTTGACTCTGTGTCGCTTCCATTAGGATTTTTCGTCTCTGATGCTCAGCCTCCATTTCCAGAAATTTGGTTTAAGAATGATTTTTCTCAGGCTGAAATTCTCCTCTCTGGGAATTGGTCGTGCTGATGTGTTGTCTTTAATTTGATACACTTAACTGTTTTGTCTTTATTCTGCAGGTCTAGGTTTCCATTTTCTTCTTCTTTAGTTTGTTTTATTTTATGTAGTCATTCCTACTCTCACTTAGTTGTCTACTTGTATTCCATTGTTCTTACTGTACAGTATGTGAATGTCTATTAGGCTAGGATCTGCTTGTCTTATTTTTCCTTTTCCTCCATAGTACGATGTTGCCCTAACTGTTCAACATCTTTGTGCTTCTATGCTTCTGTCTATTTATTTGACATAAATAGACTGCTTATAACAATCCCAAAGAGGACAGAACTCACAGTTTGAGAACTGCCGGTCTAAAGAAGGAATGACACTCATCATTCAGCACATCCAGAAATTCTGCATGGGTCACAATACGAAAAACATAAAAAGAATTTCTCTTGAGGTCTATAGACAGGCTAGGCTTCATATGTGTGTAATCCTGGAATCTGGGTCTACCAGAACAGCCTTAGTAAAGGATCCACAGAGGCTTGGCCTTAATCCTGGTGTCCTGCCCATGTTCTTCTTAGGCTACACTGACTGTGTAAACAAGGAAAACCTGGCACATGTGTCAACATAATGGACATGAAACCAATATAACAGAGTAGCAAGGTGTGAAATTTAGATACCCAGCTACCCTGAGCTTCAGAAGCCAGCTGGCCTTGAATCCTTTTATACAACCATGGAGTCCCAAACCATGGAGTGCTAAAATGCTCAGGTGTCCATCATGGCAGTCCACATTGGCATCATTGAGAAATGACAGGAAGTAAGAATATGAAATCAAATGCTGTAAAGTTCATCACTATAAAGAAAGCTCGCTGATTACAAGTCTCAGGAGAGAAATCATTCTGCTTGAAGGATGGTAGAGATCATCACTATGCCAACCATGAGTTAAGAAACAGGTCTGAAAGGAACATTTATACTATCAAATAGCATTTATATATAACATTAAATGGAATACATGTCTAATGTGTATAATTGAAAAACAAAAGACCTAAAATAAAAATCTAGGTTTTCAGTTCAGGAATTTGAAAAAGAGAGAGAAAAATAAATCTAAAATAAGCAGCAGAAGAAAACAACAAATAATGATCAGAACAAAAAAATCAGTGAAAATTGTTATAGAAAATTATCAGTTAAAAACAACAAAAGCTAAAGATAGTACTTAGAAAATATCAAAAAATATTCATGGGCCTCTAGTGAGTATATATAATTTCAGAGGGAAGAATACATAAAATACTAAAAAAAAAAAAAATGACATTACTCTGAACAAAGCGCTGAGAATAAGAGGCTGAGTTCTCAATGTCTAAATTGGGCATCTTTATCAGTGTTGCCCCAAAGCTCGGGGAATGCGAGGAGGAGACAGAAATCATGCATGATGGAGAATGGGAGGAGTGCTGTGAAATGCGGTCTTCTGTACATGGCACAGACATCACATCCGTGAACTCACTCAGCTGTGGCTACAAGACAATGTGGGTACAATGTCAAAGCAGCCAAAATTCTGGCATAAACTGGGGATGTCTCTCCAGGCTCCACACTATACTGGGGAGCTCTTGCTAGGATAAGTAAACTTTTGAAAAGAAGATCTGAATTTGGGAGAGGGATATGAGAGGAGATGCTGGGGGAAAATGAGGGCCTGGTGTTGTCGTATTCAATGCATGTATCTATGAAGTTGTCAAGATGAAAGACTTTTTTTAAGATGACATAGTTAGAAAATATATGGACAGTGAAATGACCAAAAGGAAGCAGGGATGGCAGCTCACACCTTTACCCTCAGCTGCCAGGCACTGAGGCAAGGGGATCCCGAGTTCAAGGCCAGTTTTAATTACAGAGTATTTAAACATTTGGAACACTACGATGCTTGCAAATTTTCTTAGTCAAAAAGGCCAATTCAATATCTATATTTTCATCTGCACATATAAATACACATAGATGGATTCATGTACAGAAAAATAGACACATGCATGTTCACATGGGCATAAACATACATACATGTACTTATTCATACAATATAATATTCTCTTCAAACTCACATACAGGTACATACACATATATTTTTATACACATATATGCACACATATACATAGTTTCTCTGTCTGTGTTTGTGTATGTGTGAGAAAATTACAATCACAAAAAATTAAAATGACCAAAAATCACCACTTAGTATGATAGGCAATTTATTGGTGAAATTCCTCACATGAAGATTATTATTACATGAAATCTGAAGCAGATATGCTAACATCAAGTGCACTGAAACAGTAATGGAGGATGGATGCAAAATTATCCCACTAGCAGAGTTTTATATAGCCCTGATTTAATGCTGCTTCTT
Source organism: Cricetomys ansorgei (assembly GCA_026225945.1). Classification (NCBI taxonomy): domain Eukaryota; kingdom Metazoa; phylum Chordata; class Mammalia; order Rodentia; family Nesomyidae; genus Cricetomys; species Cricetomys ansorgei. The sequence goes on along the minus strand of JAMJFZ010002307.1, from coordinate 7,939,597 downwards.
AATGTATGTTTATATTGCTCTTGATAGAGAGGAGTAAACTGCACTAGTAAATCTTCAGGATAATAAAAGATAAAATTGACTATTACACATATACATATTTATTTATTTATAACATACCAGATACTTTCCTGAGTTCTTTAATATTTCTTAGCTATCTCTTCTACTTATGAGCTTTTCAAATTGAAACAAATCTTCAAAACGGATTCATTTAGGAATGGCCCTTTCCAGTTCTGTTTGAACACTGATCCCCCTCCCATATTTCCCATGTCACCTACTTCTGTATTGATCACCAATCATGTTAGACCTTCATTCCATGGTGAATATCTTTCTCTAATAGCTTTAGTTTTTCAGTTTCCACCAGTATTTCCCTATGTTTGTGTAGACACCATTTGCTGTGGTGTCGTTTAGTTCAGGAATTGTTACATGATACTAAAAATTCTCATAGGTTCCATAATTTTCATTTGAATTTTTGGAAAACCCAATTACCTGGTAAAACTCACTTACATGAGTTTTCTCCATGCGACTTAAGTTCCACTGTCACTTAATACCAATATCACGTTATGGTGAGATCTTTTTATATTTTCCGTTTTCCTTTTAGATTTTGTCCTTACAATGAGTCTTTTGCCTTACTTTTAAAACTCATACTAAATAGCAGACATCAATCTCTGAAATACCATAGGGGCTCATATGACATGTTCATGTTATTTTTTGTATCCGAGGAAACTAAATCCTTCGTTGCACTTCTCAGAGTATGCCTGATAATTTTAATACAGAAATTATGCTAGATTGAGGGAAACTGTTTGCCTAAGTCTCTAAAGCTAAAACTCTTCAGTTATCTGCAGCCTTCTCATTAGCACTCTCCTGGGCTTCCCAGTGGATTTCAGTTGGCTTCATATACTTAGGTTCAGGAATGCCCTCAGCTCCTAAGAGGGCCAGGAGTCATCTTTGATCTAAGAATTTCCTCCCTCCAGAAGATTCCCTGGTGATTTTTACCTCAGCAGATCTTCACTTCCGTCAACAGATTTTTTCATATATATTTCATCTATATTTTATGTATTTTATTTATATTTTATAGTGGAGAGGAATGCTGACTGGCTACTAACTGCTGTTTCCCCATCAGAAGTGAAAGTTGCCAATTTAAAAGCTACAAATAGATGCATAAATTAGCCACACATAAAGAAATTGTCTCCTAATCTCTTCTATTGAAAAAAAAACATTCTTTCATAGTATTTTAGTTCTGGATTGAACTATTTCTTTTCCTATTAAAACAATACGTTATATAGCCAATATTTTTCTAAATTCAAACATCATCACAATATTTCTGAAACTTTATTATTGTATCTTGTACTTCCTTATGGGATTATCTTCATTTCATATGTGTGTGTGTGTGTGTGTGTGTGTGTGTGTGTGTGTAAATAATATGCAAAGTATACATATTAAAATGGCATAACCAATCTAAAGATATGCATAACACATGTGAAGATAGTCATGTAGATCATGTAAGATATGCATAATTCATATGCTAAAATATATAGCACATTTAAATATAAACATGGCAATCAAATTAAAATATACATAGCACATATAAAGATATGCATGAAAATCATATGAAAATATACATATGAAATATGCCTAAACATATATGAAAATGTGTATAACACATGGGAAGATATTCATAACAGATAAAGATACATGTCATATAAAGATATGTGCAATGATTGTATGAAATATACACAATGCATACGAAAATATGCACAGAACACCTATTAAAATGTACATGCTGGACAATCCAATGAAAATAGACATAATGCATATGCAAATAGATAACGCATATAAAAACCTGTGTGACAAACATGTGAAAATATATATAACACACATGAAAATGAATGCAACAGATAAAAAAACATAAACACAAGAAAATGTACCCAACATATATAAAGACATGTATGATAATCAAATGAAAATATAAACATCACAATATGAAAACATGCAGTGCACTTGTGAAGATATACAGACCACATATGAAAACAAAGAGAACACATATGAAGATATTTACGGTGGTACACACGGAGGTATACATAGCACACGTAGAAAACTACATGTTCGCATGGTCCTTTTTAAGGCAGTAACTATTAAACATGGCTAAGCAGGTATGTCTCCTATTGGGAATTTGAATGTATTCCATGGTGCTAATCTTCTTCCATGTAGAAATCCAAATGAAAAATAAACAAATATAAAAAAGGTTTGAGCCACGACCAACAGGTACCAACAGGAAAATCTCAAGCTTGGAGGCATGTGCAGCACAGTTTGCTTGTGCTTTGTATCCAAAGCCTTTGCTAACCGTCAGCAGCATGGAGACTGCACAGCACCATGGCCCAGTTTCTCATTTCTGCTATCTAATGATGCTGCTCCTTAAAGTACAGCCTAATCTGTGTTAATAGAGTGCGGATTTTTATGGACGCTGTAATAACCACACAGAAATTGATACTGATTTGAATCAGTACCCGGTTTGTTAATTGTAAAGCTTTTTCCATAAAAAAGAAATTATTTAACAACTGATTTTTGACCATTATGGAGTTTTATTAAAAATAGAGCGAGTGCTCCCCATGATACCTAATATGGGACATAAGCATCGCTGTGCCTCTATGTGGGAGAACTCGATCCTTGTGCAGAATTTATAGCCAGAAAAGCATGGAGCTCCTGATGCTGTTTATTTTTCCCACCATAGTTTACATTTCTCAAGGATGTTTTGAACTATTTTGCATATGGTGAGAGCAGCTTCTTCAATAATAGCACCAGAAGAACTAAATATCTTCATGTCCACACACAAGGTTAATGAAGAAACTAGGACTTTGTTCTACTAACTCAGATGTCTTCAGCTTCCCTTCGTGTAGAATTTATAGTACAATTTGCTATTCAGTATCCATTCCTTTTGAATGACCATAGACAAAAAGGTCATTGGCAAAACAGCGCCCCCTAGTGTAAGGTTTTATTAGCAAGTTCAGAAAAATACAGTTAATTTAAAGAAAAACAGTGAGTGAGGAATAAAGTGTTTACTGACTAGTTTTTGTTTGCTGGACAGTACATTTCTGCCTTATATTTTCTATCTTACTTATTATCTCCAATTTTGAGAAAATATATTTTCACTATCAAATTTTAATAGTTTCAAAATAATGAGTGGTCACCAGTCTCCGTAAAACTTTAATGAAAAGCAGATATGCTCCAATTAATCTACTAACTAGGCATCCAAAATAACGGTCACCAGGGCAGTAGATGTTTGAAAAGCATGAAGATACTGAGTTTCTAAAGAAATCTTCATTATCTTCTCAAAATCCTGGAAATCCACATACAATTTTTCATTTTGCCATGTCAGCCTGACTCCTCTTGTTTTGTGTAAGCCTTGAACCATTTAAGTTTTTTAAATTATTCATTTTATTATTTTATGTTATGTGTGTAAATGTTGTGCCCACATGTCTATCTGTGCACCACATACATGCCTGGTGCCTGAAGAAATATCGACTACTGTAAGCTGTCATCTGGATGCTGGTAACTGAACCTGGGTCCTCTGAAAGAGCAACAAGAGAGATAGGGGGAGAAAGAATAAGGGGGGAAGAAGAGAAAGAAAGAAGAATGAGTTTTGGCCTCTGCTAGTAATTTACGCTAATCGTATGTATAGTCACCATAATTAACAGCAAGCGTTACCTTCAGTCCAATTGGGGTTTTGTGATGAGCTGAAGTCCAGTTGCTTGAACACATACCAGATAATAGAGAGTGCATTTTTTTCCATGTTAAGAAAAGGAGAAACTACTAGGGAGAACAAAGTTAACTTCTTTGAAAGCTATCATGTTTAAAATAACAGAAAGAAAATAGAACAAAGAGAACAAACCCTACCACATAAGAGTGATATTAAGTTGATCTAATAGTTACATAAACAAGAGAAACTGTGTAAACAGGTAAGAGTTATTATCTTTTGAGAAGAGAGAAATAAATAGTGTTTTGATCAGGTTCTGAGAGAAGGTTTACAGATCAAGGAACTCTGCAATATTTGGTACTTTAATAGTCCAGCAAAGAAAGTGGATTTCAAGCTATTTGTCTCTGGGACATGTGATATAATTTCTTTTACCATTTATTTGAGAAGGTTCACTCAAGCTATAACTTGATTTTCAGTGCTCTGTAGACTTCAAACAAACAGGTGTCTGAAATGTAACTTTTGCCGTAAGCAATTTTGAAACATTTTGTTCAGGAGGATGATCAATTCAAAAGTGTCAGGATGTCCATGAAACTTACTGTATGTATAAGGTAGCTCCCTCCCATTGTTGCTATAAGCAACTCTCAGTAAGGAATACTGAAGAGAGGACTTCTCTGACCTATCAAGCTGGGTACCAGTCACACAAAGAGCTCCAGAGCTCCTAGTTTCCTGAGTTATCACCCACGCTGTGGTTGGGGTTATATGATGCAGCTGCATTTGAGTTGCCCATGTTTCTGTAACTGCTTATCCCTACTCCTATAAGTAACCTGAATAAACACATTGGTTCACCAAGTTGGGCATTTGTGGCATCAATTTTATTTTGCTGTTGGTTCCCTACCTAGAATGGATAGACATTTTCTGGTCTTTCCCTATGAATAGTGTCACATAACAACTTCATAAATAAGTGATCCTCAAGAAGCCCTGCCTACCACAGCAACAGCTTCAATGGTAAGATATAGTAAGTTGCATGTTTCCACAAATATGGAATTTCTTAATAATAGATGAGTGATGTTGTGGCACAGACTCTAATGTAGTGTAGACACTACACTTCCCAATAGCATACCTGCAATACCAACTGTGACCTCGTTTCAGAGAAATTAAATTGAGCAGTACAACTTCCTTATCCTATGTGAGAGCGTTGCATGCAAACAATCAGTCTTATCTATCTCCAATTTTCAGTTACTTCCCTTATTCATGACATCTTCCTCTTTGTTCAGCTAATGACCTTTCTGCCAATGCACTATTCTAAGGATTTAGTAAAATTGTTATACCCTAATATGTATGAAAACATAAACTAAAACACATGTACACAATAACCTCCACAGGAATGCTTATTGCAAGTAGTGTATAAGGTTTTAATTAAACCTCAGTGAATGTATACATTAAATGAGTTTTGGGGCATCCATTCTACTCTTTAATTTCAGGTCCTCAGTTGTTAAAGAAATGTATATCCCATTAATTATGGAACCACTATCATTCCAAGACAGTAGTTAAGTTGTTGGCTGATAGATTTTTCTTTCTCTGATGACTATGCTACTTGTTCATTTTTTTATGCTTCTCTACTATAAGTAGCTTTAGAAAAACACTACATTTGATCTTATAGCTTTAATTTTATTATGTAAGTGTTGAGGGCTTTCTTTCAATTTGAACTCTTAATAAATACACTGAGTTCCTAGGAGGGGAAAATAGAGTCACCAATCTGACAAAGCCACCTGTGTGCCCAACGTGGCAGCCCTCATTTATTGCAATGGGAAGAAACATTTCATCCACTTCTTTCTTGGCTTCCACTCATTTTTTTAATTGAATTGAAGATGTCTTTATTTTTCTTTCATTCATGTGGCAACAATAAGTATTGAGAACATAACATATTGCCAACTAATACTAAAAGAAGTATTATTTTCAAGTTCACAAATTTTGTTTCATTTCATATAACAAATAAAATACAGAATTTGTAATATTCCCCAAATCATGAACAGTATTTTTTTCTGAAGACATTTTTTTTCTTTTAACAGTGTGTATATGTGCATATGAGTGCAAAAGCACATGTAGGCCACAAGAGGGCATCAGATCGCCTGAGTTGGACTTAGTTATGAGCTGCCCAACTTGAGTTCTCTACAAGGGCAGCAGCACTTAAGTGCGGTGCTGTCTTTCCATCATCTTGAACAGTATTCTTTTGCATCTCTTGAATTTCACATTTTATTTGTAATACACACAATTTTAGAAACAGTACAGTTGATTTCATTGCCAACAGGCTAATAGAAATCTCTCAGGTAACATATTTCCCATCATGTGAATACGTTTCCAGGTAGCTTTATCTGAAAAATGTAGACCCAGCCTGAACATGGGTGACATCATCTCTTCACCTAGAGATTCAGACTGAACAAAAGAAGAAAGAAGAGAAAGCCAGCAGGATTATAGCATTTTCAGATCTCTGCTTCTGAGTTCACTGAAACTTTATCAAAATGCTCACATCTGTCTTCTTGCTACAAGCTGTTCCTGCCATTGTGATTATCCTGCTTGAGATTGACTGTGCCCTAAACTATGACCAAAATAAACTCTTCTCATTTCTGCTGCTTTTATCAGGTCATTGTAACAAGAAAAATAATGATATTTGTCAGGATTCTAGAGGAACAGAGCTGACAGAAAGGATATATATTACAGAGGAGATGTTATTGGTTTGTCTTACATGATAAGATCTCAGTAGCTCAACAATGTCTGTCTCCACAGCAGAAAGACAGAACGTGGTAGCTGTTCAGTCTGAACAGCTAGGACAAAAGGCCTAGCGAATTTCTGGAGAATCACCTAACTTTAGTCAATATTGGTAAGCCAAAGCAGCTGGTCCTGATGTCTGCAAAGGATGGCAGTGGCAGAAACAGAATGACACCCTCACCAGAACCTTTTAAAGGCAGACTAGCACATATCAGTTTTTTTTTTAACTTTGTTATATCTGGGCCACCACAGAAGGTATCACACATTCTTAGGGGAGGGACTTTCCCTAGGTTAATCTCTTCTAGAAGTAACCTCAAAGGTCCAGAGGCATATTTCTCAGTTGATTTCAGATCCAATCAAGTTGAAATCCTCATAAATCTTCACAGAATCCACATAACTATGTTATGATCATCTATGCAGAATCCCATGTGGTGGATTCTCCCTCCATGGGTACTGGCTTTGGAGCATACTCTGAAGATCAGCCTGAATGAAAACTGGCCACTCAAGGACAACACCACACTGAACTTTCCTTCACATTTATATCAGTGGCCAGATCAGCTTTCCAAGTGCAATCTTGAATTGTTGTTGATGATGAATTACTATTCTCATTTCTGTGATGAAATGCTTAACAGAAGAAGGTTGGGGAAAGAATTTACCTTGGACAAGGATTTCAGGAGATTTAACGGCCATGTGGCATATAAAACATGGTGATGAGAAGGGAATATTCTAGCCCAGTTGGACCAATGTCTGGCCACATCATAGCAGCAGACAGGATGCATAAAGTGAGCAGAATCAGGTTCAGGCTATAAGCATGGCCTGTCCCACATCTGCCCACATCTGGATACACATCTGCCTTCCAGGTCCCATGTTTTATAGTTTCCATCAGCTTACAAAATTGCACACATAAGTCTGTTGGAGACATTCTGTGTTTGAGTCTTAGACTGGGTGTTCTAATGAGGCACCATTGGCAGGAACAGAGCTACTTCTTAGCAACTTGAGCTCCTATGATTTCACCTCATCCTGCATAGTCTATCCTTGCTCTTGCCCTCAAAGTACCTCAGGGTATTTTGATACCAGAAAGAGCTTCCTTGGAGGAATCTTGGGAGTCTAGGAAACATTGATGTCTGTCTCCACATCCCACTTTCTACCCTAGACGTCATAGGCCCAAAGGAAAACTCTCTGGGGTTTCTGTCCTAAGTTGGAGGACACAGAAGCTATAGCTACCTCTACCTATGTAAAGAAGTTATTTGGTTATATGGTTCACAGGATAGTGCAGGCTCCTCACATTTTGTATCAACACTTCTGTGGGTGAATAGTTGAACAGTATGGTTGAAGGAGGAAGTATAGGCTAAGGCTTACTGCTCTGGGAACATGCTGAAGCCAATTCAGCCCTTAGTCTTTCTTCTGTGTTCTCTGTCCCTCTAAACCAGTGGTTCTCAACCTGTAATTCTTGACCCCTTCTGGGATGAAACAACCCTTTCACAGGGGTCACCTAAGACCATCTGCATATTGGATATTTACATTACAAATCATAACAGTAGCAACATTATAATTATGAAGTAACAACAAAATAATTTAATGTTTATGGATCTCCACAGCATAAGAAACCATATTGAAGGGGTACAGCATTAAGAAAGTTGAGAACCACTAACCTAAACTATAATTATAATCATATTGGTGTCTTGGATGCTGTAATGTTATCTGCAGTCTACTCACATGATTTGCCTGTGTGGATGTTCCTCAAAGACCAAGTGCATACAATATCCATTACTAAGTCTGTCCTTTTCCTAACCCATGTTTCTTACTATATTCATTCATGGTAGTAAAAAGCCTCATTTTCTACTTTAGGTTGTAGGCAACATTTCAACCCTTCCCACATTTTTGTCATATGATCATGCGTCCTTCTTAATCTAACCACTGCCACTTAAATACACAGAAAAATACCCTTTATGTTCTGGATTGTATTTTCATTTGTTTTATCTAAGCAGATAGTTTCTGTCAAGTAATGAGTAAGTTGATGTGTGTGTGTGTGTGTGTGTGTGTGTGTGTGTGTGTGTGTGTGTGTGTGTGTGTTTACAGACAAAGTAGGGGGATCAGAAGAGAATATTTGTATGTGTGTGATTTCTTTTAAACTCTTATAAGTAAAAATCAGTAAGATTTGTTGCTGGTTCCACATTTGATAGATATAAGAATGAAGATAAAAATCACGATAGGCTGTTGAATGGTTATCTGTTTGTAGATTGGCTTCAAATATATGACTCTAAAATCTAAAATAGATACATCACCCAGTGTAGTTCAGATAATTGATTCATAAGTCTCTTACATCAGGCAGGTTTTGATGATATCTTTATAAATAGGCCCCAGCTTTCAAATCCCTGATGCTATCTCCAGTGCTGACATGAAAGGCATTTAGAGGTTGGAATGTGGTACCAATATATCATATATCGTGTATTCTAGACACAGATCAAGATACCCATTAACTATCTATGCTATAAAGAGCTATTGTCACTGAAAAGTAACAAACTGAACAATAATGTAAGGAATGTATTTATAATCATGTTTTAAGAGAGGAATGTGGAATAATTGTTTCAGCTGTTCAAAATAAAAATGTGAGCCCATTTAAGATGCTTAGAACAAAACGAAAATGAAAACAAATGACAGGGTTTGAAAGTCTGCAGATACAGCCATCAAGGTATTCTGCTAAATATGGTTTATTGTCCAATGTCAAATGTAGAATTCATAGTTTTAAAGATGGTCCGATTCAACACACTCAAATAAAGAAAAAGTCTTTGTCTCACAAAGTACAATATCTGGTAAACTATAAGAAAAGCATGACTCAACACTACGAAGATCATTTATGAAAGTCTACAATCAATATCCTACTCAGTGGCATGAAGTTGAAATCATTTCCTCCTGGTCAGCAAAAATGGAACCTGAGTCACTTGTATTCTCCATGGAAATAGAGTCCTATCCAGAGCAATTAGTAAAGGAATGAAAGTAGAAAGCACGCAAGCACTAAAGAAATAGTTATCTGTTTCAGATTACATTATTATATTATGGACAGGCTCCACAAAAATACTGTTGAAAAGATAAAATACTTAACCAAGGCACACTAAAACTAAGTAACAACAAGTAAATGAAATACACAGCTTAAGGGGAAATGCCTAGTTTGAGTTGAAGACCTATAGTGTTAAACTGTCAACAATCTCCATGGTGGTCTGAAGATTCAATGCTGTTTCCAATAAAAATTCCAGTAGGGATGTTTTTAAATTTACATGAAATATAAAAGTCACAAAAAAGTCATAGTGTTCAAGAAAGACAAAACTAGTGGCATCACATTTTTCAATTGTATAATATATTCCAAAGCATGGTAATTGCAGACTACAGTACTAGCATGAAACCAGACACAACACAGATGGAAAGAAACAGAAGAGAGGGCTGGGAATTGAAAGCATACATACATAGTCATTAGGTCTTCAGAGAGGAGACTAGGGAAATAGCCAGTGGGAAAAGGAGCTTCATTAATAATGGCAACGGACAATCTGGATGGCCAACATGAACTGGGATAAACTCAGATTTCTAGTTTATGTCATATACAAATCTAACTCCAAGTAGATTAAAGACATATGTTGGACTCGCATTGTCAGATTCCAAGGAGGAGGCATGGAAGCAAGCTCCATGATATTGGCCTTGGCCGAAGTTCAGGGTCATAACCACAAAACCACAGGCAATGAAATGGAGGCAGAAAGCATTACCACATCATTCTGCAAGTTTCTACAGAGCAAAGAAACAAAAGAATACAGAAGAATCTACAGAATTAGAAAAAGGTGCACGTAAATCATTTTATGAGAAGAGGTCAAGTCACAAAACATACAAGAAACTTTGGCAACTCAATTGCAAAACAACAACAGATCGAAAAGGATATATTTCTGGTGGTCTTAGGAACTAGGTCACCTCTCAATAGCAAAATTACAATAATGAAGTAGCAAAAAAATTGTATATATATAAAATGATTGGGGAGTCACCATAGTATGAGGAAGTTTATTAAAGGGTCACAGCATTAGGAAGGTTGAGAATCGCTGGTGTAGGCTATCACCATGTGTCACAGAGATGTGAATCAAGATGTGTCATCTCACATCTGCTCAGACGATTTTTAAAAACACATTTAAAAAAATAACTTCTAATAAAAAATTTAGAAAAATAAGAATGCTTTATACACTATGGATGGGAATGTGAAATAGCTAAATTCTTATGGGAAGCTGTATAAAACGCCCTGAGTAGCAAAACTACCAGAAAAGTTCCAGGAGATGTCTGCATACCTTATTCCTTGCAGAACTGTTCAAATTAGCAGGCAACTGAGGAAACATGTCCACCAACTGAACAACGAGAGAGAAAGATGCGGTATATACAAACAATGAAATATCACTCAACTTTGACAAAAAAATGGAATTTTACTATTTTGGCACCATAGATCAATTTAGAGACATTGTAGAAAGGGAAATGAATCAAATAGTATGGAAAGATGGCACATGATTGTGCTTATTGTGAGGAATCTAAAGTAGCCAAGTTTATAGAAGACAGATCACTGCACTGAAAAATGGAGAGCGGTTCCATGAACAGAAGGTGCTAGTTTACATATGGTAAATGAATCCTAGTGATTCTCTGCCTCACATAGGGCTCGTGCTTACTATGGTGTTGCAAAAAAACTTTTTTTAATTACTAAAAGGGTGTATTTTACATTCAGTGGCCATTCAATTTCATGCACACTCATATATTTTAAGAAGCAATAATTAATTGATTGTCTATTCTGCTTACCTCCTTTCTGGATATGTTTCTCTTTTTTTAATCTCCAAAATTTTAACCTTGAATCACCACAGAGAAACATAACTACTTCTTTTCTTTTTCATTTTGTTCCAATTTTAGAACCCATCATTTAGATATCATTAGATTATACACAATGTGTGTGTAGTAATTCCATAAATGAGTATCTCATAAATTAGTTAATATTAAATATAATTTTCTGGCACACATATCAAAGACGAAATATAATTTACTTTCATTTCTCAATTATTCTATACTGGAAAGAACAGACTACAGAGTGGAATAATTTTGTGCATATTCATTTCTCTCAGTAAATATGTTTTTAGTATCTTTGTGCCACTATACTAGGCAAAATAATAAAAAAAAAATTCAATTAGAATTAAAATATTTAAGATCTGCAGAAGTGGCTCAGAGCTTATGGGTATGTGGTGCTCTTTAAGAGGACAAAATAAATTTGGTTCCCAACACTCATGTAGGGCAAGACACAACCACCTATAACTCCCACTCAAGGGGGCATGATGCTGTCTTCTAGCCTCTCTGATGACCAGTGCACATACCAACACACAAAGGCACATTATTAAAAATAATTAAAGTAAATTAAATATATTAAGATGTGTTTCTCATCATTTATTTTATGAATTATTAGAAAGAAATAAACAAAAAGTCCACAAATAACTAAGTTAGATATTGGGGTAGTGATACGCAAGGCATTATATAATGTATACCAATAAATGATGATCTTTGATGAAATTAATGAGCTAAGCTTTGTGATTAGCTCAATATATGATCTGCATACAATTTTCAAAGTGTTGTGAGGAAAATAAACAATCTAGACAGTCTCCCTGCAATGGGTATAACTTCCACCCTTAAATATGGTTTCAGAAGATCTTTTCTCTTGATGTTCTAATAATTAATGAATAACTAATTTTCTAATATCTGATGTGTGTTTAAAAATATAGTATCTTTGAATACAATGTCTTATATTCTCTCACTCACTCTACTTTTATATGATGTCTACTCACCTTAATATTACACTGCTAGTGATCATTTCTCATTGTTTACAACTCAAATAAATGGCATGATACTTACATTCACTTTCATTATATTTACTTTCATTTCACAAACTTCTTTCTTTCTTATTTTTTACGGGGGGGGGAAGCAATGTTCCTAAATGGATACATCCAAGAATTAACCTTTATCCAGTTCTATCATTTTAAATGAAATATTTTTCAAATCTGCTCATCCCCTTCTTCTTGTTCTTCATTATCCCTGTTATTAATATGCATGAGACCTTTTTCATTTCTATGAGAGATAGATTTGTTGATGCATAGACAGTATTTAATTTTATGGTAAATGAAATCATATGTATATATGCACATATCCTATGTATATACTCATACTACGTATATATTTGTGTTGGTTTTATTCTGCAAACAAACGTTTTTAATTTTAAGAATAACTACTTTTTGGGTTTTTTTTTCCCATGACACAGCTTCTCTGTTTTAACTGTGGCTGTCCTGGAACTCACTCTGCAGACCAGGCTGGCCTCAAACTCACAGAGATCTGCCTGCCTCTGCTTCCTGAGTGCTGGAATTAAAGGCATGTGCCACCACCACCCAATGAATAATTTCTTAACTAAAATTTGTAGTCTATAATGATGAAGTGAATAATAACTACTTTAAAGCAAATTCATGGGGAATCTCTTTGAGAAATCTTAACAAGAGTCTCCAGATTTTGGTTGACCAACATTTCCGTTGTTTAGAATTACTGTTTACATAATTTAAAAATTCTGACACCAACTCAGACCAAACAATTTTGCCTTCAAATGCACTTCAGTGAAGAAATATCCCCTAAATTTTTTTTTGGATTTTATTTTTAACCATCTATTTATAAATGTATTTTCCTGTACATTTTTATGTACATATGTGTAGAGGCATATGTGTAGAGGTCAGGGGAAAACTTGTGGGAGTTGGTTCTCTCTTTCCTCCGTGTGGGTTCCAGGACTACGGCTTGTCATCAGGTTTGGTGGCCAGCTCCTTTTCCACTGAACCATCTGGCCAGTCTTGTTATAATTAAGATTTTTGTTCTATGTTTAACCATGCCATACCAATAACTAAGAAAAATGGATAATTTTGATATATTGTTTTGAGCATATTATTTACTTATAATTTATTTTAGTGTTTTTGAATTACAAAGTAGAGCCTATAATCAGGAAATAAAAGAAAAATATGAAAAGAGAAAATAAAACCATTTCTAACAGAAGCCAGTATCAATTATTAATTATATAGCTTGATAGAATAGGTTCATGGAATATAAAAATAATCAACATGTGAGTTGATTCCATATCCTGGTCATTGTAAAAAATACTTACAATAGAAATGGAAGAGCAGATGGCACTTCAAATTACTGATTTATTTTCCTTTGGGTCTACACAAATATTTGTATGTATATGAGATTCCTGGTTCATATTGTGGTGTTTTGATTTTTAATTTAGTAATTTCCACATCTCTAGACTAATTAGCATTTTATCAAATGTGCAGATGCCCTATATTTTCTAATGTGAATAATTTATGACCTTGAACATAAACCTATACCCAACAAGACTTAAACATGATTTCATATGTTTTAAAGATTTTTGTCTAGTTGTGAAATACTCATAGTGATCCTAGGAATTATCCAAAAAGTAATAATTGTATTTCAGGTGATACTAAGAAATTTCACCTTTGAGTCTTCAGTTTCTGCCCCATGGTAACATGACTTTTGTGTCTCACTGTCTGAAGGATCACTGACAATTCCACATCACCAGGATGACATATGGTTCTTCCAAGAAGTAACATATGTCTAATATGCAATTTGTGTTTATTAGTAAAATAAATTTGTGTCATATCTATATCAAAAATTATGACGCCAAATCTTTTCTGGTGGCTTCTACATTTGAAAATTATGAGGGACTTTTCCTATGAAAAAATATCTTGTCATGATACAGTATATTTCAAATTTATAGTGGGCCTTTTTCTTTGAGAATTTAAAATACTTTAAATAATTTGGGCCTTGCCTGATTCCCCCAGAAATGTAGAGTATGACTGATAACTGCCTTTAGAATTCCTAATAGCTAAATTACAATTATTATGCAAAGCCTTACAATAGACAGTTATATGGATTGTTAAATGACTTTGCCTTTTTTGCAAACTATAATCATTTTCCTTTATTAGCTGAAGGATTTTATAATTTAAGGAAGATGAGAAACCTATAAGTCACGCTTTCAAATAAGGAACAAGGATATTGCAAACATTAAATTCCCCCATAAAAATGTTAAGGCATCATTAAACTAGGTTCAGATTAATACAATTCAGTCAACTCTAGATAGATATCTCCCATAATCAGCTGAAACAAAACCTAGTGATCTAAGATGTAAAATATTTTACTACAGCCAATTTATAAACCTATAAAACATACAGGTATCATTCAACCTCTGTATTAATAGCGCATGCCTTGTACTAAATCAAAACCATTTTAAGGACCCCTCCCCTCTGGTGATGCCTTCCTCAGCTGTTGGCACTCATTATGTGTTATGTCACCGAAACTCATCCAGAATGAATGACAGCATCCTTTTTTCATAGAAGCACCATGGGCTATTCCAGCCCAGTGACAGAGCTTAACATCCTCTGAGATTTATAGACATATTTTCTACCCACAACCTATAACACTTCATGCACTAATGTTGATATATTTGTTTTTCTGTGAATAAGGGTTTTTTTTTTTTTTGGTCCACTTTGAAAATTTGTAACTTGTTATTTTTAAAGTTTTTCAAGTTGCTTTATTGGTAAACTATAGGCCAAAGGAAATGGTATTAGAATGTCTTCAAGTTTTAGAAAGTACTGACTCTGCTTTTGACTGAGTTGCTGAAGATGTTAATGACTTACCTCTTCTTGTTAGTCTTAGGCATGGAACAAATGCCAACCTTCATTACAAATCAAATCTGTAATTAGGAACAAATACAGTGTAGTGTAACTCATCTCTGTGTCATCTAGAACCAGCTGAGAATCCAAATGTTGGCACTTATAATCAGCCAGTTTACTTATAGATCTATTGGGTGTATTGTTATAATTCCAATTGTTATAATTCCAATTGTTATATTCCAGCCTGGCGCCAGTGAGCAGTCTTATGGTCCTATTGTGTGTTGACAGAAGTACCCGAAGCAGAATCCCAAGAAGACTAAAATGATGGAGGCTTGTCTCTTTTAACATGGCTTTACATGTGGTAATTTTCACTTGATCCCATTTACTAAGAATCAACAACACAAACCCATAAAAAAGTCCCAGGTTAGGAACAAACTGGAACATTTTAATTTGATAACCTAGAAAAATTAAACCAGTCGGTAAAAAAGGAGAATCAATATAACACTTTAAATATCATTCTAATAAATAAAGAACCATTATTTCTAAAGGAGCATCATAAAAAACACTTTGAGAATATAAGACCTTGTTCTTATCACAACATTGCAGATACTGTTTACAACAAGATATATCATCTGAAATTATTCTACTGAAATATCAGAATCTAATCAGTAAAAATTTAAAGTGTGTGTGTGTCGGGGGGTATATTTTCACTTTGTTTTAAAATACATTAAAACATAATCTTATTTAATATTTTTGAAATTTTATTTACCTTTATTTTATGTGTATATGAAGAGGGTGTCAGATCCCCTAGGAATGGAGTCAGAGCCAATTGTAAGCTGCCAAGTGGGTGCTGTGATTTGAACCCAGGTTCTCTGCAAGAACAACCAGTGCTCTGAACTGAGCCATCTCTCCAGACCCAAAAGTCATACCCTTAATAGAGAGACATTACTTTGATTGATTATAAATAAAAAGTACATTGATTAAACATTAAATAATTTGGAAACTCTTTAAACATAAGCATTTTGACATATTTAAATGATAATTGTTATGATTTTAATGCAAAATCATCCCCCCCAAATAATTTCATTTAGTTATAAACAAAAGATTTTAAAGAATGAGGAGAAAATTTCTAAAAATGGAACTACTGAGGCTGGAGAGATGGATCAGCAGTAAAGAATATTTGCCTCTATTGCAGAGGAACAACATTAATTTCCAGCAACCATATTCATTAACTCAGAGACTGCTGCAACTTTACCTCCATGGAATCCCACTCTCCCTTCTGACCTCCACTGGCACGCACACACACACATACACACACACACACACACAATTGTATAGTGTCATCATACTGTTTGTGGGTGTATACACAATCAATATTAAATATAAAATATCAAAAGTGAGATATAAAAGATCATTAAGATGCCTAAAAATAAGTGAACACAAGTCCATCATTGAATTTTCTAGGAGAAATACCATAAAGGAAATTCATTTCCATTTATGCAGCAGTAACTGCCTCTAGCCAATAGGAAGCTTTCTCTTTAAGTTAACATATACACCAACCAAAGGACATGTGTGTCATGTACTACTACACAGATAGAACATAGCATTCCCCAGGAAAAAATAAATTATGTGATTGGCAAGAATTTCATACGTCCATATCATGGTCTACCTTACATTATAGAAGGTTAGCATGGAGCACAGTGATTTCTAGGCAGTAAGTTTTTGAACAGTGGTTCAGAAATCTGTTAAGAGTTAAGACTGGAAGATAAATGCATGGTAAGAAAGTCTGAGGGAAATGTGATTAGATCTCTCAGAGATCTTTACTTCTCATCTCTATACTACCAGAGTGCAACTGCCAATGATAATTCAGAGTACAATAAGATAAACCCAAGCAGAAGCATGAAATTAGATACATAACTATTACCTTGCACAAAAACTAAGGCCAAACAACTTACAGAACTTAAAGTGAAATCTGTAACACTAAAATGTTAGAAGTAAACATGGGTAGTACCCTACAAGACATAGGTGAAGGAAATGACTTTCTGAATAAGACTCCATTTGCCCAGGAATTAAAGCCATCATTAACACGTGGGACTTAGTAAACCTAAAAGGTTTCTGCACAGCTAAAGAAATAATTCAACAAAAAAGATTCATAGAGTAGGGGAGAATCTTTTCCAGCTATACATCTCATAGTGGATTAATATCCAAAACAGCAAAAGAGGGGGGGCCCAAATAATAAAACAGACTATGGATCTGAATAGAGAATTGACAAAAGAAATAAAAACGGCTAAGAAATAGATCATTAAAATGTTCGTCATTGTTAGCAACTGGAGAAATAAAAATTAAAACAACTTTGGGATTTCATCACACCCCAGTCATAATATTAAGGATCAACAAGACACTCTATAGCACATGCTGAAGAGGGTATGAGAAAAGAACTCTCATTCACTGTTGGCAGAATTGTGAACTCATGCAGCCAGTCTGGAAATCAGTATGGACAACTCCCCAAAAGCTAGAATTAAACCTACCATCCAACCCAGGTATACCACCTGTAGGCATATGTCCCAAGGGACTTGACCTCCTACTCAATAGATACTTGCTCAGGCAAGTACATTGCTTCTCTATTCATAATACCTAGGAAATTGAAGCAGCCTATATGTCCTTTAATTGATAAATTCATAATGAAAATGTAGTACATGTACACAACAGAATATTATGCAACCGTAAAGAAAAACGAGGCTGTGAAATTTGTAGATAAATAGATTGAACTAGAAAATATTATAGTGAATAATGTAACTGATGTCAGATTTTTAAGAAACAGTAATGTAGAATATCATTAGGTATCCTTCCTAATATGTTGCACTGTGGCTCATGCTGGTGAACTCATATCTATGGGTTCATTTGTCTTCAACTTAACAGTCTGAGCCACTTTGACCCATTTTAGCTTATCATCCTTTACTCAAAATATTTTTCTATCATGGTCTTCAAGCTCTTGTTCCCACGTAGTAACCAAGTATGAGCATGTTTTTGCCTATAGAGTATTTTATTGCCTATAGTTCAAGATTTATTTTTCTGAAACCCAATAATAATTGTGAACATGTAGTCAGATGTTAAGCAAATATCCAGGGTGGAAGATAGTCAGTGGATGAGTTCACTAAGGACAGCCAGTACTATAGTTCATAACATCTGTCACTTTCTTTAAAAGAAAGTGGTAACCCACGACATTTGATATGATTTGCATCTTATACAAAGCTTTATCCTTCACAGTAGCAAAGCCTTCAAAGTTTTAGATTTGTCAATTTTACTGATTAGTTCTTATCAATCTGGCACAAACCTAGACGTATCTGGAAAGAGAAAGATCTTTATTACAGAATTGTCTCTATCATATTGGCCTGATTGCTAATTGGATGTAGGAGGCTCCAAACTACCATCAGAAGTACAATCTCTGAGCAGTTGAGCCTGGGTTTGTGTAAGAAAGGTGGCTGAGTAAGCCATAGCATCATCTGTGGTTTCTGCTTAATGCTCCTGCCCTGGCTTCTCTCCATAATGAGCTAAATGCTGTAAGACAAAATAAACCCTTTCTTCCTAAAGTTGCTTTAGGTTATGGTTTTTATTGGAGCAATAGAAACCAAGCTGGATATGTTTTATTTCCCTAAATAAACTACATAACTTTTGATTTATAAAGGGTCTTAATGCTATCCATGAAGTTCTCCATGAGCAAAATCCTCTGTGAATGCAGAGACAAATCTTCACTGTCCATACATCTGAGTTTGGAATCAGATAGGAGACACACGACTGTGTAAGTCTGTGAGGGTATTTCCTGAAGGGCTCAATGACTAGGGAAGGCCCACCCTGAAGGGCTTATGTCCCAGGAAGAAAAAGGAAAAGGAAAATGAGGAGAAATCAGTTGAGCAGCAGTGCTCATCTCTCTCAGTTTCTTGATTAGTGATGCAGTGTGACCAGGTACCATACACTTCTGCCATCATGACTCCCCTGGATGATAGACTGTTCCTTCAAACTGAAAGCCAGTAAACAAATCGTTCCTCCATTAACTTGAATTTGTTATGTATTTTAATATATTTTACCATTATCTGCATGGTAACTAACTCATACAACACAACTTTTTCATTATCGCATCAACTGTAAAATAGTAATTAATGGACAGGTAATTTAACATATCCAACCCTATATCATGTTTTAAGTAAAAAGAGATCTGTGAAAAAAATCATGTAGTCACTTGATTATAAGACATATTTTAAAACAAACACATGTATTTCTATTAAATAGATGACAACTTTAAAACTGATAACTTACGCCTTACAATGCATTAGCTGTATGAATATCTGTGCTTTACTCCAAACAATGACAGAATGCAAAAGTGGATGATGCCTTTTAAAATGCGGAGTTTTCACAGTGAGGCATGTGGGGCAGCTCTCCACTGGCATACAAAGTGAGTGTTCTCTTGTAAATGGAGTGAAAGCTTATGTGGGCAACAATGTGAACCAACCAAATAAACCAAAAAGAAAGATCATATGTTTTAAAATGCAGCCAGAAATCATTTTCACTCATTTCATATATCCCAAAATCTGCCTTTTAATTGTATAAATCATTAGTTTAATTGTCATCTGTTTAAAATTCTCTGATAGATCAAGTCCCCTGGACTGCATATCTATTAAACAGATTTCCTTCTCTTTCCAAACACATTATTGATCAGTTTGGCCACTGATTTGGACCCACTGGATCTCCTCTTTTCCTTGTGTTTGGAGATCATCAGAATGTCCTTGATGAGTCTGAGAAACATCACTTCAACCTCCACAGACTGCTCTGCTGCAGACAGCTCACAAAATTGGCATCGGAAATCTAATGCTAGCTTTTGCCCTTCTTCCCAGCCAACTTCTCGCATGTGGCAGAGATCTTGCTTGTTGCCAACCAAAACCACAGCTGATTCCACTGCCCTGAAACAAAATGAGCAATTTAAAGATGGTTTCAATAACTGTAAAAACAAATTTAAGTTTATATCTGAGGGACGAAGAGTCAAAAGTCAGTCCTAGTAGTATCATATCTATGGCCATGACCATGTATGTGTTTAAAGACACATTTCCATTGCTACAAAACAATTTCCCACATAAGGGAATAAATAACATAAACAAGGCAATCAAAGTTGAGAGTTTGGAGTAGCATAGAAAATATTCTTTATTTCAGGCTAGTATAGTAACTAGGGATGGTTAAAATTTTCCCCACTTGTCTTTTTACATGCTAAACAAAATAGCAAAATAGCATGAGATTCTACCTCACCCAAGGCCCACACAGAAATACATGACAGAGACTGAACACTTGGAACCATGAGCCAACATAAATCTGCCTGCTACTCCCTAAACTTTTTCTGCTGAGTTCTGTCTCACACACATCTATACAAAAGTAACTATTTCAGTCGTCATTTACAGGATCTATGTTAAGCACATGTAGTAACTTACAATAATATGATTGGAAGCTTTAAACGCCACCCAATTATACACACATCTTAGACTTTATTGGCAACACTGATAAGAGCCTATGTAACTCTCACAGCGGCATTTGAAAAAAAAAATGAACACTTAAAATGTTGAAACAATAATAGAAGAAATTTAACTAAGAACTTCAAACACCTAGCTGTTTAATTACTAGACAAACAACTCTTGAAATATAATCATCTTCCTTCATTGTTCTATGTGACAAGACAGTTATCAGAAAATTGTTGACCACATGTTTATCTTTGGGGGAAAGGGGAAAAATTGTTACCCCTACCCTTAACATTTATAGATGGTTGACCATTCATTCTGTCTCTGCTATGACATCCTGGTCAACCCAGTGACAAGGAATTGGATTTCACAGGATGCCAAATGTAATAAATGTGGATTTATTTAGGATCCGTACCATTTCTGTGAGGATGAAAAGGAAAGGTGGAATCGTGAAGTATCTGCTGTACAGGAGACCATTATTTTGCTAGTGAGTGTCATGTTAACAATAGAAGCTGTCTTGTAAAATAGCCATTTACTCGGGGCAAGTAACTGTTTATGTCAGCCAGGATATAAAACATTCTCATCTGATTCTTTTTACTACGTGTGTAACTCCTGTGGAATAGGTAGGTGAATTGTTCAGGGCTGTTAAATTTTGTAATTGGAAATCTGTATTAAATTCTTCCTAATGATGCTTACAGCAAGATGATGATTTACTAAAACAGGAAAGGATATGGGAATGAAAGGTCTTACCTCTTACAATGAGTAGCTGGTGGCTCCCGAATTCTGTATATAAGGGCTTTTGCAAAAGCAAAGGACGGTCTGTCGCTGATGTCATACACAACCACAAACCCATCTGCCCAATGCAGCTCATTTGTAAGGGAGCACTTTGCTTTCTGTGATTGAAAATGAACAGTGTAAACTGCAGCGGAGTTTATCGCACAGCACCGTTCTATGCTTCAGTTGATTAACAGTGACCCCTTTCACCTGAGGGAGACGTCAGTGAGGGCAAAGAACAGCAACGCCTAAAGTGTGCGTTCATTGTTTCTCTGTTTCCTCCTCATCACTGGCTTTCTTAAACTAAAATAAACTATAATAGTTATTTCAATCTCACTTTACAGCTTTTCCGTAAGAAAACATGTTTTTCTGAGAATTTGGTATGATGCCTTTTAAATTAATATTCACACATTTGTTTTTGAAAAAAAAATATTGGCATCTGCGTTAATAAATGGAGTATCTATTTTCATCTTTGTGTGCTTGTGTCACTCTGTGTGTGTGTGTGAGAAAATAGTTTCAAAACCATAAAGGTTTAAGAAATATGTAAAGTTTATGTAAAAATGTTTATAGGATATTTTAGGATAAAATACCTAAAACAAAATAATAAAAAGAACTTGTTTTGAAATCTTGGAAAGTTGAGCGTTTCTT